>JAMPIV010000610.1:600000-960366 GCA_024509875.1 Oreohelix idahoensis
TGAGTCAAGAGTACATATTCCCAAGCGGATTCTAATACTTTAATCAGGTTCAGCTTACTCCAAAGCATATATGAATCAAGATTCCATATTTACAAGTTGATTCGCATATACAGCTAACAAGTTTAACTCACTCCAAAGCATATCTTGTGAATCAAGAGTAAATACTAAAGTTGATGATTCTACATAGCAAGATCATTTCGTGAAGAGCTCCAGTCTAGCGAGTGCCTTTCAGAGATCAGACAGCAGACCTTTCTTCTGAGACAATTGTCAACGAGTTGTCAACACTACAGAGAGATTGCCAAACGATTTAAGGACTGTACATTGTCAAAGTTCTCATTACTGCAAAAGTTTTCATCAGTACATCCTCGTCTTGAAGATAACCTACACAACATACCATACACCTAAATTGAACAGTCTATACATACCTGTGTATCATCATACAGTGGATTAGCATTAAGAGACACATAAACGGAGTAGATTAGACATCCGTGTGGTAACACTCAATATATCACATGATCATTTCACTCTTCACATAGTTTCATTCTCATAGTTAACTAACTACATTATTTATATCTCATCTCTGTGTGTGTATGTGTGTGTGTGTGTGTGTGTGTGTGTGTGTGTGTGTGTGTGTGTGTGAATTGTGTTTCACCATCATCACACTTTTTATTTCTCTACTAACCCTATATGTGTAAATATTTAATTAATAAACCCAATAACGGCTTGACCATTATCTAGTTCGTTAATGTATCTCTCGTGCTGTCGGTGTTAAATGTTTACATATAGGTAAAATTCTACATTTAGATGAGGTTGGGGGCTCTTTCTTTCTCGAGATCTAAGGGCAGAAGCTAAGGTCGGGGAGAAATAGAACACTTTCCATAATTTACTAGAAAACGCTATCTAGTGGAGAGCATTTGCATTCTCATCTTCTTGTCCTTATCTCGAATAGATCTCTTTCTTTCTTAACGAACCAATTTCTGGAGACCTTCTTGATAATAGTCTGCAGGCCATCCCCAGCGACTACTGCTGTTGTAGCTGCACCAGTATCAGCTTATGACAGTTAGGATGGACGGAACAGGGATCAAAAGCTAATTTAACAGAATAATAACGTATGAATGGACAAGTAGCACTAGTGTGAGATAAAAATGTAAAAGGAAGACATTAATTTTCTCTGTTCAAAGCTCCAGGAAGAACGTGTAAAAAATCTGGGGAACTAAAGATTTCCACAAATGAGAAACGTCTCAGACTACAACTAGAAATGGTTTATTTTAGACTAAAAGAAGTTGGCTGTGCACAAGTATCTACGAGAAAATAATATAGAGCACTTCCTACTCAAATGTAGGAGGTATGGAGAACAGAGAATTCCAATATTAGATTATGTACAGCCATGCGATTCATTCGCAACTATAGAACAGGTGTTAGGAATAGTCAGACCTATGGTCGCAATATGCCTTCTTCTTCTTTTTCTTTTTCCACCCTCAAACGTCAACTTGAATATGTTCAAAGAAAGCAGAGGTCAGATTGAGGCTATGTGTATCTCCATAGAGTATTTCCAGGAATGGTACTGGTGACGGCCGTATGTGCCTTTTCTGTTCCTCATATGTTGGGTATCTTCGAAGCAGATGTTCAGCAGTCATTTTATTGGTGCCACAGTTACACTCCTATCTCATTGCAACACCCTCGGTATTGACGAGGTTGACAGATCGACTGTTAAGACGCGAACGGGAAACCACCAACTGTTCAAGTATGATTACTCAACTGTTAAATCTTATTGATGTGTATTGTCTAAACAGTACATACACGTAAGAGTCATTGATCGTTGAAAGCCTGGTGACGTTTTCTTAAACACTTTAATTACGCCACGACACGACCACAATGACATCGACGAAATACAGTTACATTGAATCAAATAGCATCAGGTAAGATCTATCAATATTCACCCTGCATATCAACTACAAGCTTGTACAACTCCCGGCGTCGACGTATCTCCAATAACTCTAATACCTGTTCCTGGATCCTTCAAGCAATAATATATATAATCATCAGCGCTCTCTCTTCCTGTAGCCTGCAAACATCGCAGTGCTACTAATATACGTTCCTGGATCCCTCCAGTAATAATATATGAAATCATCAGCGCTCTCTCTTCCTGTAGCCTGCAAACATCGCAGTGCTAACTAATAATATATGTTCATGGATCCTCCAAGCAATAATACATGTATGGCCTCAAAGAGCAACTACTGGCATAGCAGTGCAAATAATGTATGTCCATGGATCCTTCAGGTAATAATACATGTATGGCCTCAAAGAGCAACTACTGGCATAGCAGTGCAAATAATATATGTCCATGGATCCTTCAAGTAATAATACATGTAACACTGGCCTGTACACACCAAGGCCTATAGCACATCTCTTTAAATAAAGTACATCTTATCTGCAGATAATCACTTATAACTCTAATGGATAATCACACGTAAATCCATCAGCAATAACCCCTGTACCAAAAAAACACAGGTACACCTCGAAAAAACATGGCTACAACATCTTCCCCGTTCACTCGCTGGGGAACTCACTTTCACTCCAAAAATCCTTACTCAGCACACCCCCAGCCAATCACACATGCCCCGGGCAAGCTGAGCGAATACCGCTCAGCTCAAAAACAGCTTAAACAAATTCATCTCACACGGGACTCGCCGTAGAGATGTTAGTAGCGATCACACGCTCTATTCTCGTACCTACGAGTAAATAATAGATTATATTTTTCTTAACAAATTAACCAGCAGACAAAACCGCTGTCCAAGCGAGATAACCAAAATCCGGCTTGCATATCCTAGACTTCTAACGATTAATTCCCTTAGACTAGAAGTAAGATAAAACAGCCTGAAACATCGACAAAGGAAGGTTGAAAGCTACTTTAGCCTGATACAAGCATAACTTTGGAAGAGACAAAGAGTTTTATCAGAAGCAGATACAGGAACCAATGGGGCGCAGATCACCCAGGCCACTAATTAATTATGCATATTATCAGCTCAGCAGAAGACAACAAGTAGTAATCTTCAGACTCCTCACGGGCCCACAACAGACTGGGATACCATCTATTCAACAATAATTAACAAGAACAGAAATAACGTATAATAATTAGTAAAAGTATAACAGGAATGTCAAGGTCTAAAGACCTAGTAATACATACTTCTTTTTATCTCTTTTTCTCTTAAAGTTCCTTAAGCCGGTTCTGCAGCTTATCGCGCTGCAGAAATCCTACATCTAAACATTCATAAACATTTGCAGCAGTGGTTTCTGAAGCAATTTGTTTTACACGATGAGGCTGTCATCCCCCCACGCACAACCTCACATTAGTCGCAACTTACGTCATGCCCGAGGGTGTAGTATTCCTAATTATGTCTCCTCTGATCCCCGGGAATATCACGAGGCAGTATTACCAAATATCAATGTCAAATTGTGGAGAAAAGAACTGGATACAGTGGTGACAATGATGAGGAAGATGTAATAGAACTTGAGCTGATGGCACGTGACAGGAGGACTTGGTGTGTGTTTGTTGAAGTCTTATGTTACTTGGGGAGCTGAGGGGTAATGGCTGATCGATTGAATGTCAAATTATGGGTAAAATAAATATAAAGCCACGCGAGCAATCTTTCACCTCAAACCCGATCCTTTTTTTAAAACAACATAACAATTTTGAATAATCTACATATTTTAGGAAAAAAATAAAATTAATTAATTAACAGTTTGAAAATTGTGTGTCTATGCGCGTTTATTATGCCAGAGGGGTAATGACAGCGGGAAACGACTGCACATTAACATACTGTGTGAAATTATGGACGCTATATACCCTAACAATCCTAGGTATTTCGTGGAACGACAAAGTGACAAATGTCGAGGTGTTGTCACGTGCTGGCTTTCAAAGCTTGTATAGACTGCTGATACAGCGCAGACTACGCTGGCTTGGCCATGTCCGCCGCATAGAAGATGGTCGCATCGCAAAATATATCTTCTACGGACAACTGGCAGATGGCAAACGAACAGTTGGGCGACCGCAGCTGAGGTTCAAAGATGTTTGCAAGAGAGATATGAGGGCACTGGTAATTAATCCAGCAACCTGGGAGGATGAAGCTGCAGATCGCACCAAGTGGCGATGCTCTCTACGGCACCACCTCAGATTGGGCGAAAGAAGCTCTCACAGCAGCAGAAGAGAAGAGAAAACGTCGAATGGAAAAAAGCAACTGAGGGCTGTCACCTCAGGGGCGCATTCCCATTGTCAATTATGACTGAAGAGGCTATTATTATTATTATTATTATATACCCTAATGATAGCAAAACAGAGTTTGAGAGTCCTTGAATATGGCATGACAGCATGGGCAACAGCAGCTTAGACAAACTTCAATAAAATTAGCAGACTCCAAAATCAAGCAACGAGAATTATAACGGGAGGCATGAAGTCAACACCTATAAAAGAACTCGAAAAGATTACATGCCTCCAGCCAATAACGGATACAAGAGACTGCAGGGCTCAGCAACAGGCCAAAAAATTCAAAAGACTAACAGATCACCCAATGTGCCATAGAATGAATACTCTTAGAGGGCAAAGACTCAAACGAAGCAATTTTGTAGAATCAACCAAACCACAAATGAGAGCAGTTTCCATAAATGAAATATCCACTGTTAAACCTATCTACACTGCACACAAGCTTCCAGTTTGGAAACAAAATCGTTTCCCTGAAATGATAGAAAACATTCCTGGAATAGAAAGACAAAAGAGCAAAACTGCAACAGATAGAAAATCCATAGCGACAAAATACTTAGAGAAACATTACCCATGCAACACCTGGACCCATGCATACACAGATGGATCAGCAACAAATGCTACAGAAAATGGAGGTGGGGGTGTCTTTCTGACCTTAAGCACTGGTGCAGACAAAAGGCTGTCAGTGGCGACAGGAAAATTTTCAAGTAACTTCAGAGCAGAGGCAGAGGCCTTGACAACTGCAGCAGAGGTTATACTAACAGAAGAAAGCAGAGAGACAAGCTGCTTTCTTTACTGATGCACAGTCAGTAATTGCAACGTTGAAAAGCCAAAATAATACAGACCTGGATGATCTCAGAATAGTGCTCCACAAACTTTGTCAACGATTTATAAGTGTTGTAATCCAATGGATCACATCTCATTGTAACATCACCGGCAATGAAGAGGCTGACAGAATGGCAAAAGAAGGTTCACATCTACCTCAGCCTGATGCGAGCATAACTTTTGAGGAGGCAAAGAGTTTTATCAGAATCAGATACAGAAACAAATGGAATGTAGAACATCCAGGGCACACACAGAATGATATTTACTATCTTCAGACTCCGCACTGGCCACAACAGATTGAGATACCATCTATTCAACAAGCTAAAGATAGGAACTACCGATCAGTGTAACTGTGGCACTGATAAAACGACTACTGAACATCTGCTTCAAAGTTGCCCCTTATATGCGGCACAGAGAAAGTGCATATGGCAGACGCCAGCTCCTTTCGTGGAAAAGCTTTACGGGGATTCAAATAGCCTCAAACTGACTACTGCTTTCTTTGAGAACATTCAAGTGGACGTCTGAGAGTGTACGAAGAAGAAAAATAAGACTTCCCGGTTACACTTTTGCCGTGAAGCGTGAGTGGGGAGTTGAATTTTTCGAACTTGATCCGCATTTTTTCAAAACCATTTAAGGAAATAAATTTGTCGTGGCGCCGTACGCACGACACAGCACCGTCATTGAGCTCTGGACTGTAACGGAGTTTTGAGGATTTAAAAACATTTCATCTTTAGTCACTGCCCGCGGAAGTAGGGCTGTCACCACGCCTGTAATGTTTTAAGGAATAAACACACTTTTATTAATTTTTTTTAAAAACATCCGAGAAGCAGAAGGTTTGAATTATACACACAAGAAAGGATAATGGACAATTTGTTAAATACGAATACTAATATGATTCTATCAGAGCCTAGCTTTGTTTACGTAGATTTCGCTGACATGCCTTCAATCCGCCATAATCCTTCTGGAGGATTTTTCAAGTGGATTAAGACAGATTTGGTTGGACAAATGCTCTATGCGAGACGTGATATCTTCAGGGAGGTACCCCTTCGGCTGTTAGGTGAGGTTATATCTACTGAATTCTAATGACATTTGACTCAGTGAAGTAGTAGTTCATTAATCAACATTCAGGTTACAGTGTTCATAACAACATGAGCCACCAGCGTTCATAAACAATATTAATATCATAGACAGACTAACACCACCACATAATTCTTTCGGTAGAAGAAGAAAACAAGAGACTGCGTCGGCCATATTATTCTGTTTCTTTTTCTTCTTCTTCTTCTTCTTTTTCTTCTTCGGACTTTTTCAGACAAAGAAAAAGAAAGCAGTAGGAAGGTTGAGGCTATTTGTATCTCCATAGAACTTTTTCAAAAATGGTACAGGTGACTGCCAAATGTGCTTTCTCTCTTCCTCATATATTGGGCATCTTTGAAGCAGATGTTCAGCAGTCATTTTATCAGTGCCACAGTTACACTCATCGGGAGTTCCTATCTTTAACATGTTGAATAGATGGTATCCCAATCTGTTATGGCCCGTGCAGTCTGAATATTACCATTTGCTCTCTTCTGTTAAGCTGGAAGTATGCATCTTTTTGTGTGAGACATGGATGCTCTGCATCCCATTTGTTTCTGCATCAGATTCTGATAAAACTTTTTTTTTTTTAAATTAATGAAGAAAAATAATCCGTTCAGCCTCTGAAGGGTTATAATTAGTATATATATTATTTTCAATTCCAAATAATATGAACAACTGCCGATATGAGAAAGTGGCATCACATTTGTCAAATCATTGTAAATAGGGTCAATCACAACTGTGCTTATACGTTAAAATAAATAAAAAATAAATAAATAAATAAATAAACCAAAAAAAAAAAAAATCAAGAAGAAACTCTGAACAAGAATAATATTAAAGTGGAGGGGTGTAAAGGCCCGGTGGTTCTAGTTATATAACTGACTTTAACAGATATTTAATTGACTTTCATCTGTTAAAAGTCATATGCATTGTAAGAACAGCATCAGACCTTCACATTCCCAGCCACTATATATTAACATGTGTTCGTGTTAAATATTGTTTGACTATATTATGCAGTTCCCTAGGTCTGTCTATTCTTAACACCTCTTCTATATTTATAGGTAAGTTGGATGCTTGCAAATAATCTAATATTGGTATTCTCATTTGCTCATACCTCTTACATTTTAACAAGAAATGTTCTATATTATTGTCTTGAAGACATCCTGCACAGTAAGGTTTTTCTATTCTGAAATAGCCTTTTCCCAGCTGTAGTCTGAGAAGTTTCTTATTATTGGGAATTTTCAATTCCCTAGATATCTGAAATTTTCTTGTTGGAGCCTTGAACATCTTATATGCATGTCTTCCCTTCAGATTTTTATCCCACTCTGCTTTCCATTCATCTGTTATTAAATCTTTAATTAAGCTCTTAATCTCTGATTTACTCGTCCCTACATTTATTAGATTTTTATCAGATCTACCTTTCTTGGCTTCTTTATCTGCCTTTTCATTTCCTTCTATGCCAACATGTAAAGGTATCCAAGCAATTAAGACTGAACATCCTCTCGAATATAAGTATGTAGTAGCCAGAAATATCTCCTCTGCTATATCAGGTCTACTACATTCTCGTAAGTTTCTAAGTGCTTTGATTGTTGAAAGAGAGTCAGTGTTACGTACATTTATTACCTAAGGGGGTAGTCTTCGGTCCTGCCAAATGTACGCACCAGTTTTATGTAGTTATATTGTTTGTGCGTTCGATTGATTCACGCACTGACGTGCACAATGCTGTGTGAGTTGCTTTGGACGCACGTGTAACCTAGTTGAGTATATTGTGACGTCATGATAGGGGCAGCTCGGACGACATTTTATGTCCGCAGTGTTATTATTTGATTCCTGGCAGATTTGAAGAAGCCAGCAGTTGTATTCGTATCTATTGGTCTTCATGGCGAAGCCAATAGTGGATGTCTGAAGTAAGTGTCGCCCCATTTCTTATGGCAAGTTTAATTACGTAAATTAAAGTATCAGGCCGCTCCTATTAATGGTCTAGCGGGAATTCATCGGAGATGACATTCCTAGAATTGGACACACGGAGTCGATAGCCTTTGGAATCTTTTATAGAGGGAGAATCCATATGTGGAATCAAGTTAATGAATATAGATATATGCTTCACATGTTTAATATGCCGTTTTACCTATGCCAAAGTCGTGGTATGGATACCGAGAGGTTAGCCAAGATGAAACACTAACTTGGTTGTATTGTTATATCTGCCTTTTGTTTGGATTGGATATGCTATCCAAGAATTTTACAAACAAGTCTGGGATGCTTACAAGTATGATATATAAATTATTGCTCCGTGAGAATGAATCCGTTTGCCTTTATAAACGTCCTTGGGAGAAGGTCAATGGACGTTAATTACCATGTCTGTTATATGAAATAATGGAAGTGATCCTTAGTCACTGGAATAAGAGAACTTTAACTGTTAGAGAATCTACAACAACTTTTAACAGTGATATTAACATTTTAACGTATGATCTTCACATCTGTAACTATAATTGTCTTGTTCCACTTCGTTGGTGTCACGTCAATAAAATACATGTACAGTAAACACCGACTTGTGTGCTGCCAATATTTGCCCAGTTCACCCAATGCAACGATACCTGTTGGAATGTTCGTTTGAAGAAGTTTATTGACATTTTGTTCGTATTCAACCATTCGCGTGATAAAATCAATACCATTACCATAAACGGACTCCAACAGAAAATGGTGTGCCAGCGTGGTTTGAAAATAATTATTTCAAAGGAACGAACGCAAGCCAAGGAAATCGTTTGAAGATGGGATTTGTTCTTTCAAGGTGAAATCATCTTAAATTTGGAACATTGTAAAAATGAATCAGAATCAACTAACCGTTACCTCAAGGTCATCAATCAACCTCCAGGTCCAGTTGTACGGTGACTAACTGCACTTGGGATCACCTATTCCTCATTACGTGCGAGCTTGTGTTGAAAAAGCAGAACGAAGTATTTTATTCCTCCAGTACATACACGGGGACGAGGCACATTGGTTGTTCTTTCCGGCACGCGAGATGAGTATAGCGTGTTGTCGTTATACACTTTATTACATTTAGCTGTGCCTTTAATGTTCATATCTATATTTTCTATATTATTTGTTATGTGTTGTGTATTCTTTGCGGGAGGTTGGGAGGCAGATCTGACGAACGAGATCCATCTCGAAGTCAATTCGGGCTCTTCGTCAGACGTTCTGTAGGACATTATTTTGCAGACTTCCCGCAGTGGAATGTTCCTACGCGTGAGCGTAGAAGGATTCTAGGTCCACTGTGTTTGGTGGTCTGTAACACCTATCTGTTCTAGCTGTTTCGTCAAGTTTTACTTGTTGTTCTCATAGTTCTTTTTAATCGTACCTTATTTTCATGATGTATTTTGTTTGTGATTATTGTCCATCTCACCTTTCCTGTCGTTTAGTTTTTTACAAAACCATTGTTTTTACACTGTGTTGTCTATTGTCTTGTTAACTATCTGATCGTAGTTATCGTCGTATATTTTTACGATATTCTATTTTAGTTATACATTTTATTTTTTTTGATTTCTACGATTGTGTTCACCCGTCCATTTTATCATGTCTTGTCGGTTATGTTTCTATTGTCTTTCTCGTTGTTCATTTCATGACATTTGATTACATAAATCTTGTTGTAGTTTTGACTCACCTCTCTCGAGTAATTAGTTCGAAAAAAATTAATGGGATTAATTTTTTTAAGGGGAGGTAATAAGGGAGCTGTTACGTACATTTATTACCTAAGGGGGTAGTCTTCGGTCCTGCCAAATGTACGCACCAGTTTTATGTAGTTATATTGTTTGTGCGTTCGATTGATTCACGCATTGACGTGCACAATGCTGTGTGAGTTGCTTTGGACGCACGTGTAACCTAGTTGAGTATATTGTGACGTCATGATAGGGGCAGCTCGGACGACATTTTATGTCCGCAGTGTTATTATTTGATTCCTGGCAGATTTGAAGAAGCCAGCAGTTGTATTCGTATCTATTGGTCTTCATGGCGAAGCCAATAGTGGATGTCTGAAGTAAGTGTCGCCCCATTTCGTATGGCAAGTTTAATTACGTAAATTAAAGTATCAGGCCGCTCCTATTAATGGTCTAGCGGGAATTCATCGGAGATGACATTCCTAGAATTGGACACACGGAGTCGATAGCCTTTGGAATCTTTTGTAGAGGGAGAATCCATATGTGGAATCAAGTTAATGAATATAGATATATGCTTCACATGTTTAATATGCCGTTTTACCTATGCCAAAGTCGTGGTATGGATACCGAGAGGTTAGCCAAGATGAAACACTAACTTGGTTGTATTGTTTATATCTGCCTTTTGTTTTGGATTGGATATGCTATCATCCAAGAATTTTACAACAAAGTCTGGGATGCTTACAAGTATGATATAAATTATTGCTCCGTGAGAATGAATCCGTTTGCCTTAATAAACGTCCTTGGGAGAAGGTCAATGGACGTTAATTACCATGTCTGTTATATGAAATGGAAGTGATCCTTAGTCACTGGAATAAAAGAACTTAACTGTTAGAGAATCTACAACAACTTTTAACAGTGATATTAACATTTTAACGTATGATCTTCACATCTGTAACTATGATTGTCTTGTTCCACTTCGTTGGTGTCACGTCAATAAAATACATGTACAGTAAACACCGACTTGTGTGCTGCCAATATTTGCCCAGTTCACCCAATGCAACGATACCTGTTGGAATGTTCGTTTGAAGAAGTTTATTGACATTTTGTTCGTATTCAACCATTCGCGTGATAAAATCAATACCATTACCATAAACGGACTCCAACAGTCAGTTAAAACTGTTAATTTATTGGGAGGGTTATTAGAGAATATTTCTAGTGCTTTTAGTATTGCCACCATCTCTGCAGTGAAAATGGATGTATTTTCCGTGATGCTATATTCTTTTGCCATTTTCCATATTGGAATATATATTCCTATCCCCAATTTGCCATCCTCTCCCTTGGATCCATCTGTGTACACAGTAATGCTGTCTTTTGATATTTGTTGTATATATTTATTGGCTGTGTTTTTAATATTTTCTTTATTATTTGTTTTCTTAAGTATTTCTGCTAGGTGGTAGTCGGTGTCTGGTTTCTTGATCTCCCATGGTGGAATCACTGGCTTGTATTCACAACTGTTATTAATTGATGTAATTAATGTACCCAGATGGACAATTTCCTCCATACACTTCCATCCTGTAGGGTATCTAGTGGTATTCATTGGATTGGCCTGAGTTGTTAGTTGGCATCTGGTAAAAGCTGTATGTCCTGGGTGAGACTTATCTAACATAACTCTGTTCATGTAATTTAGTCTTAACTCTTTCCGTCCACAGTGGCGCACCACGCGCCAGATAGGACTTCCGTTTGGACCAATGACGCGTGGCGCGTCAGTGCGATATATGTCGAGTTTGAACGAAAAGTTATAAATACCTAGCAACTAGCTGGTTTTTAAATCATTTCATTACATCTAGGACATGTTTATGGACGTTTGTGAGCGAAAAACAAATTTGTGAAGCTAAAATTGTGTGTTTTATATACATTTCTATTCCTTTGTTTACATACAAAATGGATCGAGAATCTTCAGACCAATGACGCATGGCGCGTCAGTGCGATATATGTCGAGTTTGAACGAAAAGTTATAAATACCTAGCAATTAGCTGGTTTTTAAATCATTTCATTACATCTAGGACATGTTTATGGACGTTTGTGAGCGAAAAACAAATTTGTGAAGCTAAAATTGTGTGTTTTATATCCATTTCTATTTCTTTGTTTACATATAAAATGGATCGAGAATCTTCTTCTAAACACCTGCTTTCGGCTGAGCAAGCACGACGCTAATTTCTCAGTGGACAGAAGATAACTCGAGCGACACGGATTTTAAAAGTTAGGTTTAGTAATTCCAATGAAGACATTGTAAAGACTTTGTGTCAGAATATTCATGAAAGTGATCATTCTGAGAGCGATGTCGATCAGCTGATTGAACATGCATCAGGTAGGGCTGGTATAAAAAGAGCAAAACTTTCAGTCACTAAAGGAGAAGGATAAAGAGGCAAAAACACCATTGTGACAAAAGTAAAGCTATGAGAACTGCCACAAGTCTAGAGGCAGGTGCATCCTCACAAGATGTCCCAGAGTGGTTAGAAATTGCTGAGGGGATGACACAAAATGCATTTCGATTTTGTCCAAAGAGAACACCAGGTGTGTGACTGAGGGGTTTGACCTGTCAACCCCATCGAACTATTTCATTGTTTTGTCTACCTCTGCGGTCCACGATTTCATGTTCCAGTGCACCAATGATCATACCAGACTCAAATCTATTCAAAATAACCCTGCGAAACAATATTCATTGTATTCTCGGTGGACCAAAGTCACACGCCATGAACTTGATAAGTTTATTGCTGTCCTAATAAATATTGGGATTCAGAAAAGACCATGCATTCGCAACTACTGGTCTACATCTGCAGAATTTTATACTCCTTGGTTTCTTCAAATGTTTTCAAGAAGTAGATTTGAAGCATTATATCATACAATGCTTCATGCCTCTGATGAAAATTCACAAGGAAAAGAAAAGATTTTATGAACATGTTGTTGCAAAAATTTCAGAGTGCCTTTTACCCATTCCAAAATCTCAGTTTGAATGAATTGGTAATAGGGTATAAAGGCAGATGGCAATATAAGCAGTATAATCCAAGGTTTTCCTTGTATCTTCTCAGGCCAAAGTGGAAGCACATTGTCAAACCAAAAATGATAGAATATAGTTGGTGTAAATAATATTAGTCATAGTTGTTTTGTATTTACAGAAATTTGTGGTGTAGGAACAAAATCATATATAATTTATATATTTGAAGTGATTGTGGTAAAATGTGTTGTGTTTCAAAATGGATGTGCACTGATATTCTGAGATTTTTCTGCTATGGATTAAACTGGAGCTGACATATGTGAGTACAGTTTATTTATCTTTTTTCCAGTTATTTTTGATTAGGTCTACACTTCACATAACATGACAGACTCTTTTCCTACATCAAATAATTATCTACAGCATTTCACAAGATTCTTCAGTCAATTTCCCACATGTTGATGTATAACATCAACACCTAGTTAAATAAAATGTGTATCTACTGCCTGTTTTTAAAATATAACCTGAAGAGAAAAATTGCACATATTTTGAGCGGTTGTTTTTATAAACATATGTGGTTTTGAGAACAAAAATAAAAAAAAAATTACATCTATGAAGTGATAGTGATAAAAGTTTCTAGATATGTTTCAAACTAAATGTGCACTGATATTCTTAATATTTTATTGCCATATATTAATTGGGAGCTGAAATATTTAAGTTTAAGTATGCAATTTTATTTTATTTTTTAAACATTTTTTAAAATCAAGTCTACACTTCACAAGACATAACACACCTATTCATATCAATTAATTATATGAATCAATTCATAAGATTCTCCAGTCAATTTCACACATTTAAATGTATAACATAAACACCTAGTTAAATAATATGTGTATCTACTGCCTGTTTTTTTAATATAACCTGAAGAGAAAAATTGCACACATTTTGAGCGGTTGTTTTTACAAACATATGTGGTTCTGAGAAAAAAAATCATAAAAATTACATCTATGAAGTGATAGTGATAAAAGTTTCTAGATATGTTTCAAACTAAATGTGCACTGATATTCTTAATATTTTATTGCCATACATTTATTGGGAGCTGAAATATTTAAATTTAAGTATACAATTTTATTTTATTTTTTAAACATTTTTAAAATAAAGTCTACACTTCACAAGACATAACATACACCTATTAATATCAATTAATTATATGAATCAATTCATAAGATTCTCCAGTCAATTTCACACATTTAAATGTATAACATTAACACCTAGTTAAATAAAATGTGTGTCTACTGCAGTTTTTTAAATATAACCTGAAGAGAAAAATTGCACACATTTTGAGCGGTTGTGTTTACAAACATATGTGGTTTTGAGAAAAAAATCATAAAAATTACATCTATGAAGTGATAGTGATAAAAGTTTCCAGATATGTTTCAAACTAAATGTGCACTGATATTCTTAATATTTTATTGCCATATATTAATTGGGAGCTGAAATATTTAAATTTAAGTATACAATTTTATTTTATTTTTTAAACATTTTTAAAATCAAGTCTACACTTCACAAGACATAACACACACCTATTCATATCAATTAATTATATGAATCAATTCATAAGATTCTCCAGTTAATTTCACACATTTAAATGTATAACATTAACACCTAGTTAAATAAAATGTGTATCTACTGCCTATTTTTAAAATATAACCTGAAGAGAAAAATTGCACACATTTTGAGCGGTTGTTTTTACAAACATATGTGGCTTTGAGAAAAAAAAAAATCATAAAAAGTACATCTATGAAGTGATAGTGATAAAAGTTTCTAGATATGTTTCAAACTAAATGTGCACTGATATTCTGAACATTTTATTGCCATACATTAATTGGGAGCTGAAATATTTAAGTTTAAGTATACAATAAAAAAAAAATTTTTTAACACTTTTTTAATCAAGTCTACACTTCACAAGACATGTTGATAACACACACCTATTCATATTAATTAATTATATGAAGCAATTCATAAGATTCTGCAGTCAATTTCACACATTTAAATGTATAACACAACTACCTACTGAACTTATGTATTTGTCCACTGTCTGTTTTTAAAACCTCACCTGTCTGAAAAAATTGCATCCATTTTCGTGCCTGGGTAAAACCCAAAAACATTTAATCTTGTTACTGTGTGCAGCAGAGTCATATATTATACTTCCATAACCTATTTTTCCTCTAATAAAAAATTTATAAAAAGTGAGCATTGTCTTAGTGCTTGCACCCCATCCATTACCTTTCAAATATCTTAATAAGTTAGTCAATCCTCTGCAAGACTCCACTAGTTTATCTATGTGTTTATTCCACTTCAACTGTTGGTCCAATATCATTCCTAGATATCGAGTGGTTTGCACTGTATTAATGTTTTGCCCTTGGATATTTATGTCTATAATTTTATTTTTTACAACCCTACCTTTACTGAAGATCATTCCCAATGTTTTATTTGTATTCAGCTGAAAACCTCATTTTGTCATCCATTTACATACTTTATTTATTTGTTTCTGTAGATCCTTATATAATTTTGGCAGATGTCTCCCAGTCCTCCAAGTAGCATCATCATCTGCAAACTGTGACAATTTATTTGTTATATCATTAAATTCCTCACCTAAATCATTTACCATTATTGTAAAAATTGAAGGAACCTCACGGTAGAAGGGGAACGACTAAGTAAGTAAGTAAAAATTGAAGGAACCTCACGGGAGAAGGGGAACGACTAAGTAAGTAAGTAAAAATTGAAGGAACCTCACGGGAGAAGGGGAACGACTAAATAAGTAAGTAAAAATTGAAGGAACCTCACGGGAGAAGGGGAACGACTAAGTAAGTAAGTAAAAATTGAAGGAACCTCACGGGAGAAGGGGAACGACTAAGTAAGTAAGTAAAAATTGAAGGAGACATTACTGATCCTTGGGGTATTCCATTTTGTTCTTCATAAACTCTTATCCTCCTCGAAAGTTATGCTTGCATCAGACAGAGGTAGCTTTCCGCCTTCCTTTGTCAATCTGTCAGCCTCTTCATTGCCGGGGATGTTACAATGAAATGTGATCAACTGGATCACAACCCTTTTGAATCGGTGACATAGTTTGTGATGCACTACTCTTAGGTCATCCAGGTCTGCATTATTCTGGCTTTTCAGCGTTGCAATTACTGACAATGCATCAGTGAAGAAAGCAACTTGTCTCTCTGTGCTTTCTTCTGTCAATATAATCTCTTTTGCAGTTTTCGAGGCCTCTGCTTCTGCTCTGAAGTTACTTGAGAATTGTCCTGTTGCCGCTGACAGATTTTTTTGTGCACCAGTGCTTAAGGTCAGAAAGACACCTCCACCTTCATTTTCTGTAGCATTTGTTGCTGATCCAGCTGTGTATGCATGGGTCCAGGTGTTGCATGGGTAATGTTTCACAATGTATTTTGTCGAGGAGGATTTTCTCTCTGTTGCAATATGGCTCTTCTTTCTCTCAATAAAAACGAATGTTTTCTGTCATTTCTGGGAAACGATGTTATTTCCAGACTGAAAGCTTGTATTCAGTGTAGATGGGTTTAATTGTTGATACTGCATTTATGGGAACTGTTCTTATCTTTGTTGTGGTTGATTGTATAAAGTTGCTTCGCTTGAGTCGTTGCCTTCTGAGAGCATTTATTCTATGATACATTTTGTTCGAGTGGCCATCCATATGTACGCCGCAGTCTAACCACAAACACTGTGTCGAGCTTTGTCAAACAGCTAGCCTTAACCTAATCCCAATCTTGTGAACGCAGGAAGCCACATACTGACAATCAACAGGCAAAAATACAGTACTTAGTTAAAATAAGAAGCCAACACAAAAGCTAACAAAAAGAAATCCATGCAACGGAAAACAATGGTTGGCATCACGGTATTTAGGAATAGCTGCATGTTATACAAAGTAAAAGGTACAGGTATTTCCACAGCAGATACTGACGTAATGGAATGAAGCGTTAGATTCTTCACTAGACTAGTCTTCAGCTTTTATGAGGCTGAGTCACTGTCACGGAGTGTTTCGAGGGTGTTTGCATGTACGAATGTTCCCGTGCTCCGGTGGGAGCCTAATCGGTATTGTTAGCTTGTTGTGAGTGGTGTTTGCTTGCTTTGTAAAATTTGAGCCACAAGCGATGTTATGAGCGGGAATTAAGACAAGTTACAAGCTATAAATATGCGTGAATGGCGCTCAGTGGAGTGTGGAAGTTTTCACGTGTTTTAATGAATACGAATGAAAGGGGTCAGTCGGACAGAGATCTGTGTTGGGACAGTAGAGAAAAGACAGTAGAGAAAGTGGTAGCTAGTGTGTAGAACAGCGTAGAGTAGTGTACGACCAGAGGGCCATTGATGTTGTGAAGTAGCAGAAATCATGAAGTAGTTGTTGATGTAGAAGGAGTTGTATATCGCTGTGCTTTGCCTATGTTCTTTTTGATTGTAATTGGCCCTGCGAACATTGTCAATTGGTTAATACGTATACATATTTCTGGAGATTGAACTGGTCGATGGAGTTATTTCATTATCTAGTCATCGAGTCTGACGGTGGTGAAAGTTTGTTGTTTGAGCTACCATGCACCTATAGTTCCACCCACATACACCCTACCCGTCACAGTCACCAGTTCTTTTTCTCACTACCTGTGCCTTCCGCAACTCAATAACTGTGTCATGTATCCATTTACAGCTGGGCACACTGGAGTTGTCCTCTTTACACACAACATGCCTAAGAAAAATTCACCGAATTTTTTGGCCGAATACCATCACCAACCAAGATCTGCTTACTCGGAGCAAGCAAGAGGACATGCACACCATCATAGCTGGCAGACGCTGGAGCTGGGTTGGCCATGTCCTCAGAAGAGACCCCGATGCCATCACAAGAACAGCTATGCTTTGGACCCCTGAAGGAAAACGAAAGAGAGGCCGACCAAAAACAACTTGGCGGAGGACTGTGAAGGCTGAGATGCAAAGAAAGAACCAGAGTTGGGGCACTGTACGAAGGATGGCCACCGATCGAGCAAAGTGGAATCAATTTGTTGTTGCCCTACAAGACGCCACTAGGCGTGATGGCCACTGACTGCTTTGACGGTCGGTGGTTAAGGATCTAAGAAGAAGAAGACACTGGAGCGGAACTCTTATCAGGTTCCGAGCTTGGTAACTTCGCCTCGAGAAGCAAACTTTCTAACCATTCGAAGCTTATAATAAAATATAGGGAAATATTATAAACAAATACACGTTTTGCCTCATATTTACGAGGTGCACCCTGTACAACCAAGGCACGAAGTCCGTCTGTTATATCAGAGCGCGTGTTCAAATGTAAAAGACCTTGTGGTGTTATGTTAGTAAATATCTGTAAAGAATATGAATGTATATTCTAAAATGACTACTTAGCAAAATGTATAGCACCATAAAAAAAATACACGTATTGGATCGATGGTGGCAATATCAAAGGGACTAGAAATGATCTCGAGCAACCCTCCAAAGTGGCATGCGGTGTTAAAAGACTTCAGTAATTCAAGCTTGTGGTGTGTTAAATATTCGGTAATGATAACTGTGTCTGCGATGTTCTTGGGTCTTTAGCTATGTAAGATATTTCATTGCTTGTCATGTTCTTGGTCTGTGAACTGTTTGATTATTGAAGATATTTCAGAGTATGCCATGTTCTTGTTGTGTGAACTGTTTGATTTTTGAAGATATTAGAGTCTGCCATGTTCTTGGTGTGTGAACTGTTCAATTAATGAAGATATTTCAGACATGTTCTTGGTGTGTGAACTGTTCGAGTATTGAAGATATTTCAGCGTCTACCATGTTCTTGGTGTGTGAACTGTTCGATTATTGAAGACATTTCTGTGTCTGCCATGTTCTTGGTGGAGCCGCGGAGGCACAGTGGTTAGTGAACTGGCTTCCTAGCTTGGTGGTCCATGGTTCAATCCCCAGTTGAGGCTGGATTTTTTAGACCGCAAACGGCTCCGGGGTCGACCCAGCCTCATGAATTGGGTACCAGAGCAACTCTGGGAAGGTTAAGGCGCTCGGCTTGATGCTGACCACATCACCCCTATCGGCACGATGGTCAAGAAAATATGGGCCGAACACCATAATCCCAATATGCCTCAATGGGCGTGTAACGAGATCCTTTGCCCTCCCCCATGTTCTTGTTGAGTGAACTGTTCGATTAATGAAGCCATTTCAGCGCCTGCAATGTTCTTGGTGCGTGAACTGTTCTATTTCAGCGTCTGCGATGTTCTTGGTGTGTGATGTGTGAACTGTTCGATAAATGAAGATATTTGAGAGTCTACAATGTTCTTGGTGTGTGAACTGTTCAGTTAATGAAGCTATTTCAGCGTCTGCGATGTTCTTGGTGTGTGATGTGTGAAGTGCTCGATAAGTGAAGCTATTTCAGAGTCTACAATGTTCTTGGTGTGTGAACTGTTCGATTAATGAAAATATTTCAGTGTCTGCCATGTTCTTGGCGTGTGAACTGTTCGATTAATGATGATATTTCAGTGTCTGCGATTATTGAAAATAGCCCAGCGTCTCTGATGTTATTGGGCGTTTGGTTGTGTAAGATATTTCAGTGGCTGCCATGTTCATGGTGAAATACATATTCGGCGATGTAAGATGTTAAATATTGTGTGCATGCGATGTACTTTGATGTTTAGTTATGTAAAATATTTCCAGCGCCAGATTAATCATTAGGCCCACTAGACCCTGGCCTAGGGCCCCAGGATTACAGGGGCCCCGCGAAAAAAGCAACGGAGTCATAGAGCACAGACTTCTACAGTAACCGCACGAGTTCGTGAGTGCAGGGTAATACTATCTGTAGAACAGTTAGTTTATTAGTTACTTCCACCCCCGGCTAGTGTCCTTTTTTTAAAATTAAATTTTCTTTGCAGTGGCTCCACTTTCTTTAACAAAATGTAGGAGCTGTAACGAACACTTCTATTTAATTTTTTAAATGTTATTTTGTTTTACATATTGTTATATATTAATAAAAACAGTTATCTGAAATCCATTCGGATTTTTTCTAGTTTTACCTTTTAGAAAATTGGAGAGGGGCCCTAAAATTTCTTAATAGCCTAGGGCCTCCGGAGTTCTTAATCCGGCTCTGAATATTTGAATGGCGTGTGAGATATTTGGCAAATCACTTCATGGCGTGAATCAAGTCTCGGTAAAGTTATTGTTGTCGGGATTGGTCCACGCCATGTTGAACCTCAACTAAATGTATACAAGTTTGGAATGTGCGATAACGGTATGACGAATGTATGTTTCTAAGAGTGACTATAATAATTTTCTTCTCTCGTCGTTCTTTGATTATTTTTATAAGAACTTCATACATTTCTTCGGCTAAATGGTTTATTCAGAAAAGTAATTTTTTTTCCAATCAGAATTAGACAACAGAGAAATGTCTGAAAATATCGAGCTCACCTTTTGTACCCGAACTGACCTAAACTGCTCCGATTAACAACGGACTGTTTCTTGTTTTAACATGATTCATTCATGCCCCAAACAAAATCCAGGCGTATATAAGCAAGACAAGATGTATGTTTCGTAAATCTATTTAATTATTCCGTACTTACTTAGTAGCTCCTCATCTACACCAGATGTTTGCCTGAGAGAGCGCCAGACTATCCTATCGGTTGTCTTCCTCCTGGCCTGCTTCCAGTCTAGTCCTCGGTCCTTGTCGTAGATTTTAGATAGGTATTTAATATATACTCGTATTTTGGTCCCGTCTGAATAGAACTGAAAAAGGGGGTAACTCAGTGAGAGGTAAGGTAAAGAAATAGATTTCACGAGTGAAATGGTGAAAGGTAGAGTCTGTCCCTGGATTGAGAAGATACTCTAGTCCAGCCTATCTCTACAACAGAAATTTGTTGATCAGACAGTATATCTCTCTCTATATATTAATATATATATCAACCACTCACATACACACACACATATAAGTGACGGCAATTAGACGCGCAAACGTGAAACTTTATTTATGGAATAGGGATATTGGGACGAGCTGACCGACACAGGTAATTAAGTTTTATGTTACTTTTATTTACCATAAAGAAACTTCACAACAGTTATTATCAAAATATCAGAATATAAAAATCATAGGTTACAGAATTCATACAGGAATAGACACATAAGCGCAATCGCCTCTGTTGAGACAAGTTCCCACAAGAAGAAGTTAATTAAACCCCGAAAGGTCAAAAGATTAGCGCTATGGTATAGAATTTGACTATACTGTAAAGAACAGAGTTTCTAGTTAGTCTATTCTGAAAATGAACAGTATTTGCAAACATAAGAAGAAAAAAAAACAAAGTGAGTATATTAATTATACAATATAAGAATTATTCATCCCTGCTTTCACTCGCTCTGACAAACATGTGATCACATTTCATTCTCGCTTACCGAATAAGTGTTTGACAACAGCTTGAACATATTTCCATGCTCCAGGTAACAGACTCAGTGTCGGTTCTTTTGGCAAGATAAGCCCCAGTTCTTCAAATGACTGTTTAATCCTCTTATTTGATGAACGCCTATTTTGTTATTTTGTTTTATTGACTCTGTTCATGTCACAGCAATTAGTCCAGGTATGAAACACAACTTCGAGATCAAAACAGTCACAGTGTACAGTAGCTTGAAATATTCGATAGTAAAACAGAATGTCAGGTAGATAAATCTTTTCTTCAGGATAAATCCTCGCCACAACACAAGTGGTCGGTAGTCAGGTAATGTTAAATTTGCTATTCTTCGCCACAGCGGGCTGAATGTAGATGAAAAATGGGAAAAGGAAATCTAGATAGCTATAGGTCCAGTTACAATTATTCTTATTGTCTTTTGTTGGTACTCTCCCTCTTTCTGGGTAAACCAAGAAAGGAGCCGAACAAGTAAACCTCAAAGACCCGCTGGGTGCATAAGAATGTTTGTTTGGCGTCTATTGTACTTAGACCCGTTTTCTCAGATTTATATTGAAGCCGCTGGTAGGTTTTGGGCTGTGACCCGTACTAGAATTATAGGAAGAAAAATGCAACATTTAACCACGATTAGTATTCTATCCTAAAAATAACCCACGTAGAGGTATAATTTAATATCCACTCGGCCATTAAATTTAAATTAGAAAAACACAAGTGTATATCTTATTTATCGTTTAACAAAAACCCCGTGAAATAAGCGCTAGTCATTTATAAAATTGTTCATAATGAATTAGAAATAAATATTTATTTCGCCAGTACTCATAATGAATAGTGCATTTACTAGTTGACCAAAATATCTCTTACTAGTTAATAGCAAGTAATTAAATTAAAAAGTTAGCTCTATGTTGTTTTAATTCGCTAGTCAATTAGCACAAAAATCCTAGTGAAATATCATGACGGACTTTAAAAATTAAATCACTCAACCCAGAAAAATCTTAGTGAAATATAATGCCGGACTTAACAATTAAATCGCTCAAGAGGCTATTATAAATATTTACCGCAACACAAAATGACTATCTCCAATCGAAAAAAACTAAGAGATTCCACTGTTATAATGGATCTAGAATATCGAAGCTAGACGTCTGAAAATTTGTGGGTACTAGATAAACTGAGTTTGAAAGCTGGAATATATATATGAAATAGACAAAACGTCGCTGACCAGTGTGAAACATAACACCTTTAGGGAATTCCGTGGTCAAATTTTGAATCAAAGTTAATTTTGCCACCTTTTGCCGACCGATAGACCCCAGCAGCGAGCAAACTGTCTTTTGATCTCCACTCTTCTGTAGCCAATTACATTCACGAACGAACGATGAGGGGGGGGGGTAACTGTGATTGATTATCTCCCCTTTTCTCTTTCTACGTACATCTATCAAAAGGTACAACTTTTGAATTATCGCTCTTGATTCTACAAATATACGACCCGTTCCCTCTCTCTACACGTGAAACGGTCTGATTTTAAACATTCCTAGTGCCTGTTAAGACAAAAGAGAAAAGAAAAAAAAATAAGGCGTGGCAAAATTATGAATGAAACAGATGAATGAATCGGAGTTAGGGGTACTGCGTTAACAAAACGTGCATAACTAATAAGCAAGAAAAGGTGGAAAACAGGTGGAAGCAAAAACGTGTAGATATCATGTAATATATGTACATACTTCTGTCACAGTCCTTCAGAACAATTATTTTATAAATTTCATTAATAAAAATAATGTTAACAATTTCCCGGCTCCCGTCCATTTTTTCCCGGGACTCGACTGTTTAAACTTTTTAAAAATTCCCGGAAATTTCATCCCAGGAATTCCCGAACAAGGAACCCTAAACGTTACTATCACGAAACGAACAACATACACGCACCTCAAAATTTGCATCCGTGTCACCATTTCTTAATTATCACAACTTTGAACACTGTGCAAGCAACATTGAGTACTATTTCATCTCTTTCATCTGCCCAACTTAGACCAAGGTAATCCAGCAGTACATACTGCCGTAGGGAAAATAAACATGAGAGACTTCGCTATATTAGATTTCAGCTTTAAGAGGTGGGGGCGACCGGTTCCTGTCCTCGCTGCCTTTGCTTTCCCTAACTCAAGAGCCAGAGTCATGTCCCCATTTACAGCTGGATAAACTGGACCATGAGGCTGGCAACCACATCACATGAAACAAATTGCTACAGATGATTATTGCTGCAGTCGGACATGAATGTTTTGATGCAGGCTTCCTGCAAGGGGACTAACTGCAGTAGTTGTTCCATGCTCCATAAGGGGTTTCGAACCCGGAACCTTGACCCCGAGAAGCTAGAGCTCTAACTTCTCTGCCACACGATGCCCCAACCTTGACTATCAACGTTATGTTTTTTTAGTGGAGGACTGCTCACAAATAAGCTAAATGTTTTTTTTTTTCAGGTTATGGCTATGCTGTCTCTGAGGCTTTGCACTACAGACACCGAGAACATGAAAGTGAACCATTCTGTCTGCTGGCTGGTGGCTTCATCCTTTGTCACTGTTTAGACCGCATGTTAGCGGCAGGAGAGGTGAGCAGTGGTTGGGGTAGCGTATAGCCAGGGCCGTATCATCCATTGTTATTGTTACTGTTGATCAGAATCGACGTCATAAACTCTGGACATAGAAATTGACAGCCATATTGGCAAATCTGCAACAATCTTTGCCCGCCTCACAACGAGTGTTTGGGGAAAATGCGAACTCACAATGAAGACCAAAGTTGCGGTATCTATATGCCTGCGTCACCAGCACGCTTCTATTGAGGGTGAGACATGGACAACTTATGCTAAATAAGATAGAAGGCTTAATACTTTCCATCTATGGAGTCTACGCCACATCCTTGGTATTTTATGGAAGTACAAAGTGACACATGTTGGGGTGCTGTCACGTGCTGGCCTTCAAAGCAAGTATACGCTGCTTAGACAGCATGGAAGATGGTCGAACCCTCAAAGATATTTTCTACGGGCAGCTGACAGATGGCAAAAGAACAGCCGGGCGACTGCAGCTGAGGTTCAGAGATGTCTCCAAGAGAGACATGAAGGCACCGGGCATAAATCCAGCAACCTGGGAGGATGAAGTTGCCGATCGCACCAAGTGGAAACGCTCATTACGGCGCCACCTCAGATTGGGCGAAAAGAAGCTCTCACAACAAGCAGACGAGAAAAGAACACACCAAAAGGAACATCAGACAAAAAAAAAAAAAAAAAAAAAGCAGCTGCTGAGGGCCATCACCTCCGGGGCTCATTTCCATAGTCAATTTTCTTCTTCCTCATCTTCGTACACTCTCAGACGTCCACTTGAATACGTTCAAAGAGATCAGTGGTCAGCTTGAGGCGAATTACATCTCCATAGAGCTTTTCAAGTAATGATCCTGGCGATGGCCACATGTGCTTTCTCTGTTCCTCATATGTTGGGCATCTTTGAAGCAATCGGTTTTGACTGAAAAAGGGGGGGGGGGGGGGGGGAAAGGGGGGAGGGCTACTGCTACTTTCGATACTACACGGTGACACACACATCTAACAGTGGTTGATACACTGACGTTACAATAGACAGAAACAATGGCTGCATGCTATGACGTCATGCATTGAACAAACCGCATCTTACGTTGAGTTATGATAAAACATTTTCAGTTAATAATATTGCAGATAAATGTTTTTATTTTGACGTTTGATTCATACAACTTAGTTAGGTAGGAGGGAAGAAATACCAACTTTAAAAATAAGAGGTGACTTTTTTCCATCACCCGTGTACTTGCTGTTACTGTAAATTGTCAGCCACAACTACTATTACTAACACATGTACCGTACTTTGTATTATCGGGGTTTTTTTAAAGTTACTCTTCCATCTGTCAGTTACTTGTTTTTTCGTGCAATTTTTCCTAATTATTCTTCTTTTTTATTGCTGTTTTTTTTAGTCTTGCTTCTCATTAATTCAGCCATCGTTTTTCCCCTGACACACCCCTTTATTTTCGTTCTCTTTCGTCTTCATCATCTTCTGTTTTTTTTTTAACCTGCTCATGGCTGCACACGCCATATTTCCCCCACTTGTGTCTGTTGTCTTTCTGTGAATCAGATATGTCGGTTGCATTTTAAAAGATGTATGTTCAACGTCTTCTTAGGCAGACTCTTGGACTTAAGCCCCGAATTTATCTCAACACAGATTTTATTTGCATATGTGTTAGCCTTGTAAAGATCCAAAGTAAAGGATCCCGTTACACGCCCACTGAGGCATATTGGCAATATGGTGTTAGGCCCATATTTTCTTGACCATCGGCACACTAGGGGTGAGTGGTTGGCATTACACCGATCCCCTAAACCTTCCCAGAGTTGCTCTGGTACCCAATTCATGAGGCTGGGTCGACTCCGGAGCCGTTTGCGGTCTAAAAAAATCCCACCTCAACTGGGGATCGAACCATGGACCACTGAGCTCGGATGCATTAACCACTGCGCTACCGCGGCTCCCAAAGGTTCCAAAGTGCCGGAATAAATTATTTAAACAAAACACTTCATAAAGAAAGACTTAATACATCCGATATCCGACGATAAGTTAGGCTAAGCTGTTAGAGTTCTGGCAATGTTACCGGTTTCCGGGACCAAACCTAATGGCGTCACGCCCCAGTCTACCTAGCTGTAAACAGGTAACTGACTCTGTGAGTGAGTTAGGAAGGCAAAATCAACGAGGAAGGAAACTAGTTACCCCCACCTCATAAAAATTTGGGCCTAGTATGGTGAAGTCTCTAACATTTCACTCACCTACAGCAGTATATATTATGGGATTACTTTTACTTTGTATCCGTCGATATATAATATCATTAACACTGACAACATTAATCTTATTATAATCATTACAGACATCGTCGCTATTTTAAACTAGAAGCTTACATATTTTTTACACCTTATTTTTCAGGATAACCCCTGGGTGATAAGCAAATCTAAACAAAGCCAGTCTGCAGGTATGCTGATTGCTTTTTGCGACACCTTTATCTGGGAGACTATTGCGTCTATTATAATTCCAACTTTTATAACGTACTGCACTGTTAGGTGAGTAATTTATTCTCAAACTTAGTTATTTTGGTACCGTGCTGTTAGGTGAGTGATCAATTCTCAAATTGTTTTAGAACTGTGCTGTTAGATGAGTGAACAATTCTCAAACTGAGTGTTTTGGAGCTGTGCTGTTAGGTGAGTGAACAATTCTCAAACTGAGTGTTTTTGGAACTGTGCTGTTTGGTGAGTGATCAGTTCTCAAACTGAGTGTTTTTGAACTGTACTGTTAGGTGGATGAACAATTCTCAAACAGAGTAATTTGTAACTGTGCGGTTAGGTGAGTGATCAATTCTCAAACTGAGTGTTTTTGAACTGTACTGTTAAGTGAATGAACAATTCTCAAACTGAGTAATTTACAACTGTGCTGTTAGGTGAGTGAACCATTCTCAAACTGGATGTTTTGGAACTGTGCACATATGTGAGTGAACCATTTGGAACTGTGCTGTTAGGTGAGTGAACAGTTCTCAAACTGGTTGTTTTTGAACTGTACTGTTAGGTGAATGAACAAATCTGAAACTGAGTAATTTGCAACTGTGCTGTTAGGTCAGTGAACAATTCTCAAAATGAGTGTTTTTGGAACTGTGCTGTTAGGTGAGTGAACCATTCTCAAACTGAGTGTTTTTGAACCGCACTGTTTGGTGAATGAACAGATCTGAAACTGAGTAATTTGCAACTGGGCTGTTAGGTGAGGTAACCATTCTCAAACTGAGTGTTGTTGGAACTGTGCTGTTAGATGTGAAAAATTAATTCTCAAACTGATTGTTTTTGGAACTGTGCTGTTAGGTGAGGGAGCAATTCTCAAACTGAGTGTTTTTGGAAATGTACTGTTCGGTGAGTGAACAATTTTTAAATTGAGTGTTTTTGGAATTGTGCTGTTAGGTGAGTGAACAATTCTCAAACTGAGTGTTTTTGGAACTGTGCTGTTAGGTGAGTGACCAATTCTCAAACTGAGTGTTTTTGGAACTGTGCTGTTAGGTGAGTGATAAATTCTCAAACTGAGTGTTTTTGAACTGTACTGTTAGGTGAATGAACAATTCTCAAACTGAGTAATTTGTAACTGTGCGGTTAGTTGAGTGATCAATTCTCAAACTGAGTGTTTTTGAGCTGTACTGTTAAGTGAATGAACAATTCTCAAACTGAGTAATTTACAACTGTGCTGTTAGGTGAGTGAACCATTCTCAAACTGGATGTTTTGGAACTGTGCACATAGGTGAGTGAACCATTTGGAACTGTGCTGTTAGGTGAGTGAACAGTTCTCAAACTGGTTGTTTTTGAACTGTACTGTTAGGGGAATGAACAAATGTGAAACTGAGTAATTTGCAACTGTGCTGTTAGGTGAGTGAACAATTCTCAAACTGAGTGTTTTTGGAACTGTGCTGTTAGGCGAGTAAACCATTCTCAAACTGAGTGTTTTTGAACTGTACTGTTAGGTGAATGAACAGTTCTGAAACTGAGTAATTTGCAACTGGGCTGTTAGGTGAGGGAACCATTCTCAAACTGAGTGTTTTTGGAACTGTGCTGTTACGTGAGGGAACCATTCCCAAACTGAGTGTTTATTGAAACTGTGTTGATAGGTGGGTAAACCATTCTTAAACTGAGTGTTTTTGGAACTGTACTATTAGGTGAGCGAACATTTCTCAAACTGAGTGTGTTTGGGACTGTACTGTTATGTGTGTGAACTATTCTCAAACTGAGTGTTTTTAGAACTGTACTGCTAGGTGAGTGAACAATTCTCAAACTGAGTGTTTTTGGAACTGTGCTGTTAGGTGAGTGAACCATTCTCAAACTGAGTGTTTTTGGAACTGTGCTGTTAGGTGAGGGAACTATTCTCAAACTGAGTGTATTTGGAACTGTGCTGTTAGGTGAGGGAACAATTCTCAAACTGAGTGTATTTGGAACTGTGCTGTTAGGTGAATGATAGCCCTCATCTGGTTTTGTTCCTTGTGTTCCATTCGGCGTGTTCTTTTCTCTTCTGCTTGTGAGAACTTCTTTTCGCCCAATCTGATGTGGCACCGTTCGGCAGCTTCATCTTCCGGTAACTGCTACTTCCCGTGTTGTGCCAACACCACAGGGTGAAGCTGGAATATCCTCTCGAGGCCGTGAGCTTGGACACATTTATATGAAGATCAAGCTGTTGCTAGAAATATTACCGGGTTTTAAATCTTTGAGGTTCCAAACCTCTATGATCGACTCATCGAAAATAGCCGATACTTTGCATACAGCTATATTTCTTGTTACATTTTAATCTACCAGTTTCTGGTCGTAATTGACAAAGCCAATTTTTATATAACAACTAACAAATGTAAAACAAAGCGGAAACAACTCAAAAGAAAGGTTGTCTTTTTTTTTTTAACTAAGGGAAATAATGAACTGTAAATATATATTGTGTTTCATTTTTAAAGGGACGGGCATCGACAAGCGAATAATGATGAACCATTAAATCAATGTTTTTCTTCCAATAACTAGGCCAGCAAGTTTTAAAAAAAACATTTTTAGTAATTTTCAAATTTCTTTTGCGCTTCACATTGAGTGTTTAAACGTATCAAAGTATTTTTTTATTCAACAATGAATTTTACTCGACGGAAGTGGCAACGGTCCAGAGCTATTGAGCTTCTCGCTCTGTGCAGCAAGTATCGTATTAAAGACTTTTTGGTATTATCTACACTGTAAATCTAGGCTTTTCCTGTAACTTTTCTGCCATTCCGAAACGTGCCTGAATTGAAGTCATGTGCTCCAGTTTCTCCAGCTTGGCTTGCATTTAAAGGATCGTCACATCTGGTCCCAAGCTAGGAGTAAGAAGCGTTGTGGCATACTGTGCATTCTCAACCATCCAAGGGGAATCTCCACCTTTGCAGAGCTAAAATACTGTGCTCTGGTTCTGGGCTGTCCCAAGGAATTGTCATGTCCTGTACAGAGCCACTTCTCAGCCCCCCCTGCCTATCACTGGGTCCATAGTGAGATCCGTCTGCTCGCAGCCAACCATGTCAAAACCAAAGAGTTACATCTGAGGTTTAAGTGACTTCTCCAAGCTTAGTGTGCAATGCTGCGTTCTCAACAGGTTTCACTACAAGGGGAATTCCTGGAAGTGTGTGAATGATTTAAAGAGTGATTGAGGGTGTAATTGTAACCTCACAGACGGAGGTTCACTTCCACATTCGTATATTATAGCATTGTGCATAGCTGGGGGTCATATAAGGATGACTCCAGATATGCCTCCATGCATAAATTACCAATGTAATAATAATATAATAGCCCCTTCAGTCATAACTGACTATGGGAATGCGCCCCTGAGGTGACAACCCTCAGCTGCTTATTTTCCTGACGTTTTCTCTTCGGCTTGTGTGAGCTTCTTTTCGCCCAATCTGAGGTGGCACCGTAAATAGCATCGCCACTTGGTGCGATCGTCAGCTTCATCCTCTCACGTTGCTGGATTTATGTCCAGAGCCTTCATGTCTCTCTTGCACACATCTTTAAACCTCAGCTGCGGTCGCCCAACTGTTCTTTTGTCTCTCCAGGGCGCGAGCTTGGGCACAGTTATATGGAGATCAAGCTGTTGCCCACGCAGCACGTTTTCCCTCTCCACGCAGCTGGTAGATCCAAAGGAACGGCAGTAGCCGATAAAGTTTGGTACCAGCCACGTCGCAGGAGTTGCCAGAATAATGTCGAATCAACATTAAACTGCCTTAGGGACTCCGACTACGGATTTATCCTCAGGGTTTACTCCCGAAGCCAATTCCATAAATGGATATTCCAGCAAGGCAGCGGTGGTTTGAATTCAGAGTTCCTTCTCTTAGATAAGCTGCCAACCAAGGATCACGAGCCCTATCTGCCCGAAGCTGCTGGTTTTAAGGCGCCAGTCGCTCGCTTTCGCCCCTTCTCCCGTCAGTGGAAACAGTTCCGCTGGGCTCAAATTGAGCCACACATGAAGGCCGGGAGCTGGGCTTGGTTGTCAGAGGCTACTTGAGACGCGTGCCATAGAAGCATTTATCTGCAGTGAGAGCTTATGCCCACTACAACTCCCGGCCATAACAACCTTTCCAGTGTAAAGCTGATTAAAAGAACCTGACAAATATTAGGGGGAAAAGAAATGAGAAGACACGCGTTGGATTGGATACATCTTGAGAAAACCAGTTCAGTGCATTTCACAGCAAGTATTATTTTGTAACCACCAGGATTAGATGAATGCAGGGAGCTAGAGAATTACACAGAGAACGAATGAGCGAACGGACAAACGCACGGAACGAACGAACGAAATCTTTATTTCACCAAAGTAAAGAGATAGGCGTTATTGCCTTTTTTACGTGTCTGCCCTGCGATAATAAAATTCTCAACGTGTTTAAAATTCAAACATGCTTCACTTCAGTAATAAGTAATCAAAATTATTACTGCATTCAGTAATTGACCACACATATGTACATTCACACACACATACATGAACAGTGATAGATAGATAGATAGATTAGATAGATAGATAGATAGATAGATAGATAGATAGATAGATAGATAGATAGATAGATGATAGATAGATAGATAGATAGATAGATAGATAGATAGATAGATAGATAGATAGATAGATAGATAGATAGATAGATAGATAGATAGATAGATAGATAGATAGATAGATAGATAGATAGATAGATAGATAGATAGATAGATAGATAGATAGATAGATAGATAGATAGATAGATAGATAGATAGATAGATAGATAGATAGAGTATTGATAGATAGATAGATAGATAGATAGATAGATAGATAGATAGATAGATAGATAGATAGATAGATAGATAGATAGATAGATAGATAGATAGATAGATAGATAGATAGATAGATAGATAGATAGATAGATAGATAGATAGATAGATAGATAGATAGATAGATAGATAGATAGATAGATAGATAGATAGATAGAGCATGGAAAGACCTTAATAAGGTGACATAAATCCTAGCGTGAACTTGTTGAATCGTATGCTACACAGCGAGTTGAATGAACAATTAATGAACAGTGTTCGAATCTCTGGAATGTTCAGTATTTCTCTCTCTTAACTTTGTCTTTCTTGGTTATCATTCATTCGTTTATCACCTTTCAACTCCTCAAGATATTCGACAATTCTTGTCACGTGCCATCAGATCAAGGTCTTGACGTGTCTGCTTCATGCCCTTCATTTCTGTCTCCAGGTTCTCTTCTCCGTATGTTCTTTGGTGTCCTTCTATCTCCCTTACCGTCGGGATTCTAGAACAAGGACTGCCTGTTAATGTTATCAGCAGGTTTCCTCAAAGTGTATTCTATCCATTTCCAGTGTCTCCTTCTCATCTATTGTTCCAAATTGCTTGTCTGGTTCTTGTCATCAGTTCCACATTAGTGATCTTGTCATCAGTTCCACATCAGTGATCTTGTCATACCACTTAAATTCTTCTATTCTACAGAAGAATCCATTTATGAAAGTCTGTAGCTATTTGGTTCTTGTTTTTTTTTAATGTCACCCATGTTTCAGATCCATATAATAAGATTGTTTTGACATTTTAATTAAAAATTCTGATTATTCTGGTGTACATGATTTCTCTTAATCTCCACATATTTCCCCAAATGCAATGAAAGCTCTTCCAGCCTTATCACAATAACCAAAATGATCCATGTTTTCGTAGGATAACCGATTTGTTCCTGGAAATCCTTTGTGTGGACTGCAACAGTATTCGCAGATGGTTACCCGTCTTAACTGGGATCGCTGTCCTTCCACTCTTTATGGCCTCGGTAGACAATTTCGTGGACAGTTTAATGGATAACTTGATCCGCGACGTTTATGCTCCATCGTATGCCAAGCTGGCAGTCCATGCTGTGTCTCGACGAATGTGAAAAATGGAGGCATTAACTTTAATGAACGTCTAATATAATATTAGGTTGCATTATGTGATTATTACACCAGAGAAGGAAAAACGTCACACTGTGTGAGGTTGGTTGGTTTTTATTTTTATTTTTTATTTGCAATAGGTAGCGAGTAGCGTTAAGTTGTGCTAGGCAGTTTCTGAATCAGACTCGCACATTGCGATAGGTAGCGAGTAGCGTTAAGTTCTGCTAGGCAGTTTCTGAATCAGACTGGCACATTGCGATAGGTAGCGAGTAGCGTTAAGTTGTGCTAGGCAGTTTCTGAATCAGACTGGCACATTGCGATAGGTAGCGAGTAGCGTTAAGTTGTGCTAGGCAGTTTCTGAATCAGACTGGCACACTGCGATAGGTAGCGAGTAGCGTTAAGTTGTGCTAGGCAGTTTCTGAATCTGACTGGCACATTGCGATAGGTAGCGAGTAGCGCTAAGTTGTGCTAGGCAGTTTCTGAATCAGACTGGCACATTGCGATAGACATTTTTAACCCTTTTAGCCCCCAGTACTCCTAATGTGACTCATCCTCATGATAATTTAACTATTAGCTCCATGTAGAGCATGGGGCAACCACTACAGCTAGTCGCTTTGTAGGAAGCCTGCGTCAACGATGTCACGTGATCGTGCAGCGGTGTTTTATATAGCAGTTTTTGTTTAAACAAGACGAGGTTGCCAACCTCATGCACATTCTCATATTAGTCGCATTATACGAATGTCCCGATGGAGTAGTTGTCCTCTTTTGTGACTTCTCATACAAGGCTGTTTATTAGAGTTTGTAACAATACATTTATGAATGAACACTTGACACTGCATTGGAATTTTCGTAAGCAGGCGAAAGCTTTTCATGTTTGTACAAATACGTTACAAGCTTAAATTACCGTTCTGCATAATTGTGTTTTCTGTGCTTCCCTAGACAGCATTAGAGCCACCGCTTCACTGTGGTGGGCACTTTCCTCTTTATGTCCTGAGGACAACACCATTTCTCATGTGATCAATTTTGTCCTCTCTACTCCCTTCCACCTTGTCTCGCAGAGGCCCAGGATATCAATCCTGTAATTCCACATTGTTGTTGCTACTTGTGCAGTTTTTCCCTTGTTCAAGAAGAGTGCGAACATTCCAGGTGTCAATCCTAGAGATTTTCCTAGACGAAAGAAGGTTAGTCGGCAACCCAGACTCCTTTCAGCTTTTTCTGAGTTGCTTAACGTGCTTCTTTTCCAAAGGACCCTTCTTCTGTCTTAGGTGGCTGAGTTGATTTATATTCTATATATTGAAGTTTTTGTGGTAAAAAGTTGTTTACGGGATGAGGTAACTATCCCCATGCCAAACCCTCGTTTGTCGCTTTTTACGACATACCTGGTTGGGTAATGTTAATATTCTTTGCTTCCCTTTCCAGAAAAGAGCTGGCGATGGATAGGACACACATTGAGGAAACCTGTTGATAGCATTACAAGACAGTCATTGTTCTGGAATCCCCAGGGAAAGAGAGGCAGAGGTAGACCAAAAAAACACACGGAGAAGAGAGCTGGAGACAGAAGTGAAACTGATGAGAAAAGCGTGGAAAGAACTTGAGCTGATGGCACGTAATAGGAGGATTTGGCATGTGTTTGTTGAAGGCCTATGCTCCTTGGGGAGCTAAAGGATATTGATTGATTATTGTGTTTGTTTATTTTTTTTAAAGCGCTACACGTGGTGTAAGGTCAAATTCTGTTCGGCAATTTCTACACCAGTTAAGTATTATTGTCAAAATGCGCTAAATTACTTCTACAACTGATCGGTAATCGCGACATGATCATAACCCCTACGTATTCACCGTGGTACATAATCAGGAGCGACAACGAGGACTGCAGCATTACATCTGGTCGTCTTCTAGACTTCCTAATGATTTCGGAGTTGGTACTTCGCCCTGTTATATCCACTGCCCTTTCTCTTATAATTTTCACCAGCAAGACTAGTTGGTAAGCTAATATTTGGTTTGGGCTGTACTGATTTTCCTGCTCTCAGGAAGTATGCATTAGTACTACTAGGCCTAATTTTGCTGTTTGCCTTCAACCTTGCAAAATCTGTGTATAACTATTTTCAGCATTGATGTATAGTTATCCGCTTTCTGATTTATTGGGATCAGTCGCATTTTCACCATTAACCCTTTTGTCAGCACGTTTTTGGGCATTGCCATGGCGAATTAACCACATGGCTGGCAGAACAGACCATAGCGGAAATAGCCACACCCAGTTTCGCCTAAATCGACATATGTCCTACTTTGACTTTGTCTTTTTTTTTAAAAGTAGACCCTTTCGTCTATCCCCGTAGTTATTGTTGTTTATTTGTATAGTCACATTGTATTTTGATATGTCCAGTTTTATAATTTATTCACAGCTTAATGAAAAGTAAGGATTAATCCAATTAAACGACCAGCGGAAGACTATCCAGTTCCTTCAGGTCTCTCTTGCACACATTTCTGAATCTCAGCTGTAGCCCCCCAAAAACTATCTCAACTGCCAGTTAAAATGTTGCTTCAAGAAATTTCTTAACGCAGTTCAAGTTACTGCCAGATTTTTTATCCTGTAATAGAAGCAGTCTGCCCCGTTCAGTTCCCAGGGGTCTCCGAGGACGCAATGAAGAATATGGCTACTACTCCCTCGGGTATATGATTCGAGGCGTCTAATATGAAATTACACATGTCGGGCTGACAACCTCATAATTTAAAACAATTTGCCGCAGAAACTACCACTACCAGAGTACGTACATGCTTTGATGCAGACTTCATGCAACGCAACAAGCTGCACGGATGGTTATATTTCGTAAGCTGCTAACAAAGACAAGAAGATTAAGGGAAGGCAGTTAAACTTATTTGGCAGCTCTCAGACCATGAAAATCTGGTATATTTGTGGTTGTTAACATTTTTTTCGGAAATGGGAATCTATGTCCATTATTTTATATCAATGTATTCTGTTATCAGGTCGTCAGTATGAGCTGAATTGCGTCCATGTTGCATCAAAAAATATTATCATTAAAGGAATGTTAAAATTATCTGTTATATTGTTGTATATATTACTAAATACAAGTATATCAAGATAATGAGAGTGAAGAACACTTTAAACAAGAGAAAATGGAATTACAGGACTGCAAGTAAGGCAATTGTCAGAATATAATGAGTAAAAAGGGGCCGAAAATACAAGGAGAGTATGAAAATAAGAGTAATATTTTTACAGTTAAACTAATGTATGGAGGCATCTTTGTATGACCATCAGCTAAGCACAATGCTACAGTATTCAAATATGGAAGTGAACCTATGTCTGTGAGGCTAATTACCCCCACATTGACTCTTGAACTCATCCACACACTTCTAGGGATTCCCCCGTGATGAAACATGTTGAGAACCCAGCATTGTACACTAAGCTTGGAGTAGTCACTTGAGCTCCAGGCGTAACTCTGCCTTTTCATCTGGTTGGCTGCTCGCAGGAGGACCTTACTATAGGCTCATGATGGGCAGGGGGCGAATATCGTACATGTCAAGATTCGCATTATATTACAATGTGTGGTTCGTACTTTAATGTATTCATATTACATCCCCCCTTTTTTGAAAAAAAAATGTGTGCAAACATTTCCAACGAAATGTTTCATGTGAGAAAGGATAAGTATGTGTAATGCTCAGTGTGAGTATATATGTCACTGTCTGTATCGGCTGGGAGGTGTCACTGTACGGCCAGAACGAGTGGTGTAAAGTGCTGGTGGTTCTGCGGAAGTCCCTGGTTTAGCTTGAGTTGGTTGTGATTTCGGCCTTGGCACTTGTTGGTTTTGTGGGGCACCAAGGTCTGGAGTTACTGCATTGTCTGTTGAAAGCATGGGAATTCTCTGTTCTGTTGTATTCTGTGGGATTTCTCTTATGTCCACTCTGTTTCGCCTCAGGAGGTTGCTGCTGCTGTCTGGTCTTAAAGTATAGCTCCTGGGTTCAGGGTTTCTGGAAATGATTGTTGCTTTTGACCATGTGTCATTGTTGTGGTTGTAGGTAGTCACATGCTGACCAGGATATAATGGTGGTAAGTCTTTAGCACATTTGTCATAGTTGAATTTCTGAACTTGCTGACGATGCTGAAGTTGATCATATGTGCTGTCTCTATGTTGTGGACGGAAGTGGACCTTAGATGGTAGGAGATCTTTAATTCTTCTATCAAACATAAGTTCTGCTGGACTGTCGATCTTACTGTCTACCGGTGTTGTTCTCCATCTCAAGAGTGCTAGGTGTACATCCTCTGTTCTTGTTTTCTTCATGATTGACTTGATAGTTTGTATCTGTCTCTCAATGAAACCATTAGATTTAGGGTATCTAGGTGATGATGTTGTGTGTTGATCTTCCAGTCCTTAGTGAAGTTTCTGTATGCTTGACCTGAGAAATGTGGACCGTTGTCTGATCTAATTTCATCTGGGATGCCAAACATGCTGCAATACTTCTTTGTAATGTCTGCAATAACAGCTGATGGTGAGGGTTGTGGAAGTTTCTCAATGATGGGAAATTTGCTGTAGTAATCAGCAATAATAAGATAGTCATTATTGTCGATTGAGAAAATATCAGTTCCTATAATGCTCCAAGGGCTCAATGGTATGTCTGATGGTATGAGAGGTTCTCTGCACTGCCTATTTGCATGTTCTTGGCAAATTGAACAGTTTTTTACATAGTGTTTCTATGTCCTTGTTTATCTGTGGCCAGTAAACATCTTTCTTTGCTCTCAGTTGTGTCTTCACAATACCAAGGTGACTATTATGGAGCTGTTTAAGGATGATATCGCGTTGTGTTTCTGGTACAACAATGCGATCTCCTTTAAGGATCAGACCATCTTCGATGCTTAACTCGTCCCTCATCGAGTAGTATGGACGGATGTGTGTTGGAATTTCCCTGATAGAGCTTGGCCATCCATGGTATATCAGTTCTTTGAGAGAGTTAAGGATAGGATCTCTCATTGTGTCTTCTCTGATGTGTTCAAGCCGATTATCGCTAAACTTGACAAAATCAACTTTGATGTTTGGGGTAAGATCTGCTGTCTTGTTGGGGTTTGGTAATCTGCTGAGAGCATCTGCAAGACCTATATCCTCTCCTGGGATATACTGAATATTAAAATCATAACCTTGTGTTTCCAATAACAGAGCTTGTAGTCGTGGTGGTGCTGAAGCTATTGGTTTTTTATGAATCATCTCAAGTGGCTTATGATCTGAGAGAATTGTAAATGGGCGGTTGAAAAGAAATGTGTGGAAGCGTTTGATTCCAAAACGTACAGCTAGCATTTCTCTTTCAATGTTTGCAAGTTTCTTTTCGCCAGAGCTTAATGATTTGCTTGCGTAAGCTACAGGACGAAGTTCTTTGGCATAGTGTCCTTCAGGATTTTTGTCTGGTTGCAAAAGTGCTGCTCCTAGGCCTTTCAGACTGGAATCAACCATGAGAAAAGTGGGTGCTTGCATGTCATAGTATTTCAAGCATGCATCAGATGATATGAGGGTCTTCAAGTGGTTGAATATGTGTTGGTAGTCTTCTGACCATTCATACGGAGTTTCATTCTGTAGTAGAGATCGCAAAGGTTCTGCAGCAGCTGACAAATTTGGTATGAATTGTGCTAGGAAATTGACAGCACCTAAGAATTGTTGCAGTTCCTTCTTTGTAGCTGGTGTTGGCATGTCATGAATATCTTCAACCTTTTTAGGGTCTGGTTTTACACCATTCTGGGTGTACAGCAATCCAAAAAATTGTATCTCCGTTGCCTTAATTGTACACTTTTTGCTGTTGAATGTTAGCCCATTGGCCTGTGCTACATGCATCAAGTTAATCAAGTTACGGTCGTGTTCTTGTTCTGACCTGCCGCAGACTACAATGTCATCCGCAATAGCCACTGTACCAGAACATTGCTCAACAATGTTGTCAATCTTCTGTTGGAAGATGTCTTGTGATACATTCAAACCAAATGGGAGTCTCTTGAAACAATATCTGCCGAATGGTGTTCGAAAAGTTGTAAGGAGTTGACTTTCCTCTGCTATCTCAACACTCCAGTATCCGTGTACAGCATCTAGTTTAGAAAAAATATTTGGCATTGTGGAATCTGTGAGTTATCTCTTCCACTGTATGCATTTTGTGTGGACAGCGCTTTAGACTGTTGTTTAAGTGTTTTGGGTCAAGGCAAACCCGAAGAGAACCATCCTGCTTCAGAACGGTTGTGATACTACTACACCAATCAGAATGCTCTTCAACCTTTCTAATAACATCATTCTGCACCATCTTTTCTAGTTCTGTGGCAAGTTTCTGTTTAACATGTATAGAATACTTTCTAGGTGGGTCTATCTTTGGCTCAGCGTTGTCTTTTAAAAAGAATCTTGCCTTTCCTGGAAGTTTGCCTATTCTGTCGAACTGTTCTGGGAATCGCTGTTTAAGGTCATCTACTCCAGTGACGTGTAGAGTAAGATGTTCTTTTTTGTCAGCTTTAATGTTGTTAATAGTTACCACACTCAGCTTTTCGCACATTGGTAAACCCAAAATTGCAGGTCCTTCAACATCTACCAAGTAAAATGTTGACGATGTCCATTCAGAGTCTCTGTATAAACATTCAAGTGTTACTGCTCCGAAACAGTCTATACTTGTTCCATTGTAAGCTCTTAGCTTTGTCCTGCCACTCCTACTTTTTACATCCCTTGTGGGAAATCCTTGCTTATCCACCTTGTCAGGCATGATCTGTCTGAATATTCTTAAGGGTAGAGTGTTACCTTGGGCACCTGTGTCTATCTTGAACCGAATATATCTTTCTTTGTGCCTTTTAATTCCTGGTATTCGGAATTGTACTTTGCAGAAAGCCTGCGTTCTCTTTGGTTCATTACTGAAAGTTAGTATCTTCACAGTATCAAATGTGGAAGGATCACTTTCTTCACTGGAGTCAAGGTCCTCAGTTATCATAAAGTGTGTTTGTTTTGATGACTCTCTGCTGTGAAAGTTGTGTTGAGCACTGTCTTGTTTCCTCTTGAAACATAATTTTATCCAGTGGCCCCTCTTTCTGCAGTAATGACATGTAGAGTCTTTAGCTGGACAGTGGTTTTGTATGTGGTTTAGGCCACAACATTTACACATAGCACCTCTGCTTGTGTTGTGTGTTTCTTGTTGCTTCGAACCAGTTGCTTTGTTTTGTTTGGGTTTATAGCTTTTTACTGCATCCACCTGGGCTGTTACTGTACCTTGCTGAATTTGTTTAATGTTTAGTGCTTGTGCCTCGTGTTTCCTGCCTTCATCCAGAAGTTGTTGTAAATTTAGTGTATCACTCTGGCTCAGTATCCATTTCTGGAACTCTGGCATTGGTGTGCTGAGAAGGATCTGTTCGATAATTCGCTCTTTTTCTTCTTCTTTGTTAAATTTACATACACTTGTTTTCTCCTTGATGCGAGTGAAGAAATCATCTAAACTTTCATCAGGTTTCTGTCGCAGGTGGTGAAGTTCTAATGTTGCCGCTCTAAAGTTCGTGTGCTTTATTATCAGACGTTTTTCAAATTCGTCCAATATGGCTACGGGGTCGGTCGCTGACTCAACAGGCATGGCGGTAGCAAAACTGTTGTAAATTTTCAAACCTTCATCGTCCAATGCTTCTAGGATATATGGAGTTAGGGTTTGTCCTTCCAGACCAGTGGTCTTGGAATATAGATCTATGCGTTGGCGCCATAACAAGAAAGCTTCACTCTTATCATCTTGACCGGCAAATCTCATTTGCGGTGCGCTGCGGTAATGTTTAGCTGCCATTGTTGACCTCGATGACGAAAATTAGCCGAATAAACTGTACTCACGTGTTATCGTGTAGCTGTTTTGCGTCAGTCCGGTATCGACCGCTGCCACCATGTAATGTTATGATGTATGTATATAAGCATTACCTCGTCATCTACACAAGCACACACATGTTTCAGAGGGGACTCAGTAAAAGCATGTTCAGTTCGTAGCCATGTTTATTTACCCGAAATGTTTACTAATGTGAGGATAACTTCGTACAAACATTAGTGACTCACTGACTACTCAATATTACAAACATCAGGGCTTGTGGTGGTTCCTGAATGCTAAATCCATCGGAATGCCAAAGATTTTAACAAATCTGAAATCCGATGGATACATCTTCAAACGTCCTAAGAATTTCGGAGTTGGGGAAAAAAACAATATTAAAAAAAAGTGTTTTTCTGCAACTAACTTGTGAAATGCACAGTGTGCGCAAAACATTAGAGGACTTAGATTTTAGTCTTGTCCATATTTAAAAAAAAAAAAACAATGTATCGCCAGTTACTTAGTAACCTTCTTAAAAAGTAGGCTCACTAGCAAGCTGCTTCAGAAAGATATTGAACTGCACTTTTCTATTAGAGGTATAAGTACCACCCAAGTACACAGACAGCCTTATTGTAGTACAGGTGTATACCACTTGCGTTACACCCATGATATTCTGGTGATAGACAACACTCGCTGGTCACACAGGGTCTTCTGGTGGTGCATGTACCACTTATATATATATCTAGTGGTGGCAAAAAAAAAAAAAAGAACATAAGAAAAAAAGTTGTGTTTTCGCATATTTGCCTTAGAGTGAACAAGGTATTTGTACACCTCTTCCTATCATAAAATGTATTTGTACACCTCTTCCTATCATAAAATGTATTTGTACACTGCATAAATGACATGCTGTATATATGCTTTAGAACAGTGGTTCCTAACTTGAGGTCTGTGACAATGACCTAGAAGGTCCGCAATGCACGAAATAAATACCTTATTAAATATTAAACATACAACCATTTAAAATCGAACAAACAGCAATATCAAAAGCAAGTCCTAAGTTGGCAGTTTTTGTTACGAAAGTGAATATCGGTTGTGAGTACAATTGTATTCTGTAGATGAATTCAGATCTAAGTTAAAACTATACGAGCTGTGTTTCAATTCCGATTTAAAAAAAATGATGGCTCTGTAGTAGACTTTTGGTAACATGCACAGCCCTTCTATCCAGATGTTACTAGAAGGGTAACAAAATACCTGATGCCTTTTGCCACAACGTGCCTCTGTGAGTCTACATTTTAAGCTCTCGATAATTTTATACGTTAGTACAGGAGTTGACAATGTAGAGTCAGACCAGGAGTAGACAATGTAGAGTCAGACCAGGAGTAGACAATGTAGAGTCAGACCATGAGTAGACAATGTAGAGTCAGACCATGAGTAGACAATGTAGAGTCAGACCACGAGTAGACAATGTAGAGTCAGACCAGGAGTAGACAATGTAGAGTCAGACCACGAGTAGACAATGTAGAGTCAGACCAGGAGTAGACAATGTAGAGTCAGACCACGAGTAGACAAATGTAGAGTCAGACCAGGAGTAGACAATGTAGAGTCAGACCACGAGTAGACAATGTAGAGTCAGACCAGGAGTAGACAATGTAGAGTCAGACCATGAGTAGACAATGTAGATTCAGACCAGGAGTAGACAATGTAGTCAGACCTGCTTGCCGCTGTAAAACAAGATCAACATTCTATTGAACTAAAAATTGTTCAAATTCGATTATTGAAGAACTTAAAATAAGTAAATCAATGAATAAAACTTTTCATTCATTCTTTTATTAAGTCACAAATTTATATGACCGGAGTTTTAACAAATGTACACTTCTTTTTGGCATAAGAATCTGTAATTTATGAACAGTATGCCTGATGTAGATGGCAAAAGAACAGTCGGGCGACAGCAGCTGAGATTCAAAGATGTGCGCAGGAGAGACATGAAGGCATTGTACATAAATCCAGTAGCCTGGGAGTATGAAGGTGCCGATAGCACCAAGTGGTGATCATCCATTTGGCGCCACCGCAAACTGGGGGAAAGGAAGTTCTCACAACAAGCAGAAGAGAAAGGAAGCTCTCACAACAAGCAGAAGAGAAAGGAAGCTCTCACAACAAGCAGAATAGAAAAGAACACGCTGAAAAGAACACGACGGAAAAAAGCAGCTGATGGATATCACCTCAGGGGCGCATTCCCATAGTCAGTTTTGACTGAGGGGGCCACTACCACTATGCCTGATGTAATACTAATCTTGTTCATTTCTTTTATCCATGTGGGGGCCACATATGCATGGAGACATATCTGGAGTCATCCTTATGTGACCACCTGCTCAGCACAATGCTATATTTTACAGATGTGGAAGTGAACCTCTGTCTATGAGGTTAATTACACCATTACTGACTCTTGAAATCATCAATGTACTTGCTGGGACTCCCCCTGTGGTGAAACTTGTTGAGAATCCAGCTACACTAAATTTGGAGGAGTCACTTCAGCTGCAGATGTTACTGGCTTTTACCTGGTTGGCTGCATGCAGAAGGCTCTCACTATGGACCCATGATAAACAAAGGCTGGGAACCACTGTTTTAGAATATTTCATTGCTTTCATGCACTCTTATACCAAGTCATCACAGAACACAGTCAAAAATGAATTCCACACAAAAAAGTGAAACTGTATATAGTTATTTGTATTTTGTCATTCATGTAAATCAAAACAACACACAAAAAAAGGTGAAGAAAAGAAACATTCAAAAAGCCAAACAGAAGGATCATACAAGAATATACAAAGTACCAGCACAATTAGTTAGTTTATATCACACACACACACACACACATATATATATATATATATATATATATATATATATATATATATATATATATATATATATATATATATATATATATATATATATATATATATATAATGCCAGCTTTTTCTGCCAGAAGCACTTCATAACGCTAAGGGATGCAACACGTTATTTTGGTTGAAAATTAGACATTAATTGTATTGTTTCCCTTATATTTTTTTTATACTCTCCTGAAAATAGTAACACTTACCAAAGAAGAATGTGCAAAGGACGGTGTGCATGCGCCACTAACATCTCTCTGTGAACAGCATGCATGTTCATACTTTGAACAAAATTATTTGGTTCCCTTATATTGGTGTATTTTTTCATTTTAAAAAAGTACTTAAAAATATATTAATATTAAAGAGTGTAAAACTACATTATTAGTAACATTTTATTATTATTCAAGAATGTTACAACAATATGTATAGAATGTGTGATCCCGTATACACAGATTGGGATCCTAGCTGGGGCTACGGAGTTCGTGTACTGTGGCGATGCACGGGTAGCTTACTTACTAACAGGAGGAAGCAATTCACTTTCTTCTGGCGTGTTGTGAAAAGAAGAATGCTGTTATATATTGTGACAGAAGGAACGGGGGAAGAAAAGGAGATTGGGCACGAAAGATAGAAGGCACTGAACAGTTTGATTATACTGTATGGAAAGAAGTCACCAACACAACTGATAAAAGTATATGAACTGGAGACAGGAAGATGCGGAGATTCATGATTTAAGTTGTACGTCGCATTGTCTCGATCAAGAAATCACAACAATGTAAAAGTCCAGATTAAAACAACAGAAAATCAAGATGCTCTTCTGTCATGTTCAGACCTTCAACATCAGATGTAAAACAAATATTTTTTAAAAAATACTTTAGAATAAGTAAAATTGCCGTTAGGTATTGGTGCTTTTGAATTTAATTCCCGTCTTATGACGGGCTTTTACACTAGTTATATAATAATGCATAGAGAATATGTCGTTGAATAAAAAAGTATGATTTTTCTTTTCGTCGCAGATGAATATAACAGAACACATATTTTAGGCACTGACAAGAAATATTACAAACTTTGCAACAGTTTATGTGCAAAATTTGAAAATGGAACAACAGTACATTTAGAATTTTACACAGATTAGAAAAAAATAAAGTACATGGTGAGTGAGGATTCACCATATTTCTTCACAAAATAACACATAATATTATGCTTTAAGTGGACCTGTATGTTGACCTGCGTGTTTGAAGCATTTTTCTGAATGTGCTACCAACCGATATATTACAAACATCGCATCAGTTTGTGGAGTAACAATGGCAAAGGTCTCTGTCACAGAATGGGAAACTTTTTCACGTTTCGCAAATTTTGAGTAGAGGGTGCAGCAATTTTTGTCCAAGTCTGTAGTAACCACATTTTTAAAAATTAGGCAGCTTTTTGTAGGTTGGTATTTTTCTGTAAGAATTTAAAACTAACTGATTCTCGTCCAAAAGTTATAATATATGCTACTCAAAACCAAGGCTATCTCATGTAAAGTCTCAGGCAGGACAATAATACAAAGCATAATGTTGTTTGTCAAACCATTTATCAGATTTTTCCTCTGTATTTTTCTACTAAACCTATCTTTATTGTGTGCTACCGGAACCTGAAAGGGGAGCAAAGAAACACTGTACCATGGATGTCTAAGGAGTAAGGAGGGTTGGGCATGGGGCTAGTTACCCCATTCTGTAAAAAAATGTTAAACCTCAAAAATGTCAACTTCTATTTTTAATTATTATTGTCTCCTGTTTGTGACTGTAGCCGACAAATGGTAAACCCTGACACATTCAGTGTTTTGTATGTATTGTTCAATTGTAAAACTGACTATTTTTTCTTCCTTTTGTGCGTGTGGAATGAGCACATGAATGGTTTGAAAGCCGCGGTAGCGCAGTGGCTTCCTAGCTCAGTGGTCCATGGTTCGATCCCCGGTTAAGGTGGGATTGTTTAGATCGCAAACGGCTCCGGGGTCGACCCAGTCTCATGAATTGGGTACCAGGGAAACTCTGGGAATGTTAAGGCGGCCGGCGTGATGCTGATCACATCACCCCTAGTGTGCAGACGGTCAAGAAAATATGGGTCTAACACCATACTCCCAGTATGCCTCAATGGGCGTGTAACTCGATCCTTACATGAACGCTTTGATACTTCCCGGAAGGGTGTAGTGTTCTATATTTAGATATCAGGAAAGAGTTACGGGACTTGGAATAATGGCCGTTGTGAGATGTTAGACATGTTTGTATCTCTATGTATAATAAATGTTAAGAACGACAAGAGTCTAGCATTGGTTCATTTAGAGGACTAAGATAGAATACCACAAAGGGGACCAGCTAAATTGGTGACTTTATGCTCCATGTGGAGCAAGAAAAGAAATAATGATGTCTACATGTTTCTCTTCCTTACAGTTCACCAACTGTATTCAATCCATCTAAATAATGCGCAGTGTTCTCTACTTCAAAATACCTTGATTTCAGACATCAAGTGTTGCTAATTGCGTCTTGCTAATTAGTTCTCCGATTTATTTCTGTTTATTTTTTTTAACTGTTGATGTAATATTTTTCTTCTTAATTTGTTCTCGATGCTGGACCTAGTATAGTGGAAGTCAATCCCCTATGGTTGTATGTGCTTTAGAAATACCATTACCTTTTACATAAGATGCAACAGCGTACAAGTCTTTTTTGTGTTTAGATGTCAAGATGTCATTTCTCCTTGTAAATATTTATCGGGACAATGTTCCTCTTGTTAATTTTATTATTTACTTCATCTTCAGTAATTTGAGCCTGAGGCGAATGATCTGCTTGCTTATTATAATTTTTCTTTTTTAAAAGTTTTTATATTGAGTGTAGCTATTTCTAATGCTCCTTGTGTAATTAAGTTTGCATTAAAAAAAATTCATTTAAAACTGAAAATGTGATTCATCATATCATCTCAACCCGTAACCCATCATGGGTCGTAGGGGTGCCATGGTGGAAGCATCAGCAGACAGGGTCCTCCACTGCTCTCTATCCTCAGCAATGCGTACAAGTGTGGAAAAACCGTGCCCTGCCCATTCTTTGATGTTATCAGCCCAGGATTTTCTTTGCCTTCCTCTTCTCCATTCCCTGGAGGATCGTTTTCGAAAGGGAGTCATGACGAGTTACATGCCCAAACCAGGCAAGCTTTCGACGTTTCACTACTGATAAAAGTGGTTCTTGGTGGCCTGCATACGTGTTTATTCTCAAACACAGACATGTTTTGTGCTCTTTATAGCAAATGCGCAAAATTCTTCTATAACATTTATACTCGAAAGCCTGAATCCTTCGCTCCATATCTGCAGTGAGTGTCCAGCCCTCACACCCATACAAGAGAATAGATAATACAAGTGATTTGTATAGTTTGATCTTCACAGGAAAACTGATGTTACTTTTCCAGATCACATTCAGCCTTGTCATGGCAGCTGAGGCCATCTAAATAGTGTGATTACTGTCATCATAATAAAATGTCGTACCTCAAGAACAGGATGACCTGTCTGCACCTACTCTCAGGCTGTAAGACGTGGCAGTCAATCTCTGTGATAGAAACCTGACGCTACAGTTTATGGACAACACCTAATAAAAATAATGATCAAAACGGCTAGACCTAAGCATGTATATTAAATGTCTAAGTTCATCTAATCTTCCTGCAAAAAAAAAAAAAAATATTGTGAAATGGCAAACACGTACCAGGTGACTCGAATTTAATGAGACCAAACATCATGTAACAAGATGCTATCTCTGAGAAGCCTGCTTGAGAATTAATTTTTATGTACAGCAATATTATGCATTTTTTTGGATGGCTTACTTAGGGAGCCTCAGGTAGGCTACTCATGTTACTTTATTTTCATACTTTTAAAATTTGTTCAAGAAAAAAAATTATTTTCAATCTCATTTAAGCAGTTATACTCTGGGAGTAATCTGATCCTAAGTCAAATAATGAGCAGGTGTGAAAGAAAACATTTCGTTTGAATACTGTATTCATTGATGTCATGCTGCAAAGACAGGCTGACAACAGCATGTGATATTATACGACGTTTATTTATCTCAAATTACCAAAAACATTCTAAATCTAGCTCTTTCTCTAAGGTGGGTTAAACAAAAGCAAAAAATGAAAGAAAAAAGGGTAATGCATCTTACTAGGACAATGAAAACTGCCCACATTGAAGCCACAAGATTTCCGTGATGCTTGGGCTAAAGAAAAATAAAACTACCTACACTAGGCCTTCATCAGGGACAAACGGCTAAGCAGGTCAGTATGGCAAACGTCACATTTTTATAATGTAGTTTGACTGAGCTCTTAAATTTGAGCAAGTATTAATATGCAAACATCCATATATACGTAATGTAAGCAAAATATACAAGCAAAATATACAATCAATATATTTTTTTCATAATATCAACAAACTATTTGGCATGTCAAGGCGCTGTCTTAGTTGATAAAGGTTGGACAACAACAAAAAAATAGTGATACCAACTGATGGTATATAATATGTATTTTGGTTGTATAGAAAGTTACATGGGATTCATAGCGTAGATTTATATATACATTAAAATATAAAGGCAGGAATGTTTGAAAATGCCATTGAGTTGTAGAACATTATCACACACTGTACACATTGCACTGAAAATTGCTTCCTAAGATGAAAGATGTGCAAAACTGACAACAAAGAAACTCCATACCAGAAAGTTTGCTAATATATTATAAATAATGCAGAAGTAAGCATTAAAATCTAATAATAACTTAAACACAAAACACATGCTGAGATGACTCATGCCATCAAATATTACTTTGTCACATTATATATGAATATGAAGTATGATGCAACATCACAATATGTAGGTTATTTTGAGGATTTAAGATGTTTATCTGACATTAGATTTCATCAGAAGATTATGGCAAACATGAAAAGATTACTGAAGCGGGGAAAGTTCAGTGAAAATGTATGCAATATTGACACGGATGTGTCAGAAAAATGAAGTTGTAAGGAGGTAGAAAGTGTAGTTATATGTATTTCTTCTCGAGCAACCTGGCTGAAATACTGCTTTTAATACTTTCCTAAGTATTTGGGAAGCCACTGAACCACATTATTTTTTTTAGAGAAAAATTAAAGTTTATGAACTACAAGAGATAATAATCATAATAATAGCCCCGTCAGTTATAACTGACTATGGGAATGCACCCTTGAGGTGACATTTTCTCCTCTCTTCTGCTTGCCTTGAGAGCTTCTTTTCGCCCAATCTGAGGTGGCGCCGTAGAGAGCATTGCCACATGTTGCGATGGGTAGCTTCATCCTCCCTGGGAGGTTGCTGGATTTATGTCCAGTGCTCTCATGTCTCTCTTGCACACATCTTTGAACCTCAGCTGAGGTAGCCCAGCTGTTCTTTAATATATAGCAGAGTAGGTGGGGTCAAAAGTGTTACACAAGTTTAGAGCTAAGAAGTTCATCTTGAGAATTATACAAATTTATATCAGAAATATTTAAGCATGTGAACAATAACAAACATTTTCATAAACATTACATATAACTGCTGAAGCTGCTCTGTAAGATGGTGAATTGGTATTTAAAAACAAACAAAAAAATTGGCAAAGATTCAAAGTTTTCCGGCAAACATTTTTGGGAAAATTTGAAGTCAACATATTGGGACAGTAAAACAAGAATTGTGCTTTGTGATTAAGAGAGACTGCTCATTTGAGTATTTGATAAGAATAGACCCTTAGACTTCTTCTTCTTCTTCTTCTTCCGTCCTTAGCCAAAGACCGACCAAGCAGTCAGAGGCCATCACGCCTTGTGGCGTCTTAAGGGCAACAGCAGATTGATTTTCTCTGTTGTAGTTTCCCATCACGCCTAGCGGCGTCTTTAGGGCAACAACAAATAGATCCATCTGCCGTTGTTTCCGTAATCGGTGTGACAAGCCAACAGGTGATCAGCCCATTGGGCAAACCCTTAGACTAGATCTTAAGAAATGTTCCTCATAAAGCAGAAAACACACAAATTATGTAGCAGGAATAACAGCTGGTACTAAAAAAAAAAGTTTAAATTTTATATCTCAAAACATGATATGACTATAGGAAACGCCTAGTTTAGGCGACTTCCTAGACAACTGTGGATGTGGGATAGCTTACTTACTTAGACGTTCCCCTTCTACCACGAGGTGTAGAGGTTTGGAAGACAGAGCGCCAGACTATCCTATCGGCTGTCTTCCTCCTGGCCTGGTTCCATTCTAGTCCTCGGTCCTTCAAAGATTGTCTAATGTTATCCTCCCAGCGGACTCTGGGGGTCCGGATCCCTGGCTCTTTGTTTCCCATGCTTGTCGTGGTAGCCGATCTTCTCTCATTCTGCAGACATGGCCAAACCATCTTAGTTGGGACAGTTCTACTTGGGTCTGCAGGGGGTGGGATTTTAGGCCTTGACGTATCGTCTGGTTGCGGACCATATCTCTTCTTGTTACTTCAACCACCTTCCTCAGATACCTCATTTCTGAGGTTTGGATCTGGCTTTTGTGGGTTGTAGTCATTGCCCATGACTCGCATCCATATGTCAAGACTGGGACATAGGAGGAGCGGTATACAGCCATCTTCATTTTCTTACCAACCTCTCTCTTGCTAAGGAATCCTCGATTTATGGTCTGAAAAAGTCTCCCAGCTGCTGCTTTTCGAGTGGCCAACTCTTTTTTGATGCCTCCCTTTCGGTCTATAATAGCTCCGAGGTATTTAAAGTGGTCGACCTGCTCCAGGACCTGTTCTCCCAGCTTAATCTGATGTCTTCTTTCTTCTCGTGATATCACCATGGATTTAGTTTTAGAGCTGCTTATGACCCTCCCTCTCTTCTCCAGCTTTTCTTTCCAGACTTGCAGGTTGGATTGGAGATGTGCCTCTGATTTAGCAATCAGGGCAACATCATCAGCAAATGCCAGCTCTGAAATACAGACTGTCTTATCTTCCAGTACCCCATTGAACACTTTCTTGTTCTCTCCTTACATGCCTTGATGACATCGTCCATGAGGAGTATGAAAAGATAAGGTGACAGGATATCACCTTGTCTTACACCAGTGGTGGTCCTGAACTCTTCTGACTTATGGTTTGCTGTCCTCACATAATTTCTGCAAGACTTGTAGAAGCTCAATCAGAGGTGCTGGAATGTTCTTCCTTGCCAAACAGTCCCAAAGTTTACTCCAGGGGACCCTGTCAAACGCCTTTTCCAGATCTATGAAACAAAGATGGATCTCACTCTTATACTCAAGGGCCTTTCCACTCAGCTGTCTGAGTGTGAAGATTAGGTCTTGAGTACTTCGGTTTGCTCGGAATCCTTACTGGACCTCATCCAACTGTGGCTCAGCTAGGCGTCGGGGTCTCTGCTCTAGGATTCTAGAGTAGATTTTACCAGGGACACTGAGAAGGGATATGCCTCTATGGTTTCCACATTGTCAATTGTCACCCTTTTTGAAAATTGGTCTTATGATGGCAATCTCCCAATTCTTTGGTATGGTCTTGCTGCACCACACTGCCTGTAGGACCCTTAAGTGTAATAGGTCGCCTGATGCTGTTTCTGGTGTTATACCATCATGCCCTGCTGCTTTGCCCATCTTGATTTTCTCCAGTGCTGCCTTCAGTTCTTCCATCTTTATGTCATCTTCACCATCATTGGTTTTCTCTTCTGTGCTCACCATCCAGGAGTTCTGAGAAATTTTCTTTCCATCTTTCCATTACTTCCTTCGAGGCAGTAAGCAATTTGCCTTGCTTGTCCTTTATAAATTTGAGAGGGCATTGTTTTTCCTTCCTCATGTTCTTTAGGGTCTTATAGAACAATTTCTGGTTTTCTTGCGCATCTTTTTCTAGCTTTTCTCCAAATTCTTCCCAGGACTTCTGTTTTGCTGCTAGCACCTTGTTCTTTGCTTCTGTTCTGAGTGTCACATATTCTCTATATTTCTCCATTTGTCCTGTTGTGTTTTTAGCTCCTAAGTATTGTTTCCATGCCATTTTCTTCTCTCTTATTTTCTCTTTGACTTCCTCTGTCCACCAAGGTGTCCTCTTTCTCTTGTTCCCAAGTAGGACTTCACCACATGCTTCTGCAGCAGCTGTCTTTATGATGTCCTTGAATTTAAGCCACAGGGTTTCCAAGTCATCAGGCTGTTCTTCTGTGTTTCTCATCGCTGTAGCAATAAGCCCCTGATATCTGGTCTTAATTTCTGGCTCTCTCAGCTTGTAGGTCTTCATGCTAATTTCTCCTATTCGTTTACTTGGTTTCTTGCGTGATGTTGGGCAGATCCTAGGCTGAGCAACTCTTTCAGTTGTTCTTTTGATTGTAAGCAGGTAGTGATCACTTCCAATCTCTGGCCCCCTCCAGACTCTAGCATCCCTGACATATTTGAATGAGCTCCTCCTAACAATGGCAGTCTATCACTGACTTCTCATTCTTTGTTGGTTCAAATCTAATGTATGCATGTATGCTCTTATGGAGGAACTTTGTGTTTGTAATGATCAGATTCTGCTCACTGCAGAATCTAAGGAGTCGCTTTCCATTGTTATTGAGAGTATCTTCTCCATATCTTCCAATAACTCCACCCCATCTAGCATGGTCATGTCCAACTCTGGCATTGAAATCTCCAAGCATGATAATTTCATCTAGGCAGTCCTCCACTGTCCTTTGAAGCAGCTCAAAGAATTCCTCCTTGACCTCTGCTCTCTCATCCTCATTTGGCCCATACACTATGACCAGGTTGACTATGGTTTCTCCTTCTTTTAGGTTTAAAAAAAAAAAAAAAGCTTGCTTGGCACACAAAATATTTGGTACCAATACCTTTGATTAAATTAGATTGTAAGGTAGAAATACTTATCCAAAGCCTCTGCTTTCTTGGAAGATATCTATCACCCTTTCTTTTCCTGTAGAATTTATTTCTCTATTTTCTTTAGTCATTTATTTATATTTAATTTTTTTTCCTTTGCTTTAAAATTGTTTATTTAAAGCTAGACTATTTCTCTCTCTCCCTTCTTCCTGTTTTCTCCAAATATTTATTGATTTTTTTTTTTTAAATAATAATTTTCCATCACCCAGTTTTCCAGTTTTTTTCTTTCTTTTTTCGTACTTTGAATCTCCTTTTACTTCCAAAAGGCCCCCCCCCCCCCCCCCCCCCCCCCCCCCCCACAAGAGTGTAAAGGAGATTAAAGGGTCGAAACATTTGTCTGACAGGGGGGCAACTTATGATGGTCAGATTGCACCCTGCTGTAATGCTCTGTTATAGAGTTTCCTATCATGAGGTTATGGTCTGTTTTAATGCTCACAATACTGTTTTTTTTTTTAAGTTCTAAGTATTTTAACCTTTCGTTATTCAACGTTGCTTTGTACAATTTTTAATCTCTTGACAAAAAGAGCAATATTTGCAAATGGTAAAATAGTTTTATCTCATGATATCTACTTAAAATTTCAGGACAGTTGATTATATGCCGCACGATTTCATGGTAACAGATTTATGTTCTGCATCATTTAATGGTAGCAGACTGTTCGAAGAAATGTCTGCTCTAATTTTATCACCGATGGTACTAGATTTAAATTTCAAATCAGGTCCTACTTGTGCTGTTTTATTTATTATTAATTTTCTGCATTAAAGGTTACATTTGTTAATATAATGTGCTGTATTTATGTAAATTAACTACCCACATAAGAGATAAGAATTAATAGCAGATACTTATGCACTGGCTATTCTTTTTATGGTTAAGTCAAAAATATTAAAAGAAATGAGTGGAGAAAAAATGAAAAAATAATTGAAAAGATGCACCTACTTTATGGAACAAAACCAATAATCAACATCATGAAACTGAATAGACTGAGATGGCCGAAACTCGTCAAACAAATAGATGTTAATAGATAGGTTAAAAAAAAGTCATGTACCAAACAAATACAGGGAACAAGATCCAGGCAGGGGCCCAAGAAAAAGCAGGATGGACAACAAAGAAATAAAACTGAATAAGCTAAGAACTGTCAGAAATGGTCTTAATAGCTAAAAACCTAAAAAAAAAATAAATAAAAAAGAGTTCAGTTAACAGTATAAATGTAAAGATAGCAAAAAATGGATGTACTCTTTATATTGTGAAAAATGACATCTTTGAAAATAACATAATCTGAGATCAAGAAATAATATTATAAAACAGTTTCTTAGTTTAGTACGTTAGGTTGATATACAAAAGGGCCAAAAGCCTCATGCTTAACAAACCATTGCAGAAACCAACACTGCAATACACATGAACTACTTCGGTGAAAGTTTGCTGTGTAGGGTAATTTGAAGTAGTAGCTCCATCCTCATAAAGAGTTAAAAACAAAGTTTAGGAGCAAAAAAAGGAACATTCATTCATAAGGCCAATTTTAAATAAAAATGACACAGGCCAAGTACTTGGTGAAAATATGGAATAGATTACCCTCTATCATGGTCAATTTCTGCCTTCAATTGAGCATAACAGACCTTCAGCAAAAACTTTTAGTGAATTTATCTGATGAGTAGTGATTGAGCAAATATATCTGAAATTGACATAAGCTCCACCAGCACTTTCGTATAATTCTTGTGAAGATTACTAGAACATCTACATATTTTCTTGTGAAGATCACTAGAACATCTACACATTTTCTTGTGAAGATCACTAGAACATCTACACAATGTCTTGTAAAGACAAATACAGTATCTACATATATTCTTGCAAAGATGACTACAGCATCTACATATATTTTCTTTCAAAGAATACTGTCAGCATCAACGTATATTTTCTTTCAAAGAATACTGTCAGCATCAACGTATATTTTCTTTCAAAGAATACTGTCAGCATCACCATATATTTTCTTTCAAAGAATACTGTCAGCATAAACAGGTTTTCTTACAACAATGACTACAACTTCAACATATATTATCTTTCAAAGATTACTGTCAGCATCTACACATTATCTTGCAGTGATCACAATCAGCTTCTGTATGTTTTCTTGCAAAAATCATTACCAGCACTTACATTCTTCTGAACAGCATGACTAGTATAATTTCTTGCAAGGCTGACTATGAGCAACTACATGTCTTTGTGCAACGAACAATGTTACAAATGTGTTTCATTCAGTAGAATAACAGCTAATCAGCCATTGTTCCTTGACTTTAAAAAAAAACAAAAACAAAAAACAAGCAGGATATTTTAAAACTATTTCAAGGAACAGCAGGAAAATTGAAATGTCAGTTTATTGAAATAAAAGTGTCACCCTGGAAAGGTGTAAGATTTGCTAAATAATAGAATTTTTATCACAAATATTAATCTGACCTTCTTACTGGTCTGGAAAAAATTAATTATACAAAATAGCAGCATGGAATACTGTAAATGTATTAACTCTTTCAGGATGAAAGGCAAGTCTACAGGTAAAGGGTCATGTTCCACGCCTTTTGAGGCATATTGGGAATATGGTGTTAGGCCCATACTTTCTTGACTATCGGCACACTATGGGTGATGTGGTCAGCATCATGCAGGCCACCTTAACCTTCCCAGAGTTGCTCTGGTACCCAATTCATGAGGCTGGGTCAACCCCGGAGCCGTTTGCAGTTTAAAAAATCCCACCTCAACTGGGGATCGAACCATGGACCACTGAGCTAGGAAGCCAGGGCACAACCCACTGTGCTAAGTCTACAGGGTCAGCATATTATTTGTTCCATTTTGTCCTAACTTTATATTTTATTAATCGTCATTAAATTTCCTTGAAAACTTTGTAAAACATTTCCACACTTAAAAAAAAAAAAAACTTGGATACAATCAACCTGTAAATTTCAACAATATATGAAAACTCAAAGCATCAGAAATGTCCTTGAATCAAACATGGCAAATCTCCCCTGTATTTTAAAATGTGATAGCATTTTCAGAGAAAAATTGACAGTCAAGATATTTTTAACCATTTGAAAGGGGACTGCAGTTTAATCACATTTCACGTATCTCAAATTGTCGCATGTTGTTTCCAAGTGTCTTTGATGAGACAAAGAAAGTATAGGACTATTGCTGTCTCAGGCATGTCGTACGTGAAAACTAATATGAGGTTGTGTATAGGGTTAGGGTTAGGGTATCTTGCAATGATCACGACCAGCTTCTGTATGTTTTCTTGCAAAAATCATTACCAGCATGACTAGTATAATTTCTTGCAAGGCTGATTATAAGCAACTACATGTCTTATTGCTCTCTCAGGCATGTTGTATGTGAAAACTAATATGAGGTTGTGCGTAGGGTTGGCAAGCTCATCATGTAAAAAGAATTGCTACAAAAACCATCAATGTGAGAGCATGGAAATGCTTAGTGCAGGCTTCCTGAAAGGGGACCAGCGACAGGAGTGACTCCATGTTCCATTAGGAGCAAAATAGGAAAATGATGATCATGATGACTTGTTTCTAATAGCAAAACAATGACAGTGTAAGCCATCCTTAATGTACTGAGAGATTGGCAAAGGAAGGTGGAAAACTACATCAGCCTGATACAAGTATAGCTTTCAAAGAGGCAAACAGTTTTATCAGAAGCAGATACAGGAACAAAGTGGGATGCAACAAGTGGGATGCAGAGCATCTAGACCACCCAAAAAAAAAATAATGATGCATATTAGCAATATTATTACCAGCTCAGCAAAAGAGAACAAGTGGTAATATCCAGACTCCGCATGGGCCACAATAGATAGGGATACTATCTATTCAATAAGCTAAAGATAGGAACTACCGATGAGTGTAACTGTGTCACCGATAAAATGTCTGTTCAGCATCTGCTACAAAGATGCACAATATATGAGGAACATTAGGCTGTCCCCTGTACTATTCCAGGGAAAACTCCTGTGGAGATACAAATAGCCTCAAGCTCACCACTGGTTTCTCTGAAAATATTCAAGAAGGCATCTGGCAGTGTATGAAGAAGAGGAAAAAGAAAAGTAGGTAAAAGACTATTTTAGAGATCTCTTGTTTACAGTTACTTCCCTTTGGAATGACCGTTATAAAATTTCTTTGTTCTGACATTTGTTTCGTATAAAGTAGTTGGACAGAAGTGTAGATATAAAAGTTTAAAAATATGGAGTGACTTTTCAATTACCCTGTGTAATGAAGCAAGACTGAACCAAAAACACTAAGAATATTCGTTACTAGAAAAGCGAAATGGTTCACAAGGCAACACTTTCATGTTTATACTAATGAAGGCACATCACATTACCCAGCCATACTTGACAGCTGTTGATTTTCAAAAAAAAAAAAAAAAAATGCCACGTTCAGTGACTCAAATATTATTTTTATTATTATTAATCCCAAGTTCAAAGTCCCACAGCCATAAATACAGACAGACTCATTAATTATTCACTGTTGCTTTTTTACCCCCCTTTGATAGTTGTTCAAAAATTCAAACTCCGCCATCTTTTTATAATTACTAGGCTAACAAAGCAGAACAGTATTAACAAACTGACTCATTCATTGATGCATGGAAATGAAAAATATAAGAAATTTTGCTCTTATGACTGAGCTTGCAAATTAGAACATTACATTTTGCAAAACAAACATTACATTTCGCCACACAATCTCTTCTTCAAGTGTTGGGCAAACCAGCAGAGGTGATCATATTTCTTGACAACTTCAGTCTTCTGTGCTGTTTATTAATTTAGTTGCTGCCTTTATTTCCAGTGTTGGTTGTTATTTTAAGTATTTTCTATCTTTGTAGTCCTCCGTCTCTTCTTCCATTAGTTTTACCTGTTGTCATAGTTTATGTTTTCTCAAAACATGCTCATTAATGTGGACTGTCCCTTGCCGATGTTAGTAACAGTTTCCTATCTCAAATTCACTTCTGAAATGTTGCTGTCACAGGTCCTTAACGCCCTTATCTGAAACCCTTGGGAATGGATGTGTTTCGGAATTCAGAATTTTTTGGATTTCAAAACAGTTGTAAGGTACATATACAATGGTAACACCGTAGCAAGGTCTGTGGCAGAATTATTACAATTTCTCCAGTGAACCTAATGAGTGAAATAAATTAATATATGGTGGCAGTTCCCACACCATTTTCTTCAGTAAGATGCCGCAACTTACACACCGTGATCGAGCGTCTGCAATAACTCCATCTAAATTGTTGATAATGAGAGATGCTTCCTTTTATTCTCCTCAGTATCACCCAATCACTCACCCAAAGGAGTATCTACAGGTCTTTTTTGACAGTGAAATTATGCTCAAAATCCCAAAAGAGTTAAAAAATTTTTGAGAGAGCAGCAAGCACACGAGTGACTGACAGTAGCACTGAGACTCAGCTGAGCAGGCTATGCTCACTTAGTTTTTCGAAAAATAAATGTTATTTAGATTTATGATGCTCTAGCACTTAATCAACTTGTTTAACTCTTAGTATACGAGCGGCCTCTTAGAGAGGCCGATGATCGATCCCCGTCAATAGCGAAAATTTATAGGTGAATGCATGTTTAAAACCACTGAACAATTTAGTTATGTGCATGATATAGGGGTTTCATTTCTTCACATTTTGATATATAACACTTATGTTATCTTTATAAATAAAGTGTTTATTGCAAAATCTGTAAAGGTAGTCATGAAATTAGCTCGTATACTAAGAGTTAATGCAGTGCTCATGCCACACAGCGTATGGACAGGAAATATAAGCATCAGATTTTATTCACTTGTGAATCTTTGATAAGATACTGTTCACACGCACATTTGTGAATCTTTGATAAGATACTGTTCACCCGCACATTTGTGAATCTTTGATACGATACTGTGCACACGTACATTTGTGTTTTTCAAGAATTAGAAAATTCCTGGTTATATTCAAAATAATATTTATTATCATCTATCTTTGACAACTTTAAAGTTTCATAAACTATTTTTAACACCGAAATTTCTAAATTTTAGAAAAGTCACAAATTTACAATTCTCAATAATCATATTTTATAAATAATTAAAAATTCAATGTTTTCATAATGTCGTGACACAGAATATGTAAATTGCAACTGTTTAGTATTGTCTGTGTTATTGTATTACAGTGGCCCATCTATAACAGATTATAAATATTAATCGAACTAGACCTGAAGGTCTTTTATATCTGAACATGTGCCCTAATATAACCGATGAACCTTGTGTTTAGGTTGAACGGGGTGCATCTTGCTAAAGCAAGGCAAAATTCTTACTTAATACAAAAATTATAAGTATCTTGTCTATGCAACTGAAGTCTCTCACCTGCTGGGGTCATGTCATGCGCACATGTGATCCTTCATGAAAAAACTTTAGTCTTCAGAGCTTTGAACTTCATCTGAGTGGCTGAGTAGCTGTAGTCTTTTTAACTGTCCATGGGATTTTTGATACTCTGCTGTTCAAACTACACATTTCATAGTCTCCGATCATGTTTGCATTGTAACTGTCAGTAAATTCTTTCCATATATAGTTCCACAGCTAGGCTTAAAACTAGAATTTCAGTACATTATGTAGCATGACCGCAGACACAAACTAGAACCTAGTTACATTTTGTCCCATGAACTGGAATTATATCTTGTGTCCAATGGCAAGTTCCATAAATGAGACATTTTGTTCCTTGTCAGTACCCACGTATAGTGTTTAGGAATACAAATAAAAATGACACTATTCCTGCAACTTATATATGTACGTATAAAGAACATACTCACTTAGTCATTCCTCTTCTACCGTGAGGTGTAGAGCTGTAAGAAGAACATAATATTCTAAATATAGCCAACCACTACAAAGTTTAGACTGAACTTTCCTCAGTCCCCGTGTTTACACATACAAGATTTTGGAATGTTAAAGCAACGTTTAAACGAGTTTTTAATTTACCACTCTCTGAGTAGTAGATTCCAGTCTTCTCTGATAATGGGAAAATGTTCAAAGATGTTATGTGTTTTGAAAAGTAGATTAAAAAAAACTTTACTTGACATTTAAAATGTTGACACTCTTTATGACTTGAATTAAATTATCCTGATTTTTCTAAGGCATCAGAACCTGGTACTCAAAGCCAACCACAGCAGTGCTCAACATTTTTTTTTTTTAATGCTTGGTTTTAAAAATGTATTCAAGTACAGTTATGACAAAGCAGTAACTGCTAAGTTACTCCGTCATGAAGGCACCATTCTGATTTGGTACCAAAAGGATTAACTGGCGAAGTCCACAGCTTCCAGTTAAAGGGAGTCTAAGTAACAAGAAATTTCTTGCCTTTCAGTGTTCATTGTCAGGACAAAGACTTGCATTCTGCAGCATGTACATTCCAGTGCTTGGTCTGTAGAAGAAAATTAGGATAGGAAAGTTTTATATAGTACTTAACAAACTGACTAATCTAATGAGAAAAAAGCATCCTCATCTTAGATAGTGCTTAACAAACTGACTAATCTAATGACAAAAAAGTATCCTCATCTTACAACATACTTAACAAACTGACTAATCTAATGAGAAAAAAGTATCATCATCTTACAACGTACTTAACAAACTGACTAATCTAATGAGAAAAAAGTATCCTCATCTTACAACATACTTAACAAACTGACTAATCTAATGAGAAAAATGTATCATCATCTTACAACATACTTAACAAACTGACTAATCTAATGAGAAAAAAGTATCATCATCTTACAACGTACTTAACAAACTGACTAATCTAATGAGAAAAATGTATCATCATCTTACAACGTACTTAACAAACTGACTAATCTAATGAGAAAAAAGTATCATCATCTTACAACGTACTTAACAAACTGACTAATCTAATGACAAAAAAAGCATCATCAGCATTGTCATCATTGCCATCATCATCATCACCTTTGAGTTCCCAAAGGAGTATAGGCCTTCAACAAACTTATGCCATGTTTTCCTGTCCCGTGCCATCAGCTCAAGGTCGTCTTCCTAATCCCTTTCATGTCAGTCTCCAGTTTACCGTCTCATTTTGGAATACCAGGAAACGAGAGAGCGGACCGACTGGCTAAAGAAGGTGCTGCAGATGAGCAACCGGATGTACCAGTTATGTACCATCAGAAGAAAAAGATGATCAAATCAATCAGAAAGCCACCAACACCAAAGCAGGATGACTACCAAGCTATGAACAGATCAGAACAAATTGTCATTCTGCGCCTCAGAACAGGACACAACCGACTCCGCAGCCACATGTATACAATTCAAGATTGGCAATTCAGCCATATGTACATGTGGACAGGCACCCCAGACTGCGGAGCACGTACTTCACGATTGCCCCGAATATGATATATTGAGGCAAACCCACTGGCCCAGAGAAACAACACTGGAAGCAAAACTATACGGTCCTCTGTATGAACTACAAAAGACAGTGAAGTTTATACAAGAAACAACATTGCAGATATAGACAATATATTTCAAGTGAACGAAAGAAGAAGAAGTCTCCAGTTCTCTTCTCTTTCTTTGGTCTCCCTCTACCTCTCTTACCATGACAGGAAAGCACAGGACACAGAAAAGGAAGATTTGTAATGACTAAGATTGTTCTGGCTCATACGTTTGCTTTCATGCATATAAAAAACTGGATAATGAGTGAAAATGGTGGTAACGAGAATTGTGGTGATCATTTTTATGTGCTACAATATCTGGCACAAGATGGCCTATTCCTCTCCACAACTTTCAGTCTCTGCTGACTCTCTCCCATGCCGTGTTACTAAACTGCTCACTTTCTTCTATCTTTGTTTTCCTTCATCTCTTTCTTCATCAATGTTTGCTGATTCTGTTTGCTTGCATTGATTGTCTTTTACAGGTTTACCTATTCTGACACACTTTCATTAGCCTTCTGAGTGACTCATGTAACAGGATAATTAATTTTCATGAGATGAAAATTTTAGACATATCTTGAAATATCGATGAATCTAATGTGTATATTTTCGTACAAGCTTTTTGTTCTTAGCAGTATGCAAAAGAATTGTTTGGGTTTCTTAATTTTATAAAGAAATATATCCTGTTCAACCTCTAATTTGTTATACTTAGGATACATAGTGTCTCTAAGTTCATATAATATATTCAATTGCCAATACTAAAATGTGGCATCATACCTCCTGTCCAGTGGCGTACTAAGGGGGGTGGTTCGCCCTGGGTGACAACCAGAAAGGGAGTGTCATCGAACACTATTACGAAAGTACTTACTGTTAAATATATACTCGCTGTAGTGAAATTGACAGAGATACAACGGTAAAATCCCTCCAAAGATAACATTTAAGGATAAAAACATAATGCGTAGGCTGCGAATAGTACATGATCGCCTAGACCGCGGGTCATCATCCTCCATAATAATTGACTTGCTAAACAGGAGGGGAACGGCGGATCAAAAAGGAAAAAAATATGACTGGAAAGATTGCGTGAGACTAGAAAGGCTAAGGAGACGCACGCTTTTGCAATACCAAGCCCTTGATTTGAATTCAGCGGCTAAAACGCAGATGTTTGGAATATTACAAAATTTAAAAAGTACTTTTTTCTTAATATTAATGTTAGGAATATAAAAATTAGCTGGCTGGATGGCCTATTCTGAGCAGTGAACTAATATGTTCTTACTTTTACAGACGGATAGATAATATTGAAGATAATGACAAAAGACAGTGTTGTTCACATCATCGACAGACTGTATTGAATCTAAAAGTGTCGCTAATTGCACAAAAAAACACGACCTCGAAACGCAGGTGTTCAAATCTACGTAGTATGGAAGAGAAGGGATATTTGTGGTGGCTGTGTCTAAAAATAACTTTTAACGACAAAATTTTGGAGGGGAGAGAAAGGTTGGTTCAAAAATCGAGTACATTTTGTAGAAACACAAGTAGAGACGGACAGACTAACAGATAACCATCCATACTTGACTGAAGCATGACTGAAATGACTTTATGGTAGGAAATTTGAATTTAAAATAAACCTAGGCAGTGATTGGCCACAGACAAGCATATTGTCGGCGCTTAGACGCGGATTTGGGGTCATTTCTCAATAGTTGTTCAGTGATAGACACAGATTTTAAAGTGTGGTGATTTCCATATGAAAGAAAGTGTAATAAATTTAGGGACGCCATACTATAGCCAGCAGCTCAGCTGAGTTTTGCTAGCAGTTCTGTGTTATTTATTCATAATCTGAGCTGCGAGTTTCTGTTGTCAACCAAGCAGTGACTATTCAGTTGGTGACTTTACTCGAGTGTATCTGTGCAGTACTTATGACAGAGACCACCATTATTGCCCGCCAGCACAGAGAGGTGGGACCACCAGATTTCAGCACCAGAGCTACAACTAAAAGATGAGTGAGCCTCTGGTCTGCTGGACATTCACCAACCCCGTTTAGTTACTAATACCCTCATAAAAATTCCCACCATTTTCTGGACACTGTGTAGTCAATATAGACAGGTGTGATGAGGCCACCCCAACAGCACAAACATTAACTATCCTCCCAAGTAGATGACTACTAGAACATTTTAATAAAACTACTAGTATAGTACATATATATGTACACTATTGCATTTATGATATAATATTCCATGCATTTCTTTCATAATCTCTAAATCCTTTTAAGTTCTGGTCAACCTAAAAAATTGATCCAGAACAAAATAAATGTAATATAATTTTATCAAAAATTTTACACACGTGAGTTAGTTCAGTGTATTTTAACATTTATTAATATTATTAGTCTTGTTAAATATCTGTGGGTATATCTATAACCTATTACACCACACTACATATCATAACCCTAGACACTTTACGTAGCCACATTCATTAAAAAAAATTAAGTGTGAGGTCGTAGTGGTAGCAAGAAAGGCCTTCTGACAATTCTCAACTACATTTTATCTCAGGAGCCTTCACAGCTGGCCTCATACAATTACATTTAGTAATATCAACATCATACAATACCATCAACACCACTACATATATTGGGGTCTTGTCCAGGGGATAATTAGCCCAACAGTAATATTAGGATCTCCTGGTGGGAGAAATAAAAGTAGGGAAATAAATTGTAAAATTCCCTTTAACATTAAAAGTGTCCCTGCAGATAAAAGTTGGTGAATCTTCACAGCCAGTAATAATTAATTAGTTAACTGGTTAGTTAGAATTAGTTAGACTATAGTCATAAGAAGTACTTAGTGTATTTACTGGTTAGAGATTTAGCTTGTATATTATTATATTGTCTAAAAAGTATGGCGGAGCTGGCAAAATTTAGATCAGCTGCTGTGCTCACCGCGAAGGAGATGGGAATGGATGGTCAAATTTTAATTCAATACGTAACGGCTGAATGTGATAAATATATATTGAACGGGAAGAAAGGAGATTAGAAAAAAGAGGCTGAAAGAAAATTGGAGTCTGACAGGTTGGTTGAAGAGAAGAAGTTAGAGGCTGAGACTAAGAGGCTGCAGATTGAGGCAGAAGAAAAACGACAGCAAAGGGAGGCAGAAGATAAAAAGGCCGAAAGGGAGGCAGAAGATAAAAAGGCCGAAAGGGAGGCAGAAGATAAAAAGGCCGAAAGGGAGGCAGAAGATAGAAGGTTGCAGAGGGAGCACGAATTACGACTAAGGGAGCTGGAATTACAAGGCCAGGCTCCTGAAAATGGTGCCAGCCCTTTTGCCTCAGATGCTACGCCCAGTCTGGGAGCCTCAAACTCAGCTATGGGGTTTCATTTAGACCATTTTGTTGAAAAAGACGATGACATAGAGGGGTACCTAGGACGTTTTGAGTTATTAGCTACTACATATGGGTTAGAGAGAGAGAGGTGGAGCTTAAAGCTATCACAGGGATTGAGAGGTACTTCTTATGAAGTATTTGCCAAAATGAACAGGGAAGACCAAGACAATTATGACATGTTAAAGCAGGCTTTGTTATTAAGGTACGAGAAGAATGGTGAATTTTATCGTAAGAAATTTAGAAATGCCAAACTGTTGTCTGGGGAGACCTACCACCAATTCTCTGCCAGACTAGAAACCTATTTGGAGAAATGGACGGCTCTGGGGAAGACCCAAGATCTTAAGGAAATGATCATGATTGAGCAATTGAGAGAGTCCATGGCTCCAGACATGAGAAAATTTCTCATGGAACAAGGTGCAGAGAAGTTGGGGGAAATTTTAAATGTTGCTGAGAGGTATCAGGCAGCTCAGGCAGAGGTAAGTGGTGCTAAAAAGAAGCACATAGACAATTTTAAAGCTCCACAGCAATTTAATAAATTTGATAATAGAGAGCAGGGAAATAAAGGTAGGACAAACTTTGAGCGGCCAAGAAATGACTATCGCGACAGAATCTCACAGTTCAATGACCAAAAGTTCAATGAAAGAAAACCGTTGAACCAAGGAAAAAGATGGTGTAAATGGTGCAAGAAGGATAACCATAACACCGAATTTTGTAGAAGGAAACCTTCAAACATTGCTGCAATGAAGTCGGGGACGCAAAGATTAAAGGTTAATCCTAAAGGAGCAACAGGAACCTTATCACCCCCCAGTTTGTGAGGATGTTATTTGTAATGGGGTCACCATAAGGTGCCTTTATGATACAGGTTTGGATTATGATTCAGTTGTGAAGTCTAGCCTAGTGGACCCAAGTCAGTATACCACAGAAACAGTGGAAATACAAGGGGCGACTAAGGACATACCACTCATGACACTTCCCATCGCAAGGATAACGGTGAAAACTCGCTATGTGGAAGGAGAAATCAGAGCAGCAGTGATAGATGAACCAATCTACCCTCTGATATTGGGGTGTAGATACGTCTTCTTGGGGAATCCCGAGAAACCTGTGATCATGGCGACAGTGCAGACCAGGTCACAGAAGAAGGAGGAAGAAGGTGAACCTATAAACGCTCATCCAGAGGAGATGAGGAAGGCGCAGGCTGAGGATAGGACACTCAAGCCCTGTTTTAAAAAATTGCCCAAATGCCACACACCTCCGAGCAAGGGGGAATATTTCATGAAGAACAAACTCTTATACAGGAAGGCCGGAACTGGAACAAATGGTCACAACCAGCTGGTTCTTCCCATTTCATATAGAGATAAAGTGATGGAACTCGGGCATGCGATTCCCTTCAGTGGTCACATGGGGATCAGCGCCACAGGACAGCGTATAGCTTGTCATTACTTCTGGCCAGGGATAACGGAGGATATAAAAAGATATGTCAAATCCTGCCCAGAATGTCAAAGGGTAGCTCCAAAGCACTGGACTGCTCCTGCAACTCTAGGGGAAATGCCCATAGTGGGAACACCTTTTGAGAGGGTTGCAGTGGATATTGTAGGACCTCTCACTCGGACCAAGAGGAGGAACAGTTACATCCTTACTCTGGTGGACACTTGTTCTATGTGGGGAGAGGCGGTAGCCCTGCCATCAATTGATTCAAAACATGTGGCAGAGGCACTACTTACAATATTTACCCGATTAGGATTCCCGCATCAAATCTTGACGGATAATGGTTCTCAGTTCAAGGGGAAACTAACGGAAGAAGTTTTTAAGCTATTTCAAGCCAGGCACTTTCATTGTAGTCCGTACCATCCACAAGGGAACGGCCAGGTAGAGAGGTTCAACGGGACTCTCATTTCTATCCTGAGAAAGCTGGCACACGAAAAACCGGATCTGTGGGATCAATTCCTGCCCGCCGCATTGTTTGCGTATCGGGAGGTACCACATAGTTCAACCGGGATGGCTCCCGCAACTCTGCTATTTGGGAGGCCAATAAAAGGTCCATTAGAAGCCCTATTAAGGACCTGGACAGATGAGAAGGCGGAAGAGACTGTTACCTCATCTTATCAATATGTGAACGAACTGACCAATCGTTTGAAAGCTGGATGGAAACTGGCAAATGATAATTTGAAGCAAGCCAGGAAGAAACATGCAGCATATTTTAATAGGAAGGCAAAGGACAGGGAACTGGCAGTCGGAGAGAAGGTGCTGCTTCTACTACCCGGAAGCCAGAATAAATTACAAATTGGTTGGCAAGGTCCATATACGGTTCTAGAGAAGGTGTCTAGAACAAACTATAAAATTGACAAAAAGGGGAAGGAAAAAGTTTATCATGTAAACCTGTTAAAGAAGTATCTGGACAGACCACTCCAGGAAAGCACCCCCTTATTGACCTTGGCTATTGCAACCCAGATGCAAAAAGAACCACTCACCTCACATGAATACCCATTACATCCTTGTGAAACAGCAGCACAGGTAAAAGTCAGTAAGCACCTGACTAAAAACCAGAGGGAGAGAGTTCAACAAGTTCTGGAGGAACATACAGATGTATTAACAGATAAACCAGGCCATACAAATTTGCTACAGTATGACATGAAACTGGTAGACTCAAACCCAATCTGTATGAGAGCCTATTCTATTCCGTTCGCGAAGGAGAAGGCATTGAAGGAAGAAATAGAGTATTTGTTGAAGGAGGGGATTATTTCGCACAGTGAATCATCTTTTAGTTCTAGTGTCGTTTTGTTGAGAAAACCGTCTGGGGAACACAGACTGTGCATAGATTACAGGAAACTGAATGCTGTCACAGAAGGACAAGTGGATCCATTACCAGACACAAAACAGTTATTTGCCAGACTGAACAAGGCAAAATACTTTTCAAAAGTGGATCTTAGTAAAGGCTATTACCAGATCCCAGTGAAGCCTGAAGTGAGACCTTATTTGGCTTTTAGCACTTCGGATGGACATTATGAATTCAATATGCTACCATTCGGACTGAAAAATGCTCCGAGTGTGTTTTCAAGGATGATGCGAAAATTGTTGGATCCCCTGAATAACCCATGTATCACGAATTTCATGGATGATATTCTCGTCGCCACCGAGACATTTGAAGAACACATTGAAGCTCTGGAGATGTTGTTTGATAGACTTCGGGAGGCGAATTTAACTGCTAGGCCAACAAAATGTTGTATTGGATGCAAAGAGTTGGAATTCTTGGGACACACTGTATATCAGGGTAATATGACCCCTGATCCTAAGAACTTGGAAAAACTGCAGAGAGCACCTAGGCCGCAAACAAAAAAGGACGTGCGATCATTTGTGTCGTTATGCGGATTTTATCAGAAATACATCAAAAATTTTAACGCTATTTGTGCTCCTCTGACTGATCTGACTCGCAAGGGACTTCCAGATAAAATTATTTGGACTGCACAATGTGAACTAGCGTTCCAAGAGTTAAAGGAAAAACTCACTAGCAAGCCTATTCTCAAACTGCCTGATTTGACACAGGACTTTGTCTTAAGAACCGATGCAAGTAATGTAGGACTAGGAGGGGCTTTGTTGCAAAGATCATCTTCACCTGATGGGGAACTGAAACCAGTCGCTTATGCAAGCCGCAAATTGAATAAGGCGGAACAAGGATACTCCACAAGCGAAAAGGAATGTTTAGCATTAATCTGGGCAATAAAGAAGTTTCAAATCTATCTGTATGGTAGGACATTTGTGGTGGAGACGGACCATCAGCCTCTCGTGTTCTTGTCTCAGGCTAAGCATGGAAACGCAAGATTGCTGAGGTGGTCTTTATTGCTTCAACCTTATCAGTTCAGTATCCAATATATCCCAGGCAAATTGAATGTCGGTGCAGATTTCCTCAGTCGGCACCCCTGTGATCAAAATTAGAGTAGTGGCAGACGTGAGGAGTAATTTTACCTATGTGTATCGCTGGTTTTGGAACTTGCCATAGGCATGTTTTCAAGTGGGGAGATGTGTAGTGAAATTGACAGAGATACAACGGTAAAATCCCTCCAAAGATAACATTTAAGGATAAAAACATAATGCGTAGGCTGCGAATAGTACATGATCGCCTAGACCGCGGGTCATCATCCTCCATAATAATTGACTTGCTAAACAGGAGGGGAACGGCGGATCAAAAAGGAAAAAAATATGACTGGAAAGATTGCGTGAGACTAGAAAGGCTAAGGAGACGCAATTGGGGGGAAACGGAGAAAAGTCACGTTTCCCAAGTTGACATAAAAAGTAAGCAACTCGACAGAAGGGACCTTAGATATAATACGCCACAGTCATTTATTGGACGCTTTTGCAATACCAAGCCCTTGATTTGAATTCAGCGGCTAAAACGCAGATGTTTGGAATATTACAAAATTTAAAAAGTACTTTTTTCTTAATATTAATGTTAGGAATATAAAAATTAGCTGGCCGGATGGCCTATTCTGAGCAGTGAACTAATATGTTCTTACTTTTACAGACGGATAGATAATATTGAAGATAATGACAAAAGACAGTGTTGTTCACATCATCGACAGACTGTATTGAATCTAAAAGTGTCGCTAATTGCACAAAAAAAAAAACACGACCTCGAAACGCAGGTGTTCAAATCTACGTAGTATGGAAGAGAAGGGATATTGTGGTGGCTGTGTCTAAAAATAACTTTTAACGACAAAATTTTGGAGGGGAGAGAAAGGTTGGTTCAAAAATCGAGTACATTTTGTAGAAACACAAGTAGAGACGGACAGACTAACAGATAACCATCCATACTTGACTGAAGCATGACTGAAATGACTTTATGGTAGGAAATTTGAATTTAAAATAAACCTAGGCAGTGATTGGCCACAGACAATCATATCATTAGCGCTCAGACGCGAAAGTGGGGCCATTCTTCAATAGTTGTTCAGTGATAGACACAGATTTTAAAGTGTGGTGATTTCCATATGAAAGAAAGTGTAAGAAATTTAGGGACGCCATACTATAGCCAGCAGCTCAGCTGAGTTTTGCTAGCAGTTCTGTGTTATTTATTCATAATCTGAGCTGCGAGTTTCTGTTGTCAACCAAGCAGTGACTATTCAGTTGGTGACTTTACTCGAGTGTATCTGTGCAGTACTTGTGACAGAGACCACCATTATTGCCCGCCAGCACAGAGAGGTGGGACCACCAGATTTCAGCACCAGAGCTACAACTAAAAGATGAGTGAGCCTCTGGTCTGCTGGACATTCACCAACCCCGTTTAGTTACTAATACCCTCATAAAAATTCCCACCATTTTCTGGACACTGTGTAGTCAATATAGACAGGTGTGATGAGGCCACCCCAACAGCACAAACATTAACTATCCTCCCAAGTAGATGACTACTAGAACATTTTAATAAAACTACTAGTATAGTACATATATATGTACACTATTGCATTTATGATATAATATTCCATGCATTTCTTTCATAATCTCTAAATCCTTTTAAGTTCTGGTCAACCTAAAAAATTGATCCAGAACAAAATAAATGTAATATAATTTTATCAAAAATTTTACACACGTGAGTTAGTTCAGTGTATTTTAACATTTATTAATATTATTAGTCACATACACTAAAATGCATGAAAGTATCTCATTTGACTTGACAAGAATCAGGTTGTCTGAAGACAATAGCACCATATGCACCCAGGAAGCACTTTGTTGTTGTTTAAATAGGGCTGCTGAGCTTGACACTCTTTCGCAGTCAATGCCAAGCTGAAGAATGTGCATGTGTTCTGTTGTGTAGAGTGTTTGTGATTATTGGGTAATGTGGAAAGGGGGGGGGGGGGAAGTGTAATATCTTTCTTCTTTTTGTGAAGAATCCTGCGCAAGTGAACTGTCTCATATGGATGGGCATAGTTGCAGCAATTAGGCTCATGTGACGGGTTTAATTTGTTTAAGTGGGAGCACTTTACTGCACAGGTCTCCAAATCTACCAGTATTCATAGGACTGTCGTAAACAGCTGGCTATACTGGGTGAGTTCTGTCCAACATCACTTTGGTCATGTAATTTAATAACATGTTATGGCAAGCTCTATGGTCCATGAGGTAGAAGAAGTTTATGTTTGACAGCAACTCTTATCTGTGTGGGCCCCATTAATATTCTTTTATACATATTGACTGTTGATGGTGTCCTGTACAGTTTTCGGGGGTCTCTAATGAGATAAAGAAATAAAAGAACTGCTGCTCCTGCTGGTACACTGTACAAAAAGGCAACTAATATGCGGTTGGCAACCTCATCCAGTAAAATACACTGCTACAGAATTCACCACTGCAAAGAGACCAGCTACAGTGGTTGCCCCCTTAGGAGCATAAAGGAAAATTATGATAAAGATGCTATTTATTAACTGACAATGATGATGATTCACTTCCATATGTTTTTATCAGCTCAGTTAGCAGTTGAGAATTCACTTATTTCTATGGAAGAAAATCTTCTGCATAGAAACAATTACATTTTCTCAAGTGCTATCTCTTGTTGTCCACATCATCTTCTAAAGGCGCACCTTTCAGTTGATATTATTGTGTCCAAAGAATTCAAATGTACAATATTTGTTTAAGACTGAGTTTTAAAAAAAAAGGAAATGTTCCATTCTGCAGAACGTCTTTTCGCACTGATTTCTATCATTTTTATCTTATAAAGGAATTTTTTAGAGGCTGCAGAATACAGCTATCTTGACTCTCCTTCATTGGGATGATTGTTACAGTATTTAAAATTTTGAATCACAGGGGGCTGGAAATATAAAAAAAATACAATACAATGGTGGGTATGAGAAAAGCTAACTAGTTTTCAGAACAGAAAGGTTTTTATACCTGGCACTGTTGGTTGCAGTACCACACTCGTCTACAGCTTGAGCAGAGAAAAACTGCCATTTTACCACACACCCTGCACACACTGTTAGCTGGACCGCCACCATGTCCAGGGTTGGGGACCAGTGGCCCATAGGCTCCTGCATTCCTTGGTGGTCCAGCTAAGCTGGCCAAAGGTGCTGGAGGTGGTGGTATTCCTGACATAGATTGTGATTGCTGTGGTGCTCTGGGTCGTTGGTCGTAAAGAGGATGTTTGGGTTGCTGCCTCTGCTGTGGATTGGAAGGAAAATACATGATAATACTCTTCATTTTCTTTGGGTGAGAGCAACAGGAGCTCTTTACATCTACATCCACTTGTTTATCATAATCACCATTTTCTTTTCTGCTCCTTACGGAGCATGGAGCCTCCAATATACTTGGTCCCTTTGATGGAAGCCTGAACCAAGTGTGCCCAAGCTCCTTCAGTGGTGGTTTCTCTGGCAATTTGATGAGGTTGCCAGCCTCATGCACAACCTCACATTAGTCACCTTGTAGGACATGCTTGAGGGTGCAGTCGCTGTATTCTTTCTTTGTCTCTTCATAGACTCCTGGGAACTACACAGGGGAACTTGGTCAATGTCCCACATGGAACCTAGTCCTGTATGTGGAAGGACAATAATGTAATCTATACAGCTCACCAGGTGTGTCATGTTAAGATGATTTCTGGGTGGTTGGAACAGGGGCTAGCTATTTCTTGCAAAAAAAAAAAACAAAAAAAATAAAAATCAGACAAGAGGTAACTGGATCTATGATTTAATGGAAGACAAGAGTACAAGTTCCAAAGGTGAAAGCAGAGAAAAATAAACTACTGTAACAGGAAAATAAATTTAGGGAATATATGCAGTAGCACACTAAGGGGGGGAAGAGGGATGGTTAGCCCCAGGTGACAGCCAAGAGCGGATGCCATGGGATACAATTTTGAAATTAATGAACTCTTTCAAAATCTACTTGCACAAAAGACTTTTTTTCTGTTTATTTGTGAAGTGCCAAAGAAATGATCTGCCAACTAATTTTAAGTACGCCGTTGAATACATGTGAGCATGACAGAGCTTAGGGAGAAATACTCAGAGGTCAACTTAATCATGGTAGGAAAACAAAAGGAGTACAAAATTTGGCAGCATATAGTCCTGGAGATTTCAAAAGTGCTTTCTTGTACAATCACAATCTACACTTCTGACTCTCTGTCTTACAGACCCGTAATGCTGATGTAATTACATGGCAGATACCTACCTATAAAGTAACTTTCTTGCATTAACACACCTATAACAATCACCTTAATTACATAACCAATGCCTACAAAGTTACTGTCTCACATAATAGACATATAAAACTGACTTAATTACATAGCAGAGATCTAAAAAGTATTTTTCTTGCATGAAAGACCAAAGACTTAGTTACACAACCAAGGCCTAAAAATGACTTGCTTATATGTCTTACAAAACTGACACCTACTTGGTGCATCATTGCCATATGTTCAGCCTCATTTGACCTGGCACTGTGGAAACTTCTGTTCTGGGGCATCATAAGAGCTGAAGTCTGGGCAGCTGTTGGTGACATGTTGGTGTAGTTTGGTGACCTGATGAAAAATATACAAAGTCTGAAATCTATCTATTGGTAGTGCCTTCCCCCAGCATTATTTATCTTTTATTTGAAGAACAAATTACATTCACACTAGCCACAGACAAAGAGATGTGTAAAAATGGTGTAACTTCAATGTTAGGGGCCCCCATGTACATGCCCGTTTCACATGGTTAACTAGAAAATTATATAGGTCTGGACTTAACCTCCAGATACATCAAGGAAATCATCATAAAGGTGGAATGAGAAACGTACATGATATGACGTTTAACACATGAACAAAGGAAAGTAAAAGAATATATAGGAAGGCGAGGGTCCCTTCCAAGCACCACTTTCTTGGGCCTACTTGGTGCCGGGGCCCGAGGAACATACCTGATCATCTAAGCTGGCAGTTATGCCACTGCTTTAAGGTCATTCAAAATTAATAGTTTCATTAGCACAAGTACTGACACATCAGTTCGACATAACAATACAGCAATATAACAGTTGTACGAGGGTCGTTCAAGTCAAACCGGGACTTTTTGTTCTGGAAGTACAGGAAGGAATGCTAGCGTGGTGGTGCTACTGACAGTAGTAAGTAACAGGTGGGACCTACTCGTATTACCGTTACCGTTATTACCGTTAGGTGGCGTACGCGTCACGGGTCAGTCCCTGATAGATAATGAAAATGGCTGACAACAGAGTTAGTGCACTTTGGGTGCCAAGACAGCTTTCCGCTTTTGACCGGCAGAGAAGAGTTCAAGTCTGCACTGAGTTGAAGGATCGTTTTGGCAGGGAAGGCCAGAATTTTCTGAATCGCTTCGTTACGTGTGATGAAACCTGAGTGTATCATTTCACTCCGGAATCAAAACGAGCATCCATGCAATGGAAGCATATGAACTCACCACCACCCAAACAATTTCGGAAAATTGCGTCTGCTGGGAAAGTGATGGCGAGTGTTTTCTGCGACAAGTGTGGCATTATTCACGTGGATTTTCTACCCCGTGGTGCCACTATCAACAGTGAAGAGTACGGTCGCATTCTAAGTGATGTGCATAACCATCTGCGGAAAAAAACGGCCTGGTTTGATAAGAAAAGGCGTCCTGTTTCTACAGGATAACGCAGGACCACATACCGCTCACCGCACCACGTGCAAATTACAGCAACTCTGGTTGGAGGTATTGCCACATCCCCCTTACAGCCCAAACCTCGCTCCGAGCGACTTCTACCTGTTTGGACCCCTGAAAGAGTTCCTGGGAGGTCAGCATTTTAGCACTGATGACGAAGTGAAGCAATGTCCTACAATGGTTCAGGAGTACTGACATATCTTTCTACGCTAAAGCTTTTCAAGCATTAATTAAAGGCTGGGATAAGTGTATACATGTTGCAGGGGATTATATAAAAAATAAATGGCAATTTCACTCCTACAAATTTGTTCTTTTAGTTTGTACAAACAAAAGTCCCGGTTTGACTTGAACGACCCTCGTACATAACACTACTGCAACAAACAGGTTCTACAAAACACTATAGCAACATAATAGTTCTACATAATAATACAGTTACATAAAAGATCTACATAATACTACAGCAACATAAAGGTTCTACATAATAACACAGCAACATAAACGTTCTACATAACAATACAGCAATACAGCAGTTGTACATAATACTACAGCAACATAACAGTTGTACATAACACTACAGCAAAATAAAGGTTCTACATAATACTACAGCAACATAAAGGTTCTACATAATACTACAGCAACATAAAAGATCCTACATAATGCTACAGCAAAAAAAGGTTCTGCATAACACTACAGCAACATAACAATTCTACATAACACTTCAGCAATATAGCAGTTCTATTAAACACTATAGATACATTGCAGTTCTACATAATATTACTGCAACATAACAGTTCTACATATTAATACAGCAACATAACAGTTCTACATAACATTACAGCAACATAACAGTTCTACATAACACTACAGCAACATAAAAGATCGACATAATGCTACAGCAACATAACAGTTCTATATAATACTACAGTAACATAGCAGGTCTACATAATATTATAGCAACATAACAGTTCTACATAATACAACAGCAACGTAACAGTTCTACACAAGACTACATCAACATACCAGTTCTACATAACACTATAGCAAGAAAACAGTTCTACATAACACTACAGCAACATAAAAGTTCTAAATAACACTTCAGCAACATAGACGTTCTACATAATATTACAGCAACATAAAAGTTCTACATAATATTACAGCAACATAACAGTTCTACATAACACTACAGCAACATAAAAGTTCTAAATAACACTACAGCAACAAAGACATTCTACATAATATTACAGCAACATAAAAGTTCTACATAATTTTATAGCAACATAACAGTTCTACATAACACTACAGCAACTTAAAAGTTCTACATAATATTGCGGCAATATAAAAGTACTACATAATATTACAGCAACACAACAGTTCTACATAAAAATACAGCAACATAACAGTTCTACATAATGATACAGCAACATAACAGTTCTAAATAACATTACAGCAACATAACAGTTCTACATAATACTACAGCAAGTTAACAGTTCTACATAATACTACTGCAACATAACAGTTCTACATAAAACTACTGCAACATAAAAGTTCTACATAATATTGCGGCAATATAAAAGTTCTACATAATATTACAGCAACACAACAGTTCTACATAATGCTACAGAAACATAACAGTTCTACATAATACTACAGCAACATAACAGTTCTACATAACATTACAGCAACATAACAGTTCTACATAATACTACAGCAAGTTAACAGCTCTACACAATACTACTGCAACATAACAGTTCTACATAAAACTACAGCAACATAACAGTTGTATATAATATTACAGCAACTTAACAGTTGTACATAACACTAGAGCAACATAACAGTTCTACATAATATTACAGCTACAAAACAGTTGTACATAATACTACAGCAATACAACAGTTGTAGATAATACTACAGCAACATAACAGTTCTACATAATACTATAACAACATAGCAGTTCTATTTAACACCACAGCGACAAAAAAGACCAATATAATATTACAGCAACATAACAGTTCTACATAACACTACAGCAACATAAAAGTTCTACATAATATTGTGGCAATATAAAATTTCTACATAATATTACAGGAACACAACAGTTCTACATAAAAATACAGCAACATAACAGTTCTACATAATGCTACAGCAACATAACAGTTCTAAATAACATTACAGCAACATAACAGTTCTACATAATACTACAGCAAGTTAACAGTTCTACATAATACTACTGCAACATAACAGTTCCACATAAAACTACAGCAACATAACAGTTCTACATAACACTACAGCAACATAACAGTTCCACATAAAACTACAGCAACATAACAGTTCTACATAACACTACAGCAACATAATAGTTCTACATAATATTACAGCAACATAAATGATCTACATAATATTACAGCAACATACTTGTTCAGCATAATATTACAGGAATATAAAAGTTCTACATATTATTACAGCAACATAACAGTTGTACATAACACTGCAGCAACATAGCAGTTCTAAGTAACACTACAGCAACATAAAAGATCGACATAATGCTACAGCAACATAACAGTTGTACATAATACTACAGTAACATAGAGTTCTACATAATCTTATAGCTACATAATGGTTCTACATAATATTAAAGCAAAATAACAGTTCTACATAATACTACAGCAACATAACAGTTGTACATACTACTATAGCAAATAACAGTTCTACATAACACTACAGCAACATAAAAGTTCTAAATAACAATACAGTAACATAAAAGTTCTACATAATATTACAGCAACATAAAAGTTCTACATAATATTACAGCAACATAACAGTTCTACATAACACTACAGCAACATAAAAGTTCTACATAATATTACAGCAACATAAAAGTTCTACATAATATTACAGCAATACAACATTTCTACATAAAACTACAGCAACATAACAGTTCTACATAATGCTACAGCAACATAACAGTTCTACATAATATTACAGCATCATAACAGTTCTACATAAAACTATAGCAACATAACAGTTGTACATAACACTACAGCAACATAGCAGTTCTACATAATATTACAGCAACATAACAGTTCTACATAATACTACAGCAACACAACAGTTCTACATAACACTGCAGCAACATAAAAGTTCTACGTAATATTACAGGAACATAACACTTCTGCATAATATTACAGGAACATAACACTTCTGCATAATATTACAGCAACACAACAGTTCTACATAAAACTACAGCAACATAACAGTTTTTTTATAACACTACAGCAACATAGCAGTTCTACATAATATTACAGCAACATAACAGTTCTACATAAAACTACAGGAACATAAGTTTTCCATAACAATACAGCAACATAGCAGTTCTACATAATATTACAGCACCATAACAGTTCTACATAATACTACAGCAAGTTAACAGTTCTACATAATACTACAGCAACATAACAGTTCTACATAACACTACATCAACATAACAGTCGTATACAATATTACAGCAACATAACAGTTGTACATAACACTACAGCAACATAACAGTTCTACATAATATTACAGCAGCAAAACAGTTGTACATAATACCATAGCACCATAACAGTTCTTTATAACACTATAGCAACATAGCAGTTCTACATAACACTACAGCAACAAAAGAGATCTACATAATATTACAGCAACACAACAGTTCTACATAAAACTACAGCAAAATAACAGTTCTACATAATATTACAGCAACATAACAGTTCTACATAACACTGCAGCAACATAACCGTTGTACATAACACTATAGCAACATAACAGTTCTCCATAATATTACAGCAACATAACAGTTGTACATAACACTACAGCAACATAACAGTTCTTCATACAACCTAATAACTCTTCATCAACTTCTGACAAGTGTAGCAGAGATGATAAACCAGTACAGTCAATTATATATATATATATATATATATATATATATATATATATATATATATATATATATATATATATATATATATATATATATATATATATATATATATATATATATATATATATATATATATATATATATATATATATATATACCCAAACTACTGCTGACATTCAAGTTTTATTTCCACATCCATGATGTCATGGCATCAAACATTTTTCCACTTTGTCTCTGATTCTTTTGGCCTCAGTCTGTAACTCTATTTCCAGTTTTTCCCAGACCTTTCTTTTTAAATATATGACTAATTAATTTGGCGACTGCGTTTTATTTTAAAAACTTTCCTCGGCAGTGATTTTCCAATTATATCTCCCCACTGGCCCCCTGGTAAGACAATGAAATAATGCTCATTCTGGCATGTCATCCCAGTCGACTAATTCTGAAACGTACATGAGGCTGGCAACCTCAGCATGTAATACATATTGTTACGGAAACCACCACTGCAGAAGCATTTGAATGATGAGAGTAGGCTTCCTGCAAAAGGACCATCGTTACTGGTCGCTTCATTCTCAATAAGGAGCGAAGAGGAAATGACGAGGACTTCTAAACTGCTTTGTTAGCTGTTCAAGATTTACAGCAATATGAAACTCAATATGAGAGCATCACAGCAAGAGGGAATCTAATCCTCAGAAGTATCTTTCACCCTCTCCATCAGTTTTAGCACAATATAGGGGGTCAGGCCCAATTGGGTTACGACTCCCAAGTGCCAACCTTCTTGAGAACACTCCCATTTCTGTTGCTGTAATTGACTTTTTGATTAGTGGTTTTATTTGTCCATTCACTGTCCCGCATTTACACCTATTCAAAAGTTCTTTTTCTCACTTCCAGTTGCTAAACATGTCTTTGGTGATATACTCGGTAGCATCAAAAGAATGACAATGGATAAGTCGGCTATTTCGCTTCTATAAATAGCAGCTAACGCTAACTATTCAGTATTCTCTGATTTAAAAAAAAAAAAAAATTTAATTATTCCAACCAATTCGACTGCGACGTATCGATAGCTTCTTGAGAGACTACGACATGTCTATCTACTATTCTGTGATTCAGCGAGATATTCGGTAATCTTTACCTGTAGTGCCGTCGAGTATGTATAATATGTGTATTGGGTTAGAGTTAGGGTTAACCCTAAACCTAACCCCTAACCTTAACTCTAAATGGTACGAAAATACATATATTATACATACTCGACGGCACTAAAGGTAAAGATTACCAGATATTCTGTACTATCGTAAAGTCTGATTTTAGCCTTGTAGGGGGCTTACTTGTATGCACACATCAACATCATCATTGTCCTCTGCATGAAGTCACCATTGCTGCTGGGTCCTTTGCAGACATTCACATACTCTTGAAGTGGTGCCTTATGTAACTTTTTTTTTGCATGATGAGGTGGCCAGCCTCATGCACAAGCGCATAATAATAGCCTGGTACGACATGCCTGAGGGAACAGCAGTTCTGTTCTTTCTGTGCCTCGCCAGAGGCCCTCGGTTATCTCACCGGGGCATGCACATATCATGAACAAAATATAAACAAAAACCTGTTAGACAAAAACATGGTTACCTCGAACATTCTCTGAACAGCAACTGGGGCGGAGCTAAACCTGACCCTGCGTGATTAGGTTGCGCCAGTGACATGGGTTGACTTGGGGAGGTACCAGACGGCGCCACCATTGACTTATGGGTTGGACGCTGCTGCATTTGATGCATCTGATATTGTTGTTGCTGCTGCTGCATCTTTTGATAAACCAGTGTTTCGTGATGTGGACCAGATAAACCCTGCCCACTAGACAGTTGCTGATTTTGAGGATAAGATGGCCGGGCCTAAAATATTAATGTGAAAGTAAAGAGACAGCATCTTCTTTGGAACAAACAAGGACATTATTGCGATTTAAACATGTCATTAGCATTGTTATTATGAATATATTGGAGCTATTATTTCAGTATTGTATCTATTTGTAATCTCCCAACTGGCAGAATGGTTAAATCGGTTGCCTTTCACGGCAAAGTTGCTGGGTTCCAGTGACGTATTGAGGGGGAGGGTTGCGAAGGGGCGGTCCGCCCAGTGTGATAGCCAGGCGGGAGGGAGATGCTATCGGATACTATTATGATATCTTGTTATCCCTGGCAATGTAACTATTATGATAGTTGGTCGGAGTGGCTAAGAGGTATGGCGTCCGCCTCTAATTCTAAGGGTACCGGGTTCGATTCCCAGTTGAGTGAATATAATTTATGGAAATGTTTTCTAGAACCAGTGGTCATAAAGACATCATACTCTGGCCTCCTCGATAGTGAGATCGGATACCTATCCTTCTCGGACAAGGGCGAAAAAATAGGAGGTACCGTGTGCAAGTTGCGCACGTTAAAAATCCTACGGCAGTTGGAGATCTTTAAGAGTAGGCCACAAATTAAAAATCAGAAACCTACCTACCACAGTATATATTTATAGAATGTGATTCCTATATACACACATTGGGATTCTTGCCGGTGCTACTGAGATCGTGCACTGTGCTGAGATCATCCTTGTGTGATCTAAGGGAGGAGAGTGGAGCACTGATAGAGTTGTCCGTGCGCAATGAAGATAGTCCTTACAACCAAACCAAACTATTATGATAGTCCTTACAACCAAACCAAACTATTATGATAATACTAACTGCTAAAATATACTGTACTCTAATTGCAAGTGTGTTGTCTTCATAGGGGACGAGGAGCGTCAAAGGTTGTATCCGCTCCGGGTGCCAAATACATTTAGTACGCTTCTGCCGGGTTCCGGTTCAAATCTGGTGCGGACATGTTCCAATCTACCCAGATGTAAATGGGTAACTGGCTCTGCTCCCGAGTTAGGGAAATCAAAGGCAGCGAAGAAATGAACTTGTCACCCCACCTCATCAAGCTGGACCTGGTATAGTGAAGTCTTTAACAGCTCACTGCTCTTCGACTGTATCTACTATGGGGCTACCTTTTTTATGCAATTGTTCTTATCCTCGGGGGGGGGGGTGAGAAAAAATTTGCACCCGGGAAAGATCCTTCCTTGCGTACCCAGTCCCACATAATTAAACACACAGAAAAATATATTACGCGTGAAAGTAGATTTTGAAACAGTAGTATTGCCATAACAGTGTCCAATGGCACCACCCCCCTTCTTTTTTGGCTTTCATCCGGGGCGGACCGTCCCCCACGTCCCCCCATTAGCACGCCACTGCTTATCCTAAACAGTACCGTACTGATCAAATCTGTGTGAGAGTAGTATGACGAATATGAGGTAACTGCATTCATCAGCTCCTAGCTACCACACTGAAGGTCACAGATACAGAACAATAAAATATGTTACTTTGTTGAGGTGAGATACACGAGGCATCAATCTGCCGGATTGTAGCAAAATCTGCGAGAATAAACGCTCAATTCAGTACGATTTTAGGCATAAAACGATAATAAATACATTAGCCCGCATGTGTCTGACGGTTGGCATCTTCGACGCCAGCAGCGCTGCTTTTTGCACAGTGCTAAGCCTATAGACCGATTTCACGGTAATAGTCTGACACGCTTTTAGTTTCGTTTTCGAGAAACACTACTAATATTTAACTTTTGCCCAATCTGCTGCATATACTTTGTAGTCTGGCCTTATAATTAACTATTGGCGGAAGCGTGCCGCAAAATAACTATCTGAAGTAACGCTTTCTGTCAACTGTAACGCAAAAGTTTAGTAGTAATCCTTACATTGTTTGGTAGTATTACACGAAACAATACTAATTAGTAACGCAAATTCTTAACCCTCCCCGTCTACACCCCGCTTCGCTGACACAGTCTGCAATGCATATATACACACTGCGAAAAAGCCAGCCAAAGCAAAACCACGCAGACAATTTTATTTTTCTCCTAGTGGTAGCATTTCTGACGTAACTAAAACAAGTTAGTTATTTGAAAAATACATGCTCGCAAGATGAAGGAGAGGAAAGATGGCGGACTTGTGTAAAATTTTAGTTGACGATTGACGATGACAAAAATTAGAAATTTTAAACCATTATGAAGTTCCCCATAAAAATTATATGGTAGTATGACGTAGAGTTAGCTGAGTAAGAATGTACTTTAAATAATATGATAGTCCCAGTATTAGAGAAGTTATTGAAGAAATACTAATATCTAAGGACACTCGACCAGACAGACTGGCGTTCCTGCTCATGTTTTTTTGGTAACGTTAGGGGGACGCGAGCTGGGAAAAGAGGCAGGGAGGTACATTTAAATTCGCTTGGGTAAACAGAGTATAAATGGGAAAGGGGAGCGGTAGGAGAAATGTAATCCTAACGAAACATCTTTTTGTATTGGGCATGACTAAAGCAGACTGGCCAATCGACCACCAGACGCAGAAATTATTCGAAATTATTTTGGTTTTTCATTCAACCTGCATTTGAATTCAAATAGTCGAACGTTTCGATTGGCCAGTGCTAGTAAATATTAGCAAAAGGCTTTGACTATTCATTGCCAGTTGAACTAAAAATTTTATTCAAATACGCTGAGAAACAGCTGTGTTAATTCTAAACTTAAATAAAGAATAAATTCACAGTCTGTGCAGTTCGGAGGAAACTGAGGCCATTTCTTCACACAGTCAGCGTCATTTGTTTATATATTTCTTGATTGTGGTAAGGATATTTTATGAAATTTAATATGTTTGGTCCAACTACAAAGTTAGATACTGCTATTGGGAAAAAAGTGAAGGACATGTCGGAAGCAGACATTGTTGAGTCCTCACATTAAACGGTATCTAACTGATGTATGTTGTTATGATTATGTTGTCATATTATTGTATTAAAATAGATTAGTAAGCCTCTGTGTTCAATGAACACTGTTTACACGCCTGAAGCAAATATAATTGAAAAGAAAAGAAGAGAATATCATATCAAAGGAAAGGTGGTTACGCCACATTATTGTATTGATGAAAAGTATGTAAACGTACAGTGGCGTATCTACTATAAGGACCTGAGGTGTGGTCACAACAAGGTGGGAGTCCTGTATAATTCGGGGCTAGTGCACTTGTAAGGCACGCGAGGCTGACCCCATACCCACGTAGGAAATTAAGTGTTAGATTAAGTGACCAGATGTAAAAGGCCAGGGTGTCCTTTTGTTGCAGAGGGTCTATGTTCCTGTTGCCGGCTGGTGACAGGAAACCTGCTGAGTACTAATAAACGCCAACCAGTCTCCAACCAGTCTTATATGCTGTCGAATATCCAGTAGGAGCTTTGGCGAGTGGTGAAATTGAACTTTCTGCAACTACACATTGAAATATCTTACAACAAGGACTCCCAGGTGATGAGTTAGACATCTGGGGCATCTCTGACAGTTTCTTGTGTTTCAAAATATTACACAGGACGTTTATGGGGGTAGGATGAACTACAGCCCTCATATACAGTGACTCTCCCTTTAGATAAATAAAGTGAACTCTTTTAATATTTCCTACAGGAAAGACACATATAAATACATAATAACTTTTTAGTTATTGGGCAAATTGTCCCAAAATTTTAATTGTTCTTTTCTGTAAACTATCTTGTCCTTATTTTCAAAGACCTGTCCACAAGCTATGAATGGACAGGCAAAATAAATTGTAAAGAAAATTGTTCAAAGAAAAACTTAACTGCTAGTTTTATTATCTTCTTTATAGAAACTTAAAGTGTTTGACTGTTGTGTACCCTCATTTCATTTCTCCCCTAGACACTAGGTACACCATACACTAGAGCCAGCATAGTGACCTGTGAGACCTAGGGAGGTAGCTGTAGGTTCTCTGCACATAATTCATCATCATCATTTATAGAGTCAGAGGCCTACATGTGCTTGACCTCACACGGTTAAAGCAGACACCTTTTCATTCTTTTAGGATACCATCATAACCTCCCCAGCAAATTCAACTTTGCTACACGGATATGCTGGATATCACCTGCCATATTGTACTTGCTTCATTTCAATATTCTGAGCTAAAAAAGACATGCATACAGATGACGACCTTTTATCATTCTATTACACAGTACAAATAAACTTGGGCAGAGATTAAGGTAATCTTTACCTTTAGTGCCGTCGAGTATGTATAATATGTGTATTTTCGTACCATTTAGAGTTAGGGTTGGGGTTAGGTTTACGGTTAACCCTAACTCAATACGCATATTATACATACTCGACGGCACTAAAAGTAAAGATTACCGAGATTAATCATGTCTTAAATGTAGATTTCCAAATATTAAAAACGATTAACTCAACTAAGGCCGATATCCAATTTCTTCACACACATTTTAGTGACAGCATGAACGATATACCCCCCGTGTAGTTCCCCCGGGGGGTCTCTGGTGAGATAAAGAACTAATATAACAACACCTCCCTTAGACATGTTGTACGAGGTGAATAATACGAGTTTCTGCATGAAACTGGCAACCTCATCACGTAATACAAAGTGCTACAGAATCCACCGCTGTAAGCGCTTGTGAATGTTTGGTGCAGGCTTCCTGCAACGAGGACCAGCTAAAGCAGCGACTCTATACTCCATACAGGAGCGAAAAGGGAAAATGACAATGAACGATAAATGCAAGTTTTCACCTTAATAACACTTTAAGGACCTGTCGCATAGACTTCACTGCTGCTTATCATTTCTGCACACAATGGAAGATCTTCATGACTATTAAACAACTGGTGACTGTTTACAGAGTACTTTTAAAATGAAGGTGCACAACCGTTTAAAAGACTATCACAGTAAGTATTGGAAATAGACAGGTGTAAGGGGGCTGTGTGGCAGAGTAGCTATAGCACTAGCTTCTTTTCGAGGTAAAGTTACAAGGTTCAATACCTGGTAGCACTACGCGCAGTCTAACCAGCTGTAAACGGGTACCTCCGACTCTGCTCTTTGAGTTAGGGAAGGCTAAAGCAGCGAGGGCGGGAACCGGTCATCCCATCTGATGAAGCTGAAACTTGTTATAGTGAAGTCTGTAACACTTCACTCCTCTACGGTAGTATCTGCTACAGGACTAACTGTACGTACCTTTTGTTTTTGAGGCATGGTGATATTTTTAGTGATACTTAGCAGAGCTGACCATCAGAGAACTAATTTAGCCCCTCCTCCTCCAATCTCAGGAGCTGAGATGTCCGTTAAATATCTGTCAACCAAAAATATGGAAACCAGAGTTATCACATTAAAACGAGACTGGAACCAGACCAGGAGGAAGACAGCCGACAGGATAGTATAGCGATATATCTGGCAAACCTCTACACCCCAAGGTTAGAAGAGGAACGACTAAGGAAGTAAGTATTGACAGCACGACAATTTAAATAAGTATATATCTTACCTGAGCATTAGCAGCGCTTAAACTGCATGAGTCAACATTTCCAAATGATCTCCAGGACGAAGACGTCATTTCCATTGGTTGGTGTTGGCACAATGGCGACTGCTGCTGTTGAAAATGACCTTGCTGCATTTGGTGGTGCATATAGCTGTTTTGAGCAGATTGGGATTGAGAACTAGGGATAGAAGGACGCTGAGGGAAGTTTTGCGCAAGCATGGGTTGCTGGCGGAGAGGGCTTGAGTTTGAATGAAGATTGGATATTGGAATGACTGGTGGGTTGCTGGAGCTGGTGACCATACCTGTGTGTGGATATCCTAGAGCGAGATCCATTTCTAGCTGTTTCTGTTGCTTGTATACTAGATCGGAAGTACTGTGAAAAGCAGGGTGGATATCTGATCTCCCTCGCTGTTTCTCCACCTCCGCTGCTACAGATCTGTTTCCCCCAATTACGTCAGTAAACATTTCCTTATTAGGCACTGAATGCGTGGGTGTGACAGGAGATGGACCTCTCCACGGCACTGGTTGATTTGCTGGAAGAAAATCAACTCCAGGCTGTTCATCTGACCAGACCATGGGACCAGTGTGTCCTTGAAACCGCGAGGCCAAATCATCTGCTGGCTTATGGTAACTGTTACTTAGAGCAGACTGGGCTAAAAGAGTCATGTGAGGCTCAAGCAGGTTGTTTGATTTATACCTTTGCCTGTGCTGCGTAACTGAAGATATGCTTGGTCGTATATGTTCTTTGAAGAAACTTGGATCTTTCACAGGCATGGGCCGAGCTGGTTCTTTGGTGTGCAACCGATGTTTGTTTGTGATAAAACCACCAGGGCGTGATCTGTCATTGTTAAATCCGTTCGGTAATGAGCCTGTTTTTTCCCGATCTGCCAGAAAGTCGATAAAAAACGGAGGCGTCATATCGGCACTTACGAAAGTTTTCTGCGTGTTACTAGGAAACGGCTGAGCTCTTCTAACTGCCGGGTCAAGTCTAGAATGTTGAGACGGGTCATCAGAGCCTGATGATCCTTCCATGACGGAGGACTGACGAAGATTACTTGGCTGGTTAGAAAAATGAGAGGAGGTCATGTCAGAATTAGATGACAGACTGTCGCGGGTTAAATCAACAACCAGGCTGTTCAGTGGTACATTGTGGACTTTGAAAGCACTCTTTTTTTCTTCGTCTTCGGTGACATAACTAGATTTTCCATCTGCCGTCCGCAAGGCTAGCAGGGGTTGAACTTGATGCTGTAGCTGTAACTGCAACTGCTGTTGCTGCCGCTGCAAAGGCACGTGTTTTTCAAGACTTGGTGGTGTTCCGGACTGTCCACTTGCTCCAGGAAAAAATTGTCTGTTGGAAATGGGGCTGAGTGACTGAAAGAGCTGCTGGACTTTATTTAGTTCTTCAGAAGTTCGTGACCTTGAATCGGCAGCTGGCTTAACTGCAATTCGACTTAACTCGGACTCATCTAGAGATTTTCGCTGCAATCTTACTTGCATAGATTCTCGCACTGAGGAGTTAGATGTTAATTTTGTGTGAGATTCACTTCCATCGCTAATTGATGCAGGTCTTTCCGAGATTTTCAGGTCTCCTGAAACAGCCCCTTCTCCAATTTGTCTGGAAACAGGGGGTTTGTAGTTTGACTGCGACGCAGTGTGGCCACTCGAACGCGATGTCACGACAACAGTAGCCGAGTGACTTACTGGCATTCTAGATGGACCATGTACCGAACTTTGTAGCTCAGATAATGGAACTATGAGATTTCCGGCAGTCTGAAATGGACGTTGGCTGTGAGCTTTTCGAGGCGCTTCATCTTTGGGCACGTCCTTCCCTACATATGGGGGCTCGTGAACAGCTACGTTTCTTCGATAGTATGGGCCCTGCGCATACAACGTGTTCAGTAGGGAATGGTCAGTTTTGTCCACAGGTAAAGGCATTGGCGGCGTTTGATGTGCAGGTGCTGGGGTTGGCCGTGTCTCCGTGTCCACCTGCAATTTTCGGGTAGGAGTTGCAGAAGAATCCGACCTTTGTCCGTGATCAGATTTTGCGTTTTGATGATCTGAGCTTTGGTTATCTCTAAAGGTGTCAGTTTCTTCTACGACTGTTGCAGTTTTGTCTACTACAAAATCAGCCTGTGAATGGGAATTAATGGAGTGGCTAGCAGAGCTGACACTGCAATAATTGTCCAGAATTTCTGTCTTGCATTCCATATTTGCCATGTGGCTGTCTTGAAATCTCAGATCTACAACTGAATCATTTTCATTATAATCTCTACATTCCGTTTTTATCTGAGTAGGTTCCAGCTGTATCGAAGATGGAAGTTTTGTGATCACAGCATCAACAGATTTTGTATCACAAGGTAACTGAGAGGCGTCAAAAGATTGGTCTTTTTGGCTAAAAGAGACCGATGACAACTTTGTTGTAGAATTTTGACATGTAGTAGTGGCAATTCCAAGATCCGTTACTGCAGGTGACTTTGATGACAGCAATGCGTAAGACGGAGTAATTGGTGGTGCTGCTGTATTTGAAAATGTTTTAAGGCTCACGACGCTTGCTTTTGAAGTAGTCGATTTTTCATAATCAAGTGATCTTGAATTCATGTGCCCTACTCTGTCTAAATCTCTCTTTGCTTTCTTTATCTCCATTATTCTTAACATCTCCGCTTTCCTCTTCCTCATTATCGCCACCTGCATCTGTTCCTGTGCTTTACGTTCCGCTAATTTTTCTAAAGCCTTGAACTCAATTAAATGTTTTTGGAACTCCTGATCAAGCTCGGCGTCCGTCATGGACTTTGCTGTCTGATAGGACGACGTTAAGGATATTGGGATGTCTAGGAGTTCAGAAGTCAGACCGGCAGCGGCATCACTGCTGCTCGAGTCCAAAAGATCGTCCATAGAAGCGTCCTCATCAGTTACTACCAATCTACTTGCTACGCCTCTATCTCTCTCAGTCTCCAGGTCTGCGGATAATGCCAGCCCTACAGATATATTCTCCCCGATTTCTGAACTTTCAGTTGTCTCATTGCTATGAAGATGGCGTTGGTGTGATGAGTTGTCCACCCGGTTCTCGGTAGCCGAAGACCTAGCCAAACTGGACGTCTTTATACAAAGATCAAAGGTGTCTGTGTGCAGGGGGTAACATCGTTCAACCTTGAACTCTGACCCTAGTGAAGACATTGATGTGATGTGGTGCGCTTTACTGATCGCACTTTCTGGAATACCGGACTGGACTGAATCTGTTCAAAGAAAACAATATAAAAAATATAATTCTCGCTTTTCAGACTTAAGTTCAGAATAGTATTTTGTTTTACATGATGTGGTTGCCAACCTCATACGCAACCTCATATTAGTAGCCACTTACGACATGCCTGAGGTAGTAGTAGGCCTATTATTTATGTGTCTCATAAGAGATCCCCCCCCACTACAGCGCTAGTACCAACAACATATTAATAGAGTTGCTTCTTAAGATGCTTAAGGGGTGTGATGCTTTTAAGTAAAGGGGTGCTGTAAAGGGGTGCAGAGTATCTGTAGAGTGCAGAGTATCTGTCGAGTTGGACAATAGTAGTGAAATCGACAAGGGATAGTGGACTGACAGAGTTATAGATTACACACACAGAAAGGTGTAAATAGGAGATGAACTTGAGACAACCTGGAAGAAGATTTATCAAAATGATCTCTCTCTCCAAGCCTCAACTCACTTTTACTGTCTAAGCACCTCCTGCTCTCACTCTTTTCTCTTATCAAACATAGAGATTATAGTAAAGAGCTTGAAACAATTTAATTATGGATGGAAGGGTAGTGAACAGCGCATTAATAAATGTGTAAACTTTATTAACGAAGAATAGCATGAAAATAATGCATCTCATCACAACAACATAACAATCATCAATAATCAAAATATGCAAAATACACCAACGAACACACACAGACCACCGATCATAAAACCTGTAGAACACAGAAATGAATAACCTGAGTGTCAGTCCGTCCGCTTTCGTGGGACCAAATGTAATAGTTCTAGAAAAGTGTCTTACATGTAGATCCTTCAAGGCGAGGGAATAAGCCTACAAAACTTTCCTTGTTGGTGCTATCATTGGTGACCTCTAATTGCGCGAGGTGGGCTGGAAGACGCTGTTTATCTTCTGCTGACCAAATAAACAAACTGAGCGACAGCCTGTCCGCTTTCGTAGGACCAAAGGTGCTAGCTCCAGAAAAGTGTCTTACATGTAGATCCTTCAAGGTGAGGGAATACGCTTACAAAACTTTCCTTGTTGGTGCTAAACGTTGGTGACCTGTAATTGCGTGAGGGGCTGGAACTCTGTCTATTTTCTTGCTGGCCGCTCCGAAGTGCGAGGTTTTCATAACCCAGAACTACACCAGACGAAGTTATTTGGGGACGAAGAGAACCAGGCGCTCTTATCCGGCGCTATTGCTTGCTTGGCATTAAATCCGGTTTAAACTGGTTTGGCTGTGGTTTGGCTGAGTGCCCCGTTTAGGCACACAAAGGCGGGTGATATCAGATTCTGCTATAGACATGCTGGGCGGTTTTGATATTCTGGAAGCCGCAATGCTCTGACTGGTAATCCAATAGGCGAGTAGAGAACTACTACTGCCTTAGATGATTTCAGATTTAGCGTTGGCTCGTTGCACTGCGTGAGCTTAACTTGGCGTTGACAAAGGGTTTAGGTTCAGGAATGGGGGTGACGACTCGTGATTGCTAGCTGTATTCAGAATCCCTCTAGAACGAAGAGTATATGACATTCTTCGCCTGACTGGAGACTTGACTCTAGCAATTCGGTATCCCTGAAACTGAGACCCAAAAAAAGACACCCTTTACATCAAGCAACAACAAAATCACTCTAATGTTTTATAACATAGTTATGCTCCGCTCCTTCCACTCTATCAATTACCAGCATGCGCCTGCATAGGCCTAATATATTTTGTACACCCAGGTACCTGTCAGTAATCGTTCTGACAGCAACAATCTACTGCTCTCCTTCCAACTAAACTTACAGGAAACATAACCTTGTAGTTACTGTTGAATGAATATGCTTATTCATCTTACAACATTAAATGAATTTACATAAACAGATTACAGCATGTGACATTACAACATTAAATCATATGCCCCTTGGGGGAAAAATATGATCCCACAAATGAATACATAGAAAACTGCAATGTTCCTGCTATAATAATACAGCTGTGGCTGAATCATAAGATATAATTATATCTATGCCTGGTGACTGCTTTCTGTGAAAGTTATAGACTAGTGCCTAGCCACACAAGTAAGCATAAAATGATTCTCCCTTGCCACTAGAAATATCTATCAAAAAGGAATCAGTGACTTTCTCCTATAATTCAGTGTTAAGTGAATGATCCACACCTCTGACCTTATCTTGCAGAAATGACAGTTAATTTTGCTGACTCTTAACCCAATGGTAAGTATTGTATGAACTGATTCTACGCCTAGTATCTGTTATTGTAAGTTTATCATTTCCCATTATAAACCGTAACAGTTTAAGCACCACTTAACTAAGGCCGTAGACAGCGCTACATTATCACTGAATTAAATTTACCGGGAGAAATCCTCAAAAGTGAAGTAAGTCACCTTCCTATCAGATATATAAAAAGCTAACATGAATATTTATATATTAATAAGACATGTCAACTCACCCCGAAAAATGACTAGAGATAGGCCTTAACATTTAGTTCTGTGTTAAAGTCTGCCTTATCTCATGATGGTCCATCTCGGGCCAGGAAAATATTCACGAGTGTGTTAGTCTATTAAGACTAACCAGATTTATAGCTTACAACCAACGCTACCCGGGACACCTGCATAGCCTGATTCTACAGATGTATCGGCGTAATGCGTAATGAGGAGTAAGACAAAGGTTATTCTAGAGACATCAGAAGTCAACAACCGCAAGAAAATTCCTTCAGGTAGAGAAATGCATAATATTATGCGAGCTCTAACTCGTCTAAGGGGCAAAACTCAGAGACTGACCGCGATTGTTATCTCCTCCTTGAATCAAAGATCAGAACCTGTTTACCGACCGCAGAAGATTGGTCCCTGCTAACGAGCCGTGTCTTCACAGAAACCCGTTCGCTCGTTCAAACGCTTTAGGCGTAACAGAAATGTTTCTCTGGTCAAACGAACACCAGGTGCGCTGATGTAACGTTATCTGACCGTTGAAGGCCAGAACGTAAACAAAGCGCAGGGTGGGTCTGCGAAGGGGGAAATTGCAGGTAGAATATGAAAATACAAAATGTCAAGGAAACCCGAACATTAAAAAGTAATAACATATGGAACGGAATGGTAAAATAAATTAACAGTCACTGTGATACTTAAGATGCTTTAAAGGGGTGCGAGGCTTCTTAAGATATTGCAAAGGGGTGTGATGCTTCTTAAGATGCTGTAAAGGGGTGTGAGGCTTCTTAAGATGGTGTAAAGTGGTGTGAGGCTTCTTAAGATGCTGTAAAGTGGTGTGAGGCTTCTTAAGATGCTGTAAAGTGGTGTGAGGCTTCTTAAGATGCTGTAAAAGGGTGCGAGGCTTCTGAAGATGCTGTAAAGGGGTGCAGGACCCCTAAAAGGTTAAGAAACACTGCTCTAAACCACAGGTTTCCAATGTGTGTTGATTTATGGTTAATAAATGCTGTTAAGTAGTTTTTTTAAATCGCTTTTTACATAATTATTATACGGCTTTCTAGCCCTCGAGAACGAATTAACTCGATGTCTATAAATTTTAATGGGTAATTCAAATTTCGTTTAGCGCTTTTTCGGTTAGTACTCGAGTTTTCAAGAACGAATTAACAGCGCTAAGCGGGGGCGGGGGGGGGGGGGTGTCTGTTGTATATCTAAAATAGATTTTATTGTGTTATTGCTTACGTCGCCAAGCTGGTAGAAACAGAAAAATAAGGAGCGTTGTGGCTCTTTTGTTGTTGAAAATAATGGCTGGTGTGTGCAATTAGCAGTGTGTTCCCAGTAACTATCAATGTTATTAGTAATGTGTTTATGACTGCTTACAATGTACTTAGTAACGTGTTTATAATAGCCCATAGTTAGCGCCGGATTATTCATTAGGCCCATTAGACACGTGTCTAGCTTTGACCCATCATCAAGATGGAAATGTTCCAACGAGGAAGTATCTCAGTATATACATAAAATATTAGTAAAATGGCTGAAGATGATCTTATATGTAATAAATAAGGTCGCTTTATTGTTTTATATCACTTAATTTTTTTTAGCTATCATGTGGCATTTGGGAGAATAAAGGGTGTACCACGTAGGTTAGAAAGAAACTAATATGGGGTTGTGCAACTCATCACGTAAACAAACTGCCACGGAAACCACTATTACAGATTAGCTACAGTGGTGGCTCTAATCTCCGTAAGGGTCGCAAAGAAAATGATGTTGATGATGATGATAAATAACCTAATATGAAACCTTGGGGGAACACTCAATAAAACTTGGTTTAGATCTAAACAAAATATTTTTTTTTTTTAAATAGATGACGTGTTCAGCCCTATACGAATGAATAACTTAGAGCAAAGCTGAATATCGCAACAATTTATTTAGGCTTTCACTCGTCATTAAAATGAATATACGGCAAGAGGAAGTATCTCAGTATATATGTTTTACCCCGATAGTGAAATTGGCCATTTCATGAATTAGGCAGATTTTTGCTCATTCCGTGAACTGGCTTCTTCGCTTAATTATATTGTATGTCAATAATACTGATCAAGAAACAGAAAGAGTAAGATATGTTGATGTGAACTGGATTACTGATACTTTCAACTCAAAATTAACACACGATATCAAGTTTTATATTGGTACAGAAGCCAGTACACGGAATGGGCAAAAATTTGCCTGGGGCGCTGATTCTACATGAAATTAATTTATGCTTTATACTTCATTAGACACTTATAGATAAAATATATGATAAGCGCTTAAGTGCCCCACGCTTTATGTCAATTTGATGTTAAATATTTTGACCGCAAACTATAAACTCCGTGAAAAATTATTTGTGGCTTTTTAGTGCATTAAAAGCCTGTGTTTAAAATATATTTTTAATTCCTTGTTGTGATATTTGTTTCATATATTTCCAATATATACAAGTGAGAATATACAAATTTAAAAACAAGGAGTAACTTTTTAATTACCCTGTCTAGTTAGTTCTTGTGGAGGAATTTACGATTATTAAAATTAATAATTTCATGTTTTTATTTTATGTTTCTTATGTTCTATGACAGTTGTTCTATGCTTTGTTATGAAAAGTTGAATTTACGTTCCGGAGCCCGTTTAATTTGAGAATCGCGTAAATTGTAATCATCTTCTCCGTTACTGGATTTAGAAGGATGCTGTTGCAAAGTAGATTAGTGTATGCATAAAACAGAGCGAAACCGATGATATGCACTAGCATTTGAGAAAATTTGAGGAAAAATAAAAGACAAGTAGGCGATAAAATATCACAATATTAAATAGAAGACTAAAATTAATCCCAAGACATTTGAGAAGACGGGGAAAAACAATGGGGAAAAGCCTTTTTAGGAACAGCTCAGTGGTTACGATAATAAACAAAAAGAAATGACTCCTACCAGACGATTCTCAAATAGTAAATAAGATAGACATTCAAAATTGGACAACATGGGTAGATAGCGTTATATATAAACACACAGAAGAGAAATGTAAAGAAAATAGGGGGGAAAAAAACAAAGAAAGAAATATAATTATTATTATTAAGAAACAAGACAACAACATAAATAATAGAGTTGCTTGTTGTTATTTCTGTAACACTCGCTGTTCAGGTAGTGGTGCTGATGTTAGCAACAAGAGCAAGATTGTTGTTGTGGTGGTGGTAGTAGTAGTAGTAGTAGTATTAGCAAAAGTAGCTGGAGAAGTAGTAGTAGTAAGACTTTATGCAGAAACAGTAGCAGTAATTATTGTCGTTGTTGTTGTAGTAGTAGCAGCAGCTGCAGAAATAGTAGTAGTTAATGTTGTTACTGTTGATAAGACTCAACATAACTGCACTCCCGGGCAAACCCATAGTCTCCCTCAGCAAATGTCGAAGTGTATGAATGCTAACTGTTCCCTTAGCGCGCTGGTTGTATACACGACGGATGCATCGTCTTATACGTCAATTCCTGCTAGTCTTCCGTCTGATGCCAAATTGCACCAGTCTTAGTAGTGCCCTTGATATATAGAGTGACGACAACTAAAATTTGGCCGCCATTTTCGGTCGTACCCGTATTGCAGGAAAATGGACCCGATCATGAGTTTCGGACCCAATTTGCATTTTCGTTTAGGTTAGCTAATAATTTGAAATAAAATTAGATGGAAATACAGTAGCACATATTTGTACTATTACAGTAGACATTCAAAAATCCGGCAACCTCCGGACCTGAGGAGTGCCGGATTTTTGAAAATGCCGGATTTTTATGGTTATATATTCTGTATATATTTAACAGAAAATGACTACCTGTACACTTTATCTGCGATCGACAATGCACGATGTTTACGTTTTACACCACTTCTTTTATTTGCTGAATCCATAATGGGGCTAAACAGCAGCAAATAAATGATAAAATGAGAAGGAATGAGCAGGAATGCCTGTTAACACGTGCAAGCAAGACCCAACAGCTGCATCAAAACATAAACTGCTCCAGAAAACAGTGGCGTTTGTTGTTGTTGTTGTTTTCGTCTACTATGCTGCTGTAATACCCTGTTCAACCTGAAAGTTTGGTTATAATTGGGGTATATAGGGTGTTATCGTCTTCACTGGTATCTCGTTCGTAGTCCTGGAGGTGATCGGTCCTGAAAAGGACCACTAGCTGGCTGTCTGGGTTCCTCTTTGTCCGTTTGTGGTGCCGTGTCGCGCTCATGGTGTTTTTTATGTCCTGCCTCAACTATCTGGCTCGTTTTGTTTTGTGTGTTTCTACGCTCATAGTTTCTGTTGCTTTTGTCTTCTTGCTCTCCTGTATCTGTGACAGTGCTTTTTCAATTATCGTAGGTAGTAGCTGTTCTAGCGTTTCTTGGATGATTTCTTTTACTGCTTGGTTGTTCGTTTTAGTTTCTCGCGTGCTGTTTGATGATATTTCCTCAATGGCTATTCTTTCTGCTTCTATTCTTTTGAGTATTTTTGTGTTTTCTTCTGTCAGCTCTTTCAGTTTCTTGACATCTGTTTCTACTTGTTGCTGGATTCTTTTCATTTCTTCCATCACGTGTTTTATGTTCTGCATGTTTATCGCATCTTCTCCACTGTCGGTTGGTTCTTCGGCGGCCTGCTTGCTGTTTTTTTCGATTCGCAGCTTCATTTTCATTTCTCTGACTTCAGCGGTCAGCTTGTGTATCTGTCGTCTGTCTATCGTGCGTTGTTTTTCTGCAACATCCGCAGCCACTCTGTGTTTTGCCTCCTTGAAGGGAATGTTTTTGGAAACCGCTTCCTTCAGGATGCTCTTGGTTTCCTGGAACATCGGGCAGCCTCGGTATCTAGCCCCATGGTTTCCGAGGCAGTTTGCACATGCGGTTTGAGTTTATTGTTTTGTAGTTGTTGTCCTCCTTCGCCTTGGGACAATCGCGGTATAGGTGGCCACCCGCGCAATATCGACAGACTGCATCCCTCCTGCACGTCTTTTTTGTGTGCGAGAAACAGTGGCGCGCCAACGCGGTAAATTTTAAAATGCGCTCCGAAATCCATGCCGGAAATCTGAAGGAACCGGATTATCGATGGCCGGATTTTTGAATGTCAACTGTATTTGTATTTCAAGTAACAAAACAAAAAGAAGAAAACTAGTTTACTTACCGTTTTAATGAAAAGAATCAGTAGCGTGGATTTTTAACACAAACTCCGTTGAATTTTATATTCCGTTAGAATTCCACTATTTAGCAACAAAGATTTTATTATAGTTTTATTATATAATTATATTATATAATTTTATTATTATAATTATATATATATATATATATATATATATATATATATATATATATATATATATATATATATATATATATATATATATATATATAATATATATATATATATAATTTTTATTATTATATAATAATAACATTATATAATTTATTATATAATTTTATTATCATGTTATTATAATTAATAAATATTAATAAAATATAACAAATATAAAATTTTATTATATTATATAATTTTTATTATACAATTTTGATATTTTATATATTATAATTATACAGTTATATAATTTATATTATATAATTTAAAATTATATAAATTATATAATATATATATATAATATATAAATTTACAATTATATATATATATATATATATATATATATATATATATATATATATATATATATATATATATATATATATATATATTATATATATATATATATATATATATATATTATATATATATATTTATATAATATATGTATATATATGTATATGTATATATACACATATATATATACATATACATATATATACATATACACATATACATATATACATATACATATACATATATATATATATAGTCAAACAATATTTATCACGAACAAATGTTAATATTAGTGTCTGGGAATGTGAAGGTCTGATGCTATTCTTACAATGCATATGACTTGTAACGGATGAAAGTCAATTAAATATCTGTTAAAGTCAGTGATATAACTGGAACCACCAGGCCTTTACACCCCTCCATTTTAATATAATTCTTGTTCAGAGTTTCTTCTTGATTTTGTTTGTTTTTTGTTTTTTTGTTTATTTATTTAACGTATTAGCAAAATTGTGATTGTACCTATTTACAATGATTTGACAAATGTGATGCCACTTTCTCATCGGCAGTTGTTCATATTATTTGGAATTGAAAACAATATATATCCTAATTATAACCCATCAGAGATTGAACGGGATATTTTTCTTCATTAATTTAAAAAAAAAAAAAAATCTTACTCGACGCTTATTCCCGCTACTAACCCAGGTATTGTCGAAAAAAATGGCGTCCAAGTCGTTCAGCCTCGTTTTCGATTCTGGCTCAGTTGACGTCACTCTATATAGAAATACAGGGCACTAGTCTTAGCCTTCTTGATTCATCTAATGCAGTGTCGTCCACATATAACATCACACAGTGAGGGGGAAAAGGGGGGGGGGGGGGCGGATCAAAATGTTGTGACGGTGTGTGACAATAGGTGAGGGGGGGGGGGTGGTTGGAAAAATGTGACGTGGCACACAAATAAAAGAGTCATACTCGCTTCTTATATAAATGATGTTTCTATTTTTATCTGCAATAGTTCACTTTTATCCGCAATAGTTAACTTTATGTATATATATATTTATACGTGTCTCTGAGGCATTCCATCACAAATTTTTTTCCTTTCAAAGTTGCAGTCTTTACAAATTATATAAAATTCGTGCGCTTCTGGCCTTTCATTTTATTTTAATTACCCCTCCTGGGTACAACGCTCATTATAGTGCGCATTTTTTTTTTGCCACCAAAGTTGCATTTCCATTTTATATAATAAATAGAAAACACGTAGTAAAGTGTCAAAAATCGAAATATATATATATATATATATATATATATATATATATATATATATAAAACATAAATATATATATATATATAAACATATATATCTATATTATATACATATATAATTTGCCGTTTAATTGTTTCCCTTTGATATGAAGAGGATAAATTACGTCCCTTGAAAAAAAGCCAATAATTTGTTTTTCTAAACTTTAACAAAATCGGTAAAATAATGTCATTTAAAATAAACAAAATGAGTTCCCCAATCTTCTAAATGTGCTGCAGATACTGAAAGGGTAATACGGTAGGTTTAGTTCTTTGCCCATCATTGTTCTGACGGGTATATTTATTAGTTAATATACTTAATATATATATATATATATATATATATATATATATATATATATATATATATATATATATATATATATATATATATATATATATATATATATATATATATATATATATATATATATATATATATATATATATATATATATATATATATATATATATATATATATATATATATATATATATATATATATATATATATATATATATATATATATATATATATATATATATATAATATATATATATATATATATATATATATATATATATATATATATATATATATATATATATAATATATTGTTATAACCTTTAACTGGTTTAAATTGTTTATAATTATATATTTTATTTAATAAATAATGTAAATGACACTTTAGAAAACAAAAAAGAGACTAATAGATTGTGCTGTGTAAAATTAGATTTAAAAAAAAAAAAAGGTAACAGGTTATCACCATTACGACAACAGTCTGATGAGATCAAAGAAATGTATCGAGATTAAAAGAAGTCACGTGGAACACAACAATCCGAATCAATTCAAACGTCAAGTTAGTCCTATTGTATGGCTCTGAACATGGCGAACAACGAAAACAACAACCAAAAAGCGCCAGACTTTCACAAATGGGTTAAAAAAAAAGATAATTTCATAGCAGTACCTGCCGTAGTGGAGTGAAGTGTTATCGACTTCGAAATAATATATCAAGCTTCGAGAAGTGAAGTAACCACTTCCCCCCTTCTCGCTGCCTTTGCCTTTCCTGACCCAAGAACAGAATCAGGTATCCATTTACAGCTGGTAGACTGTAGCTTGACGCCACCGTGTTCACCACCAAAACCTTTGCGGCGAGAGGACTGCGCTCTAACCATGGACGCTCTAATAAATGGGTGCATGCTTAAAATGGAAGAATGGTAGTGGTATGACACGATGACTAATGTGGAACTGATGACACGAACCAGACAAGTGCCAGAAAAACCAGACATGAGAAGAAGTCGCTGGAGATGGATAGGGCACACACTGAGCAAACCTGCTGATAGATTTACTGGGCAGTCCTTGTTCTGGAATCCCCAGGGAAAGAGAGACAGAGGTAGACCAGGGAATACATGGAGACGAGAACTGGAGACAGACATGAAGGGAATGTAAAAAAGATATGGAAAGACTTTAAGCTGATGGCACGTGACAAGGTAAACATGGCATAAAGCATATGTTCCTTTGGGAGTTGAAATGTGATGATTGTGATGTTGATGATGATGACTACGTAACCAATTTACTTTCGATTACGTTGTTTCTTTTCAGTAGTGCAAAAACAAGTTAGATGGGGGATGTTAGAGATTTGTGACGTCACGTTAAGGGGTCTGAGTTTTTGTGACGAAATGAGACCGAAAAGGGGGGTATAAAATGGACAAAATTGCGTGACTTCATGCGGACGACCCCTAACAAGCGATCATCAATTATCCGTAGTAGTAGTAGTAGTAGTCGTAGTGGCAGTAGTAGTAGCAGAAGGAAGAGAACATATGTACGAACAAGACCCACCTAATTCCTCTGATAACTGCAAGCCATGAATGGCCGACTTCCCTCCAGCTTTGACCTCGGTGGAGATTTGTGATGAAATTACGCTGACTGTCTGTGACGTTGCCGTCGTCAGTTTGTGCTGAACCTGGGGTAAGACCATCTGGACTGGGGGGTTACCTTTCGTCCGACTACCCGCCGTCGCCAGAGACTCTGATCAGACAGAAATGATATCAGTTAGAATATTTAAGTATCACTTGACTAAGTTTGGTCCCATATCAGACAGTTCTGTCGGGAGGGGGTGATGTGTTAGAGACTTCACTATACTTGGTTCAAGCTTTATGAGGTGGAATGATCAGTTGCCTTCCCTAACTCAAAAGCAGAAGCAGGCACTTACTAACAGCGACTATGAGGGAGGGCCACAGAGGTAAATGAGGCTCAGAAAGGGGAGGGGGGGGGGATTGAGCAAAAAAACTTAACTTTACCGCGAGAAGTAAAAACTCTAACCACTCTGCCAATAGGAAGATCGCCACGTAAGTACCGAAGAATAAGAACAGAACGATAGATTTGTACATAACTTAATAAGGGCTATCTCACGATGAGTTTTGAACATTCAACGAGGAAAAAAAAAACAGAAATAGTTGTGTGCCCGGTCCTTAAAGTGCATATGAGCAGGCATTACACGTCTCTTGAATAAATAAAAAAATAATAATAATATATGCAAGTACACTGGATAGCAACAGTTTTATGACATGTCTACCCGCCAGGATAGTGTCTACTGTTTTCTCCCATGTGTTTAAAATGTTAGAATGGTGTGCACCACAAGGAAGATCGTAGACAACAAGTCATAGTTTTGGTTGGCTCTTGTGTTCACAAGAGATGTACGGTTGTAAGTCCTTGGAGCTTCAAATGCCATCTTTGTAGAGAGAATTGCTGTTTGAAGCAATTTAGATATAGTTTTGATGATGTGTGTTTTCCATTCCCACGTAGTGGGCTCAAGACAAGTATGTTTTTTCAAGCACAGAGACAGCAGGTATGAACGGTTAGTTTAGTAGTGTGTAGCAAGAACACTTGGTAGAAATAGTCATACCCTGGTGGTTTAGGCCAGTCTTCGTCATACGACATAAACCAACCAGCTCACACAGTAATAGTCCAGAAAATTTTATCGTCAGAAAAGAATAAAAGAAACCAGTAACTTTAAGTGTTCAACGTTCTAGACTCAGAAATGAAAAATAAACAGTTTGGGCAGAAAAAGTAATGACATTGAAGAAAAAATGGAAACAGGGACAGTCAACCGGAATCCATGGTTCTTTATAAATAATCAACTTTGTAAATAATCAACACAATTGAAATGTCTGTATGAAAAGTTTGATTACTGCAGTGGCAAGGCAGGATAGATTGAATCCCCTTCCCCTTGATGTATCATTACATTTCTGAAAACATCATGTAAATAAACTTGACTACTTTTGTTTACTTCACCGCTGTTCTAGTGAAGTCCATTACCATCGAGTTCATCATCCTGCATCAGTTCTTCGTGTTAAATGTATGTACTCGTACGTGAAACATCATCATTTGCAACCACCCACTGTTAGGATAGTGATCGGACTTATCACGAAACAACAACAACAACAACAACACACACAACCACGCACGGCCACAGACTGAACCATCAGTAAAATAAGTTACACTAGTGTAAAAGCCCGTCATAAGACGGAAATTAAATTCAAAAGCACCAATACCTAACGGCAATTTTACTTATTCAAAAGTATTTTTAAAAACCACTGTGCATCACCACAGAACACGAACTACGTAGCAGCAGCGAGGATCCCAATGTGTGTTTACGGAATCACACGTTATATATATATATATATATATATATATATATATATATATATATATATATATATATATATATATATATATATATATATATATATATATATATATATATATATATATATATATATATATATATATATATATATATTTGTGCACACCGTGATTTGCGCACTTTTCTTTGTCGAGTGTTACTATTTTCGGGAGAGTTCATATAACGGAAACAATACAATTAATGTCTAACTTTCAACCAAAGTTGCATCCCTTAGCGTTAGTGACAGAAAAAGCTGGGATTTTAAATATATTGATTGTTGTTATTTATATTACATTACGCCGTCACAGGTATCTACGTTTGAAAGGGCATCATCATCGTTATCTTCATCAGTGTCATCACCATCAGCATCACTATTATCATCATCACCATCGTCATCATCAACATCATCACAGTCATCATCACCAAGATCATCAACACCATCATCAGCATCATCATCGTCATCATTCTTATCATCATGATCATCATCATGACCATCGTCAACATCATCGTCATTATCATCATCATTATCATCAGCACCATCATCAATATAATCAGCATCATCTTCGTTATCACCATTAGTATCATCATCATTATCGTCACTAATCAGCACCATGATCGTAATCATCATCATCAACACCATCGCTATCATCAACAGTATCATCGTTATCATTATCATCATTATCAGTATCATCATCATCAGCGTCATCATCATCATCATTCCCATTTACCTTTGCGCTCTTAACGTAGGACGGAACCACCACTGTAGCTAGTCTCCTTACAGGAAGCCTGCATCAAACATTCACATGTTCTTGCAGCTGTGATTTCTGTGGCCATTTCTGTTACCTGATGTGGTGGCCAACCCCAGGCACAACCTCATACTAGTTGCCTTGTACGACATGCCTGAGGGTGCAGTAGTTCTATTATTTCCTTGTCTCATCAGATACCCCCCCCCCCTTTCTCCGGGAACTAGACGGCGCTCTCAAAGTCCAGGAACTACACGGCGCTCTCAAAGTCCAGGAACTACACGGCGCTCTCAAAGTCTAGGAACTACACGGCGCTCTCAAAGCCCAGGAACTACACGGCGCTCTCAAAGTCCAGGAACTACACGGCGCTCTCAAAGTCCGGGAACTACACGGCGCTCAAAGGCCGGGAACTACACGGCGCTCTCAAAGGCCGGGAACTACACGGCACTCTCAAAGGCCAGGAACTACACGACGCTCTCAAAGGCCGGGAACTACACGGCGCTCTCAAAGGCCGGGAACTACACGGCGCTCTCAAAGGCCGGGAACTACACGGCGCTCTCAAAGGCCGGGAACTACACGGCGCTCTCAAAGTCCAGGAACTACACGGCGCTCTCAAAGGCCGGGAACTACACGGCGCTCTCAAAGGCCGAGAACTACACGGCGCTCTCAAAGTCCAGGAACTATACGGCGCTCTCAAAGTCCGGGAACTACACGGCGCTCTCAAAGGCAAGGAATTACACGGTGTTCTCAAAGGCCGGGAACTACACGGCACTCTCAAAGGCCGGGAACTACACGGCGCTCTCAAAGGCCGGGAACTACACGGCGCTCTCAAAGGCCGGGAACTACACGGCGCTCTCAAAGTCCAGGAACTACACGGCGCTCTCAAAGTCCGGGAACTACACGGCGCTCTCAAAGGCCGGGAACTACACGGCGCTCTCAAAGTCCAGGAACTACACGGCGCTCTCAAATGTCAGGAACTACACGGCGCTCTCAAAGGCTGTCGTGATTTAGTCTGTCTAACAACACGGTTTTCTGTATACTTAGGAGTAAATCTGACCATACCGCACGCCATATGTTGAGAACTCTCTGATACACTAACCAATGAAAACGCGTCATTCTTGGTGTGTATTGTAAAACGTACTAGAGGCCCATTTTGTGTAACCGATGGTACAATGCCATTTAATTTTGGAAAGAATAAAGAAGTATCACCGGAAAGGATTATATAGTTCAACAATGGGAATGTTACGCTAGAGGTAGGTGTAAAAACTTTCTCGAATAGTATTTTAGTAAGATAGAAATATTAAGGGAAAGGGCTTCGTTACATCAGGTTAGTCTCAATTTAGCTAGTTAAAACATGCATATATTAAAATGCATTTTGCAAACTAACCAATTATTAGGTAGATCAATACAGAATAATTCATAGAATAATTCAAGCTTTAAATGACAAAAATCGCCCCATAAATAAGAACGATAATGAATATTAAACATTTTGATAATTGAACAGAAGGCAAAATTATGCCTCATTTTGAGATTTTTAACACCTTTTTTGCCCCATGCCATCCGATACGGCGGATGTGCTAGTATATAAGACCTTGCCCTTGGCTAAATTGAGGCCACAACATTTAAAAAATACAGCTGAACAGAAGAAAGCGGTAAAAGTGTAAACGTTTTGTACCTTTGCCAACCGCATCTGCCTGGCAGACCTAGATGCCCATTAACAGCCTGTTACAGCTTGTATGTATTGCCTGAGGGTAAGAATGAATATATATGTATATAATTATGTAATATTCCTGTGATTAATCCACTTGTGCGTTAGGAAGTGTGTAGCATGTGTAAACTCTTGGAGACGAAAGCCAGCCTTGTAAAATGTGTAGAATAATTGATAATGATGGCCACAGTACGTATGTAAGTTTGACAAAGTGTTTGAAGGAGTATTTCTTAAAGGAACGACACATTTACCAGGAATATAAGGAAGGATGACAGGAATTATTTTAAGGAATTGATCAAGGTATTACTTAGTGCTTTATACTAGACCAAATCATTTTATGAAGGCGGATCATGGACAACTGGATCTAACTTAGGATTTATAAGGAAAGTGTAGTCGCAGTGAACTGGCTGTGAGTGGTATTGAGGTAAATTGTCCTGTGCATATGTTAGCACAATGTCTGACACTGTTTGTTATGTCCATTGTGTGTGAGGATAGAATAGTGCTGGACCATACAGGGGTTGTGATTATTTGTATTCCAGGTTTTATCCTGCAAACTACCAGAAGTGCATGAATCATCCATCTCTGTTGAACTCTGAGGTGCAAGTGCTCTTAAAGTCATTGGAGCCAGATACCCAGCGTCTTCTTCTTCTTCTTCCGTCCTTAGCCAAAGACCGTCCAAGCAGTCAGAGGCCATCACGCCTTGTGGCGTCTTAAGGGCAACAGCAGATTGATTTTCTCTGTTGTAGTTTCCCATCACGCCTAGCGGCGTCTTTAGGGCAACAACAAATAGATCCATCTGCCGTTGTTTCCGTAATCGGTGTGACAAGCCAACGGGTGATCAGCCCATTGGGCAACCCAGCGTCTACTGCCTGGCAATTCACAGACGTTAGTCCATGGCGGGAGAGTGCTTGATTTCTACATAGAAGATAAGTGGCAAAACCTAGCCACTGGTCAGCCTATTCAGACTCTACCTCTAATATATACAATAAAAAGATAAAAATACAGTGTATGATGAATCCTTATGGACATAAATATGATAATCACTACTTCACTGTCCAGTAAGAGTGACAAAACATATATGTATTAGATAAGGGTTAATCAAAAGGTGAAAATTCATCATTTTGATTGATTTTGATAATTGATATTCCATGCTTATTTATTTCATTATGTAAATACATTTGATTCATTATAAGCTAACTAACCGAAAAGAGAAACGGTATAGGTTAAATAAATTGTAAATATGTACCATCAGACTTACTAAAATTATTTAAATTGAGTTCCAAGTTTTGTTGATACATATTATATATAGATAGACCATAATTAGTACCCCTTGCATAATTGGCCATAATAGAAAATAATACGAGGCGCGTTTTTTAAGTAATTCCCGTTTTAAAATAATTAAAAAAAAACATCATATATAAAAATGATCTATTCCAGCCAAAAGTGGACCACACATTTACATTATTTCTCAACATAGTCACCATTGACTTCAACACATTTTTGGTATCGTGGCACCAGGTTCTTAATTCCAGTGTCAAGGAAGTCTGCCGCCACTGTCTTGAACCATTCATTAACGCCTGTCTGCAGTTCATCATCAGTTTCAAACTGCTGGGATGCCAGCCACTACTTTAGGTGCATGAAAAGGTGGTAATCACTTGGCGCGAGATCGGGACTGTAGGGCGGGTGGTCAAAAATTTCCCAGTGAAATTTTTGCAACAATTGAACAGTTCGATCTGCGGTGTGAGGTCGAGCATTATCGTGCAAAAACACAATCCCAGTGGACAGCAACCCACGTGTTTTGTTATGAATGGCACGTCTAAGTTTTAACAGTGTCACAATAAGCATTGGCATTAACTGTCTTTCCACGTTCAAGAAAATCAATAAACATGACCCCTTCTTTGTCCCAGAAAACAGTGGCCATGATCTTTTTGACAGAAGGTGCTTGCTTAAACTTCTTTGCTTTCGGGGACCATGAGTGTCGCCATTGCATCGACTGTTGCTTTGATTCGACGTTTGTGTAGGAAATCCAGGTCTCATCTACAGTAACAATGTGGCCCAAAAATTCATCTCCTTCATTTCGATAGCGTTGCAAAAAATTTTGAGCCGAAGCCAGGCGTTTCTGCTTGTGTTCATCGGTTAACATTTTCGGCACCCATCTGGCGGCAGACTTCCTTGATACTGGAATTAAGAACCTGGTGCCACGATACAAAAAATGTGTTGAAGTCAATGGTGACTATGTTGAGAAATAATGTAAATGTGTGGTCCACTTTTGGCTGCAATAAATCGTTTTTATATATGATGGTTTTTTTATTATTTTAAAACGGGAATTACTTAAAAAACGCGCCTCGTAATAACACATAATATCAGGGAAGAATCGTGAAAGGGAGCAAACAGACTTTCAGGACATCCACTCTCATCACACCTGGAGGTTTATACAGCTGGATTCTACCTCTGATGTCAATACACCCTGATTCTTTTCAGAAAAGGGGGTATTTCTTGTAAGACCAGTCTCTTATCTGGCACTATCCTGGTATCATCTGATACATCTTTTTGGTCCAGGATAACTTTAGACAGATAACAACAACATCAACAAACTCCTTTCGTGATAAAGGCTAGGAACTATACGTCGCTCTCAAAGGCCAGGAACTACACGGCGCTCTCAAAGGCCAGGAACTACACGGCGCTCTCAAAGGCCGGGAATTACACGGCGCTCTCAAAGGCCGGGAACTACACGTCGCTCTCAAAGGCCAGGAACTACACGTCGCTCTCAAAGGCCAGGAACTACACGTCGCTCTCAAAGGCCAGGAACTACACGGCGCTCTCAAAGGCCGGGAATTACACGGCGCTCTCAAAGGCCGGGAATTACACGGCGCTCTCAAAGGCCAGGAACACCGTCAAGTCGTCGACAATATTTATAGTTGTGTTTTTTTTTAAATTTCTTCCAGTAAACAGTAATACATCTAATTTAACCTGGAATCCACAGGAAACGGAAGTAGAAGTAGACCCCCCCCCCCCACCCCCTCCCCCCCAAAACAAGAAGAAAACACACACACGCACACACGCGAAGAAACGCTGGAGACAAAAATTGATAAACAAGACATGGAAAGAACTTAAGCCGTTAACACGAGACAGGAGGACTTGTCATGCCGCTTGTGGAAGGTCTGTGTCATTTGGGGAGCCAAAGAATAATGAGTGAACAAATAATGAGTGAACAAATAATGAGTGAACAAATAATGAGTGAACAAATAATGAGTGAACAAATAATGAGTGAAGAAATAATGTGTACAATTACTAGTTTTTCTGGAGGAATATACGATTATTAAGTTTAATAATTCCATGTTTTTTTGTTATATTTTTCGTTTCTTATGTTTTATGACAGTTGTTCTCCGCTTTGTTATGAAAAGTTTTAATAATTTTTATTTTTTATCTTATTTGCAGAAGCATCCTTCTAAATATAGTAACGTACTGTATGTCTACGGAGAAGATAATTACAATTTACGTGAAACTCAAATTACGCGCGCCTTTGGAACGTTTATTTCGCGTATGTCGCGACCTTATATTATATATAAACAGAGCGAAATCGATGATTTGCACTAGAATTTGAGGTAACTTGAGGATAAGGATAAGAAAAATAGACGATAAAATATGACAATCTAGAGTAAAACACGACTAAAATTAATCTCAAGACATCTAAGGAGACGGGAGAAAACAACGGGGAAAAGCCCTTTCAGGAACAGCTTAGTGGTTACGTTGATAAACAAAAAGAAAAGACTCCTAACAGACGACTCACAAATAATAAATAACATAGACATTCAAAATTAGACAACATAGGTAGATAGCGTTATATATATAAACACAAAAAAGAAATGTAAAGAAAAAAACAGAAACAAATAAATATTATTATATTATGAAGACACAAGACAATTGGGTACCAGAAATAGTAGAAATATACCCCCAAAAAAGTTCTAGATGAAAGTAGATACAAAATGAACAACAATGACGTAATGAAGAAACCAAATAACAACCAAGTTAAAAAAAAAAAAAAAAACCACAGTATTCGTATATCATAATAATCATTGTAAAATAACTCAGTGATCCAGAGCATTATCTGATGATTAGCTTCACAAATTTCCTAGAACAATAGCAAAGATTAAAAACGCAGACTATAATATTACTTGTGTAAAAGCCCATCATAAGACGGGAATTAAATTCAAAAGCACCAATACCTAACGGCAATTTTACTTATTCAAAAGTATTTTTAAAAACCACTGTGCATCACCACAGTACACGAACTACGTAGCAGCAGCAAGGATCCCAATGTGTGTAAACGGGATCACACATTCTATAAATATATTTTTGTGCACACCGTCATTTGCGCATTCTTCTTTGGTAAATGTTACTATTTTTGGTAGAGTACATATAAGGGAAACAATACAATTAATGTCTAACTTTCAACCAAAGTTGCATCCCTTAGTGTTACGCACTGACAGAAAAAGTTGGGATTTTATTTATAGGATACTTACTATGAATAACACAGAGACGACAAAAGATCTCATAAATGACATTAAACTAAATTAAGTTAAAATAAAGGTTAGCTCTATTAGCCAGGGCAGTTATTGTGTCGGACTATCAGTACATGCTTCCGTAGGTCCTAAACGGGTGGCTACGGGCCGAATGGAAAATGTACACCCACTTCAAACCTTCTAGAACTAGTGTGGATCTACTGTCCTGGTCATGCATGGGTAAGCAGCAATGAGAGAGCTGACAGACTTGATCCGAGAGCACCCATAGTGGGGACACTGTATATGTCTAAGGGATAGGTACAACGGACAGTTAACAAGCGGCTATTAGAGAACTACAATGCGTTCAATGTATCAACAAGGGTAAGGCTGTTGGGCTTAAGCATCAAGTGCAAACGTAAGCTTAGTATGGGTGGCCGTATGAGAGGATGCAACCAACCAGACGAACAATCAGCATTCACACCTTTTGACTTTTGCTGAGGGAGACCGAGCACCAATGGGTTTGCCTGCAGTGCAATGATGTCAATTCGGAACAACAACAACAGCAACGACGACAACGACAACAACAACAACAACAAACGTTAAAGCAGACTTAGCAAACAATTTTAAAAGAATGAATCAAGGAAACTAGAAAATGTGTCATCAGCAGATTCGGGACTAAACTGTCAGATCAGAATATACTAAACAGACTGAGTATACAAAAATGCATAATACAGAAAGGAGAAAGAATAAACAGAAACATGGTAAATATTAACTGCAGGCAATAAATACGCTGGAAAAGCAAGCAATTTCTTCAAATGTCTAAACTCACAGTAAACTCAAAAAATTCAAATAGAACAACATGTAATCCTTCATTAATTCAATGTTTGAGCTGCCAGATCTTTTGAACAATAATAATTATAAAAAAAGACAAAACATATAAAATGCAGATTTTTGTGTGTGTGTGTGTGTAGAACGTTACAGTTATGGTGGGGAGGTGGGGAAGGGGGGGGGGGGGTTATATAAAAAAAAAAAACAACAAAAAACGCAGAAAAGAAGTCAACTGATTCAATAACCACAGATGTATGCCCACGTTATGAGCATATCAAATTGGCATACAAAAATATCAATTAAAACCAGCACACAATTTAAACTAGTACTGTAACAACAGCTATTATCTTTCACAATAGCATCTTCACAGGTAACAAAAGAAAGCACACTGAATTTTAAAAACACACACACACACAAAACAAAAAATTTACAAACCTCCCCATTTTAACAAAAAATTAACTCTTTCAACCCGAAGACCCGATTGGCGTGCCAAGATATGGTACATTATTGTCCCAAATGCCGCACAAGTACGTCTGTTTAAGCGTATAAATATCGATATATTTTACGATATTTTCTCTTCAATATAAATGTTTACTGATTGTCTTAAAGAATTCGTTGTAAGAAAACAAGGGCATAATATGCATGGTAAAGGTAATCCCACGCAGATACCGCCGTAGGAGGATAAGATGTTACAGATCACTATACTAGGTCCAGCTTCGAGAGGTGGGGCGGTAGAAACCTAAAAATTGAATGAGGCACAACGAGTTAAGGAATTACAGACATAAGCGTGGAATCCACTAAAATAAAAGAAAATCTCTGAAAGTCAACGAACAGTAGCTACAATAAGAACTGCTGAATATATCTTGACTGACATGAAAAGCATTCAGCAACAAAAAACTAAGGATACTTCTAAACTAGCAGAGGTGAAAGAAGACCACGACAATATACTAAAAAGTATTGAAATAGAAAGCCAAATACAAACCAACAAAGGAAAACAAAAAGTGAAAAAACAAAAAAAAAGAATGATTGACGTTCTCCAAAATGCACTAACAAAGTAAATGGAACAGTTTTAAAACAGGTCAATAGATTCAAATACCTAGTGGGACCTAAGACGCGTCAAAAGTGACGAATGCAGTCAGCGACCCATAGCTGACTGCTTGCGTCAGGGTCAGCGAACCAGAGCTGACCAAGACCCTACTCCACCTCCAAGTGGTGGTCCTGGAAACAGGCTGCATCTTTGCAGTCTGGCTGCGTGAGTAGGGATCGAAGTGGGAAGGCAAACCCGGTCCTAAAAAATGCCGTGCCGGTCTGATGTGTTGGGCCGAAAGGCGCAGATATCGCAGCTTTGCAACCAACGTCCTTTTCAGGACGAACGCAGAAGAAGAAGAAAAAAAAATACCTAGTCATGTTAAATTGAATGCATGATGTACTCGTATCTCATAACTGAAGAGCAGAATAGCAAAAGCAGCATTACTTAAAATAAAATGTATTTTATGCAACAATTGTTTGCCAGTGGCAATGAGAAGGAGAGTTCTTTGGTGTTATACAGAACCATTCCTGACAAACGGAAGTGAGTCAGGGACAATTAGCAAACAAGTAGGAAAAGCTCTAGAGGCGACAGAGATGTGATTTAGCAGAAGAATGTTGAAAATGTCAAGGCCAGCTAATTAAAGAAATGCCAATGCCCTGAAAGAGGCTAGTTTGCAAAGGAAGCCTATTCCTCTTGTTAGAAGCAAGAAGTCCATTGTATTTGGGCATGTTATGGGAATAATAAAAGCTGGAATATATCGTGACAACAGGAAAGACTGAAGGAAAAAGAGATAGACAAGAAAAGAAAAAATACTAGACAGTTGGACCTCGTGGCACGGACTAAACAGTTTGACATCGTGGCACGGACTAGACAGTTTGACCTCGTGGCACGGACTAGACAGTTGGACCTCGTGGCATGGACTAGAGAGTTTGACATCGTGGCACGGACTAGACAGTTTGACATCGTGGCAAGGACCAGACAGTTGGACCTCGTGGCATGGACTAGACAGTTTGACCTCGTGGCACGGAGTAGACAGTTTGACATCGTGGCACGGACTAGACAGTTGGACCTCGTGGCATGGAATAGACAGTTTGACATCGTGGCATGGACTAGACAGTTTGACATCGTGGCACGGAAAGAAGTCAACAACATAATTCATAAATAGTAATGGAGATAGGAAGATGTGGAGAGACATTATCGCTCTTCATTTAATAAATCAGTAGAAAGATTCAAAAAAGAAATAGAAAAAAATTATATTCAGGAGACTGTTATTAATCCACAAACTTAATTTACCAGTCCTCGACATACAATCATATGGAATGATTTGATTAACATTCCTAGTTCATTAAACATACAAAATAGCTGACCGGGAATTATTCAAAACAGAAAATTTTCTAGCAATGAATATAACTGTAACTAGTGAATTAGAAGAAATAAAGGTTGTAATTATTTACCGCTTAAATGGAAATATAAATGTAAATAATATCACAGAAATTAATAAAAGTATAATCAATAAAACTCTTATAGTGGGAAATTTCAATACACATCATATGACTTGGGGGAGAAACTTAATAGGAAAATCATAAAAGCTACTGTTAGACTTAAATGAACTAATCTTAGTGAATGATGAATCAGTAATAAGGACAGCCCATACGTATTCAGCACAAGACACAGCAATTGACAGAAGCATAACAACACTCATTTCTAACGCCCAGTGAGATGTTAAGTTAACGATAATAATTCATATCATCTTTCTATTGAAATAAAAATAAGAAATAAGTACATGTACTCGTAAAAGAAAAGGACAGAAAAGTACGAATGCTTTTCTGTTTTTTATTTTGTTTCCTTGATTATTAATTTGTTTGTTTATTGTCCTTGTTGCTGATGTTATATTTAATTCCCTCTGATTGCCTCCTGTTGTAATGGTCTGTATAGAGTTTCCTATAATTTTCATCATTGAGAAATAAATTATGAGAAACTTGAGTGAAGCAAAACTAAAAGTAGATAACTGTCACGTCAGGTCTACTGTATGGCTCTCAGACTACTTCTTCTTCTTCTTCTTTGGTCCTTGGTTGCTGACTGACAAAGCAATCAGTGACCATCACGCCTGGTAGCGTCTTGTAGGGCAGCAACAAACTGTCTCCACTTTGGTCCTTGGTCACTGACTGACAAAGAAATCAGTGACCATCACGCCTAGTGGCGTCTTGTAGGGCAGCTGAAAACTGTCTCCACTTTGGTCCTTGGTCACTGACTGACAAAGCAATCAATGACCATCACGCCTAGTGGCGTCTTGTATGGCAGCTGAAAACTGTCTCCACTTTGGTCCTTGGTCACTGACTGACAAATCAATCAGTGACCATCATGCCTGTCGGCGTCTTGTAGGATAGCAGCAAACTGTCTCCACTTTGGTCCTTGGTCACTGACTGACAAATCAATCAGTGGCCATTACGCCTGGTGGCATATTGTAGGGTAGCAACAAATTGTCTCCACTTTGGTCACTGACTGACAAATCAATCAGTGACCATCACGCCTGGTGGCATATTGTAGGGCAGCTGAAAACTGTCTCCACTTTGGTCCTTGGTCACTGACTGACAAAGCAATCAATGACCATCACGCCTAGTGGCGTCTTGTATGGCAGCTGAAAACTGTCTCCACTTTGGTCCTTGGTCACTGACTGACAAAGCAATCAGTGACCATCATGCCTGGTAGCGTCTTGTAGGGCAGCAACAAACTGTCTCCACTTTGGTCCTTGGTCACTGACTGACAAAGCAATCAGTGACCATCACGCCTAGTGGCGTCTTGTAGGGCAGCTGCAAACTGTCTCCACTTTGGTCCTTGGTCACTGACTGACAAAGCAATCAGTGACCATCACGCCTAGTGGCGTCTTGTAGGGCAGCTGCAAACTGTCTCCACTTTGGTCCTTGGTCACTGACTGACAAAGCAATCAGTGACCATCACGCTTAGTGGCGTCTTGTTGCGCAGCAACAAACTGTCTCCACTTTGGTCGGTCGACAGCCATCCTTCGTGTGGTGCCCTCAGCTCTGGTTCATGCTGAGCATCTCTGACTCCATAGTTCCCCGCCAGGTGGCTTTTGACCACTTGAAACGCGGAGAACAATAAAAAAAAAATAACCACAAAGTTAGAGACTTTCATAAATGAGTACTTGAGTAGAATAGAAGAACCGAAGTGGTATGACACGACCACAAATGTAGGACTGATGACAAGAAGTAGACAAGTGACAGTGGAACAAAAGATGACAAGAAGACACTGGTGATAGATGGGACACACACTGAGAAAACCTATTGATAGCCTTACAAGGCAGTCCTTGTTCTGGAATCTCCAGGGTAAGAGAGGTTGAGGAAGACCAAGGTACACATGGAGAAGAGAACTGGATACAGACATGAAGGGCACAGGTACGACGTGACAAGACATGAACTGATGGCACGGAACAGGAAGACGGCATAAGTTTGTTAAAGGCCTATGCTCCTGGGAAGGAGCCGCGGTAGCATAGTGGTTAGTGCACTGGCTTCCTAGCGCAGTGGTCTATGGTTCGATCCCCAGTTGAGGTGGGATTTTTTTAGGCCACAAACGGCTCCTGGGTCGACCCAGCCCCAAATGGGTACCAGAGCAACTCTGGGAAGGTTAAGGCGGCTGGCGTGATGCTGACCACATCGCCCCTAGTGTGCCGACGGTCAAGAAAATATGGGCCTAACACCATATTCCCAATATGCCTCAATGGGCGTGTAACGGGATCCTTTACCTTTACCTATGCTCCTGGGGTGGGGGGGGGAGGGGGGCTGAAAGGTGAAGATGATGATGAAAGGTAGATACATAATTGAATATCAAACAAGAACACACAAAACTAATTTATATTATCCGAAATTACAAATCGGAAATATGATACTTAACGGAAATCTATATCCACTTTGTGCACACTTACACACACCACACACACATATACACAAGCTTTCTAATTTATATTTACATACATCTCACACATATACACTCTTACTCATCAATTTCTTATACATACATATTAATGAAATACGATCCAAATGTTGAGTAATGATATTTTTACATAAATTATACAGATAATAAGCATTTTAATTGATCGTTATACTACATGGAATATAAGATTAGGAAGTATGTTGTCGGTATGTAAATGGCAGAACATTAAAATATAATCTACAGTTATGGTAGTTATAATATATTATAATTATAATCCATCACGGGCTGAACTTGACATTTTTATCCATCACTTAAAACATAATGACTCGTGAGTCACCTTTGTCACAACATACAAACTCACCAAGATTGGACAAGTAGACACAATGAAAAAAAAACAAAAAAAAAAACATCGTTATTGTTGCTGAGTTATTTGCCGGTTGAAGATCATGCACTGAGTATGGTTACTTTAGTGATCTCTTGTTAATCGTGCTTTGTTTAGTATTACGCGAATTAGGGTGAAGGTGTTCATACAACTCTTGGAGCCGCGGTAGCATAGTGGTTAGTGCACTGGCTTCCTAGCGCAGTGGTCTATGGTTCGATCCCCAGATGAGGCGGAAAATTTTTAGGCCACAAACGGCTCCTGGGTCGACCCAGCCCCCAAATGGGTACCAGAGCTACTCTGGGAAGGTTAAGGCGGCCGGCGTGATGCCGACAACATCACCCCTCGTGTGCCGACGGTCAAGATAATATGGGCCTAACACCATATTCCCAATATGCCTCAATGGGCGTGTAACGGGTTCCTTTTCCTGTTCATACAACTCAGTAGCATGGTATGAAGAAGTAGTTCATGTAACTTAACTCAGCAACATTAATGAAGTAATTAATGCCTTCAGATTGAGTCCGTAATATTTAATCACATGTACACACAGGATGATCATTTCAAATAGGAACAGAACATAAGTCCTTATAAGTCATGCATAAATTAATCAATAACGTAGACTGCTGGTTTACGTGTCAATGTCCGTTTAAGGATACAATGCAGTATTGTCGTCAGAACATCACAGCTATATGCACGCGCAGCTAGACATGGCTACCTGCCGACAGTGAGACTGCGAGTCTGAATATTTCATACGAATTTGACGATTATTCTCCTCCTTCTGAGAATTCTAGTTAAATACTAACCTCCATAAATTTTCCTCTCATATAGAGTTCTAGGACTGACCCTGGTCCATCAAAAATGCATATATAAATGGCTATATCATGCCATTGAATTGGAAGGTTAGCAAAACGCAGCTATTCAGCTTGGCGGTCAAGTAACAAAGGGTAGCGTCTCCTAGTTACCGACTGTGTCCTAAACAACGCTAGACACGTCATAATCGATCGTGTATGGAGCGTTCAATAATTGAAACATCTATCGCAATATATTAAATGTCTTAACCTTTACAATTGGACGTCTGATAACCTTTAGCAGACGGCGTTAATATCATATACCGTAACAATTCCCTGTACACCGGGAAAAAAAAAATCGATAGATTTTTTTTCAAGATCTATCCGACTTAACAATTTTTCAAAAAAAAATTTAACACAATCGTGACATATGGCCGACGATGTTCTGAGTAGAACCTTGTCGCGGTCATGTCAACTAACTATTTGTCATAGTCATCTAACATTAATCACATTATATATCAATATTACACATATTATTATATCAACTAAATAAAATGTCCAATGTTAATAGTGAATGATAGAATTAAATTAAAGTAAGGTCTGTCGTATTAGTATGTCATATAGGAATTAATTTGACTAATTAAAATTAAATTAATTAATTAAACTAAGAGTTAAATTATTAAGATTCTAATGTAACGCGATGTTATGAGAGAAGAAAAGACAAATAAGTGAGAAGAAATAGAAAGAAATTCGAATATAAGTTTAACTTAATTGTGTGTGTTAAGTGTTAGTGAATAATAACTATCTAATTTAACTAACTAAATAACGTATAGGTACATTAAAAAAAATATTAATCTAATACTTGTGTGAGATTTATTTTCTCTTTTCATAATTTCTTCTTTTTATATTTCGTTCTCTTTTTTTGTTCTTTCAATTCATTTTTTTCTCACATTTCATTTTATTGATAATAATTCAATTAAGAAGTTAAGTTAACTAATTAATTAGTATAGGATATGATGATCCATCCGTAGTCTTGATCCTGATGAATTCTTTTAGGCAAAAATGTTCAAACGTTTACGTTGGAAAGAAATGTCATTTATCCCAGCATCCAAGAATTAAGTGCACATAGGATAATAAGTTCGACTTGTCGTCAGATATTGTTCCATGATTGTTCAACGAATATTCATATATCGTGTATGGACGTTAGACAAAGTTTCAATGTCAATATGTATACCTTGATTGTCTTTAGTTCAATTCTGTGATGCATATAGTGTTTATAAAGTTTAAATTGAAGGCAAGGTTAGTTCCCTTATAGTTGATATGTTTTAGGAATGTCAATGTTGATTATTCGTCGTCAATAGGATTACGTGACAACGCATCCGCCACAATGTTTTCAGTGCCAGGAATATGTTCAATGGAGAATTCAAATGGCTGTAGGATGATTGCATATCTGGCGAGTTTTTGGCTCTTATGGTTAGATCGACGCAAAGATGCTACAGCACGTTGGTCCGTCTGTATGGTGAAGGGAGCACCCAGTAAGAACTTTTCAAGTTTAGTTATTGCCCATATCACTGATAAAAGTTCCTTGTCCACTGTGGAATACTTTGTTTCTGCCGGCTTTAGCTTTCTTGAAATATATAAGGTAGGATGTAGAATGCCATCATGGTTCTGGAGCAGGCATGCACCAATGCCGTAGTTACTAGCATCTGTTCGTAAGAAAAATCTTTTGGAAGCATCGGGAAGTCTTAAAATTGGTTCATGCGAGAACAAATTTATAATTTTGTTGAAAGTTTCATTGCATGTACCAGTCCATGTCACCTTCACCGGCATGTCTTTTTTTAACAATGAAGACAATACAGCCGTGATGGATGACAAGTTTGGTATGAATCTACTGTAATATTGAACAAGTCCTAACAAACTCCTGACCTGTTTCTTCGTCTGAGGAACTGCTATGTTTAGAATTTTGGAGACTGTACTAGGTAACGTTCGGATATATCCCGATCCAATGATATGTCCCAAAAAGGTTATCTCATTACACGCGATTTGCACCTTTGTAGGTTTAGCAGTTAGATGATAATTCCTTAGAGTGTCGAAAACATATCTAAGTCCCGAAACATGTTCCTCAAACGACGAACTAAACAAGCATATGTCGTCAATATATGTAATAACGTCTGGTCTACCTGATAAAATTTGTCGCATCAGGCGAATGAAGGTAGCTGGCGCATTAACAAGCCCAAAAGGCATCACATTCCACTGGTATAGACCTTGTGGAGTGGAAAATGCGGTGTAGTACTTAGCCTTTTCGGTCAGTGGTATCTGCCAATAACCTTTAGTTAAGTCTATCTTACTAAATATAGTTGCGTTAGATTGACGTGGCAGTAAGTCGTCGATAAGTGGATGTGGTTCGCTGTCAACTATAGTCTTAGCATTTAATTTTCTATAATCAACACATAGTCTGATGTTATTGTCCTTCTTCCGGACAATCACTAATGGAGAAGAGAATGGCGAATTACTAGACTCAATGATTCGCAGAGACAACATCTGTTCAAGTTCCTTAGTAGTTTTAGCAAGGAAATGTAAAGGAACAGAATAGGGATGTACACGAATAGGTGTATCATCATTGAGAGTAATGTCATGACTGATAGCCGATGTGCGACCCGGGACGTCGGTCAATACATCTGGATAAGATTGTAATAGATTAGCAATCTGTAGACGCTGTTGCGGTGTAACCGTTGAAGAGATGGTTACATCCCGCCAAGATTCAGTAGGTTGAACTACTGGTACCGGTAACGGTAACTGTACCTCAGGAAAAGAAGATTCTTCTTCCTGGATGACAGATAAGTTAGAATAATAACAAGTAGATACTGTGTTGTCATCTAGTTCATGAAAAATTGACTGTAAGTGTTCAGGACGTGTATGAAATTGCTTGAGCATGTTAATATGAAATATCTTTTTGTGTCCCTTGATATCTAAGACGTAATCAACGTCGGAAATTTTATCAATGACTTTGTAAGGACCATTCCAAGATATCAATAATTTATTGTTATTGTGAGGAAGTAATACATAAGCCTCGTCGCCTGGGAATAATTGGCGTAATCGTCGAGACCTATTTTGTAGAGATCGAGCCTTAGCTTTTGCAGCCTCAGAAGAAGCTGTTGCCAACTGGCAAGACTCAATAATGTTCTTCCGAAGATTAATCACGTACTCGTAAGATGACTGAGTGTCCTGAGTCATCTCCACGTCAATTAATAAGTCTTTTATTAGTCCCATAGGACCTCTTGGGGGAGCACCAAAAACTAATTCAAAGGGAGAGAAGCCAGTTTGTTCATGCGGTACCTCCCGATAAGCAAATAGAACAGCTGGGAGTGCTCTGTCCCAGTCATGAGGGTGCTTAGCAGTAACCTTATGTAGTAGTTGTTTAAGTGTACGGTTAAGTCTTTCAACCGCCCCATTACTCATAGGATGATAAATACTACTTAAATTCCTATCAATGTTCCAAGTTTTCATGACTTCCTTCATGGTGTCAGATATAAACTGTGACCCATGGTCTGATAAAAGTTTTCTAGGAAACCCTATTCTAGAAAAGATGAGATGTAGTGCATCAGCTACATCTGTGGTAGTGGTGGTCTTTAATGGGATAGCTTCTGGCCATCGTGTGCACAAATCAATGCACGTAAGGACGAATCTATGTCCTCTGGCCGATGGTAGCAATGGACCAATAATATCTATTGCCATCTTGTCAAACGGTCTTACTGAGATATCGCAAGCCTGAATAGGCGCCGTGTGAAAAGCTCCACGTGCTTTCACTTCTTGGCATGTAGTACAGGAACGTACATACTGCGAAATATCTCTTGACACTCCTGGCCAAAAGAATGAAGACAGTACTCGAGATCGTGTTCGAGTATATCCCATATGTCCAGCACAATGTGAGTCATGTGCATGTTGAAGAATGTACCGTCTAAAAGTATACGGGACCATAACTTGTTGTTTCATTTGTGATTTGTCATTAAAACATCTAATCAATATGTCATTTTTAATAACAAAACAATGTTTGTTATTATTACCTGAGGATAGATTGTCAACTTTATCAACCAACTTAAAAAAATTTTTTAAAGATTTATCCTCTTTTTGTTTGGTTGCAAATGTTTCCCTGTCAATAGGTGAATTGACTACAAATTCCTCTTGGTTGTCTGCATCCATTTTATTATCATCAACTTTCTCCATGCGTTGAGTCTGCGCTCTAGTCGTCACGGCGTTTCCAGTGCATAGGTTATGTTTCTCCCATTCTATAATCTCATCTGGAGTACAATCTTTACTGCCGTGTATACGACCAACCATCAGATCAGCTATAGGCTTTTTTAGCATACATACTTTTACGTTCCCTGTGAAAAAGGGTGTTCTAATATGAACAATAGCTGTTGGGTAGAACTCAATAGTTCCACCAAATGTCATGCAGCGTACATATTCTCCTGTCGCACAGCTAGGATGTACCAGCGACTGACGTACACCAATCGTTGTGGATCCTGAATCCCTCAGCACTGAGACGACGGATCCATTAACTAATCCCCTGTTAAAAATTAGTAAGCCTGTTCCATCGTTGACTGCAAGACCTACCTCTGGTGTAATATGTCCGCAGTTAAGCACTGTTTCTTTCGCCTTCTGAAAAATAAGATTGCATTGTTGGCAACTATTTGCCACATTATAATTAATAGCAAAACATGCAGCAGAAGACTGTGTTGTATTATTGTCAAGTGGGACCTGAGCTATAGGGGTAGTATTATTTGTAACTGCCGCCCCTGTATTATGGTTGTAATGAGATGATCCCCGAGAATGAGATCGATTCCGAGTATAATTGTTAGAATTATCTCGTCGTCCTCTATAGTAACTATTATCTCGATGTCTCGAGCCATGATTATTACCATTCCAGTTACTATTATTATTGGGAGTATGTGATCGATTATAATTAGTGTTATGTTGACCATTGTGGTAGTTTGTTTGAGGTGAATAATTTCTATCTCGTGATCTACCTCTGTTGAACTCATTTTTATTGTTGAAATCATTATTATGTCCCTTCTGAAAGTTAACATTGTGATTTCTTTGGAACCTGCTTCTGTCTACACTGTGATGTCTTTGTTTGTTATTATGATTGTAGGCCATATTAGACGCCACAGGTAGAGGTTCTCTTAATGAGGAGTTAGAAATGGTTGCATTCGGATGTGCCGAACAGTAGTTTAAAGAAATTTTTTCTAACTCGTCCATAGTACCTGGTTTACGCTCCTGCAAATATGCAAAAAATGGCTGGCTAACCGAAGATAATACCTTATCCCGTAGTAGTAAATCAACTAATTTGTCGTATGATTTGTTGACTTCTGCCAGTTCAACCCATCTATTAAATGTATTGCGTATGTTCGCAATGAATCCTGCAAAATCTTTTGGAGATTCAGGTAAAATTCCCTTAAATTTCAACCTACAGTGTTCCTCGTCCAGGTGAAACCTTCGTAAAAGCAAGGACTTAATAGCACCGTAGTTATTTGCTATTGATGGGTCAGCATTTTGAGAAGCCGTCAATGGTTCTCCAACCAAGAATTCATTTAACTTGAGTACCCATGACTCTTCAGGCAAATGATTTGTTTTGCAAGTCTGTTCAAAACGTGACAGGAACGATGAAAGGTCGTCCACGTTTAAGTTAAGAGTGGGTAATTTAAAGTTGTAGAAATGTTTAGTTTGGCTGGATGACGATCCATTTTGTGCGTTATTATTCTGGTTTGCATCAGCACTTTGTGCTTGTAATTTTGCTGTCTCCAATTTCATACGCGCCAATTCCATTTCTTGTTGTAAAATAATTTCCTCTCGTTTCAATTTATTCTCTTCTTCCTGTCTGGCGATTGCTCTTTGCTCTTCTCTTTCACGTTGAGCAATCTCTCTCAATCTATTTTCCTTGTCAATTTGCTTCATCTCACGTTCTGCTTCCTCTTTCTTTAATGCAGCTTTTTGTTCCTCTTCCTCTTTCTTTAATGCAGCTTTTTTCTCTGCTTCTTTTCTTTCATGTTTTTCCAGTTCTGCCTCAGCAAACTGACGAAGTTCTTGAGATTTATAACCATATTCCTTACCAATTTTAACGAAATGGTCTATAGTAAGCATTTTGACTTTTATCTGTAAGTAATTATTGATAATTACTGATTAAAATAGTCAATAGTAGCTTCAGAGTAATTATTATACTTACTCAACTTAGAAATATTCAATATAAATAATCACAATAGTACTGAACTCTAATGTCTAAGTTCAACCAATAGACAATATTTTGTAACAATATTGTATCTAAGTACTAACTATATCATAAATAGTTATGATATCTGTTAACTATAATGTAATTACATCACACAATTAATCTCAATATCCAATAATGTTGGGTATGATTCCTAGTAATTATATTGTTCAATGTACTAAGTCACTCTCTTAGTACCAGAAAAGTATATTAAATAATATACAATGGGTCTATTACCTCAAAGGTAGACTATAAGATTATTTTATTTGGCCAATATATATATTATATTATTATGCCCTAGGCATCTCTTATAAATTGTAGTGCTACTTTCTTGGACTATCACTGCATAATTATGCAATGTCCCATATTAACCTTAAATATCAGAAAAAATTAATTAAATTAAATTACAAGTGTATTATTGCATATAATATCATATTATTAATGTAGTATTTAATATATATCATGAGGACAAACAAAACAATGATGCAACTAAAGGGTACAAACAATGTTAAGACGCAAACAAGACATTTTCACAATTAAAAATGAATTTATGAACTAAATAAAACAAGCGGAAGTGTCACAAGCCAAATGAAGGGTCAAGGTCTGACCCGAGGTCAACTTAATATTCAAAGTACACAAAAAAAAAAAATGACTGCAAAAAATGATGACATCACAGGACTCATAACGGACGACCATTTAACAATCATCAAATAAATGATAGTGAGAGGAGACTGGACGAAATAGTTAACGAACATGATACAAAACTGAATAAAATTGTTAACTGAGTACGAATAAAATACACCAGTTATCTACGGAACGGTACAGCTAACACAAATCGTCAAACGACAGCAGATTTGGACAGACAGTCCAATGGCAAACCTCAATGGGGCTTCCAAAAGTGCAATCGTTTAACTGCCCTAAGAAACGACCGAAATCAATTCAGGCATCGTGAGAGCCACAGAATCTAATTTCGGTTCATCCTCCCTACCTCCCACGAATTAACAACACATTAAGACAACAAAAAGTACATTAAACATAGGTAAAAACATGCCGATGTAGGCAGAGGGCATGGACTCAGTTAGCACTGTTTGCAATAACAACAGTTAAACAACTAGACTTATCTTTTCCGTTGCTTATATCAGTGCTAGAGGTCGTCAACAGCTAGGCTAAAGCCCCTGACTGTCTGCTCCTGTAGTCCATATCATGTGTTTGCTTCAAATGGCTCATGTTTCCCCTGGTTAGACTTAGAAACGGCTTTGGTTTCTCCGACAGATCACCTACACGACTTTCGGTGACGTCACGTTGTTAGGCATTATAATGAGTACTGCGTCATCTTCGACTGGATCATGTGATCGAAAATTGATCGTAAATATTTGTGGTTAACATGTGCGTAAGGAACAGAAGTTTGTTTCTTTTTTCTGTCGTTCCCCGCATTCGGCCGCCACTTTTGTTGCTGAGTTATTTGCCGGTTGAAGATCATGCACTGAGTATGGTTACTTTAGTGATCTCTTGTTAATCGTGCTTTGTTTAGTATTACGCGAATTAGGGTGAAGGTGTTCATACAACTCAGTAGCATGGTATGAAGAAGTAGTTCATGTAACTTGAACTCAGCAACATTAATGAAGTAATTAATGCCTTCAGATTGAGTCCGTAATATTTAATCACATGTACACACAGGATGATCATTTCAAATAGGAAGAGAACATAAGTCCTTATAAGTCATGCATAAATTAATCAATAACGTAGACTGCTGGTTTACGTGTCAATGTCCGTTTAAGGATACAATGCAGTATTGTCGTCAGAACATCACAGCTATATGCACGCGCAGCTAGACATGGCTACCTGCCGACAGTGAGACTGCGAGTCTGAATATTTCATACGAATTTGACGATTATTCTCCTCCTTCTGAGAATTCTAGTTAAATACTAACCTCCATAAATTTTCCTCTCATATAGAGTTCTAGGACTGACCCTGGTCCATCAAAAATGCATATATAAATGGCTATATCATGCCATTGAATTGGAAGGTTAGCAAAACGCAGCTATTCAGCTTGGCGGTCAAGTAACAAAGGGTAGCGTCTCCTAGTTACCGACTGTGTCCTAAACAACGCTAGACACGTCATAATCGATCGTGTATGGAGCGTTCAATAATTGAAACATCTATCGCAATATATTAAATGTCTTAACCTTTACAATTGCACGTCTGGTAACCTTTAGCAGACGGCGTTAATATCATATACCGTAACAGTTATATATCTCATCCCAGACGAGTGCGCGTGGAAAACACAATGAGTAGATTTTTTTTTTGTAAATAAAATTTTGCCTCGTTTTGAACGGGAGTTCATCCTAATTGGTTATGTTAAGGCGCATGTCCAAATATAAAAGAGTAGAAGACGCTGATAATAGACAGGGCAAACACTGAGGAAACCTTTGCCTGATAACACGCAGGCAAAGAAGCAGAAGTAGGCTGAACAACAAACGGAGAAGAGAGCTAGAGATAGAAATGCCTGGACTTGAAGGGACGGCACAGGAGAACTTAGTATACGTTTGTTGAAGGCCTGTGCTCCTTGAAGAGCTATAGGGTGGTGTTGTTGATAGCCATCGATAAATTAGAAAAGGCTGCAGAAAACAAAGATACAGACTTTGGTGCCACGTTTTTAAGCCACTGTTTCGCAATTTTCCTTTTGTTAATTTCTTTATTCAGTGACTGGCTTACTCCAGTCGGTTAAAATCATAACGGCACAAAACTACAAAGTAGATACACAAGGCACACCCAACAGTTCAATCACCAACAAACATTCATCAAGGAAAACATTGCTACTAATTATATACAAGGTGGACGAGAGATGAGGTGGAACAAGAGATAAGGTGGAACAAGAGATAAGCGGGACAAAAGATGAGGTGGAACTAGAGATGGGGTGGAAAAAGGGATGAGGTGGAACAAGAAATGAGGTGGCGGAACAAGAGATATGTGGAAGAAGGGATGAGGTGGTGGAACAAGAGATATGTGGAACAAGGGATGAGGTGGTGGAACAAGAGATGAGGTAGAACAAGGGATGAGGTGGAACAAGAGATGAGGTGGAACAAGGGATGAGATGGAACAACAGATGAGGTGGAACAAGAGATGAGGTGGAACAAGGGATGAGATGGAACAAAAGATGAGGTGGAACAAGAAATGAGGTGGAACAAGAGATGAGGTGAAACAAGGGATGAGGTGGAACAAGAGATGAGCAGGTGGATCAAGAGATATGTGGAACAAGGGATGAGGTGGTGGAACAAGAGATGAGGTGATGGAACAAGAGAAGAGATTGAACCAGAGATGAGGTGGTAGAAAAGATGAAGTAGAACAAGAGATGAAGTGGTGGAACAAGAGATGAGGTGGAAAAAGTGATGAGGTGGTAGAACAATAGATGAGCTGGAACAAGAGATGAGGTAGTACAAGTGATGAGGTGAAACAAGAGATGAGGTGGTACAAGAGATGAGGTGGAACAAGAGATAAGGTGGTGGAACATGAGATGAGGTGGAACAAGAGATGAGGTGGAACAAGAGATGAGGTGGTGGAACAAGAGATGTGGTGGAACAATAGACGCGGTGGTGGTACATGAGATGAGTTGGAACAAGAGATGAGGTGGGACAGGAGATGAGGTGGTGGAACATGAAATGAGGTGGTGAAACATGAGATGCAGTGGAACAAGAGATGAGATGGAACAAGAGATGAGGTAGAACGAGAGATGAGGTGGTGGAACAAGAGATGAGGTAGTGGAACATGAGATGAGGTGGTGGAACATGAGATGAGGTGGAACAAGAGATGAGGTGGAACAAGAGATGAGGAGGTAGTACAAGAGAAGAGCTGGTACAAAAGATGAAGAAGAAGAGATGAGGTGGTGGAACAAGAGATGCGGTGGAACAAGAGGTGGAACAAGAGATGAGGTGGAACAAGATATGAAGTGCAACAAGAGATGAGGTGGAACAAGAGATGAGGTGCAACAAGAGATGCGGTGGAACAAGACGTGCAACAAGAGATGAGGTAGAACAAGACACGAAGTGCAACAAGAGATGAGGTGGAACAAGACATGAGGCGGAACAAGAGATGAGGTGGAACAAGACACGAAGTGCAACAAGAGATGAGGTGGGACAAGAGATGAGGTGCAACAAGAGATGAGGTGGTGCAACAAGAGATGAGGTGCAACAAGAGATGAAGAGCAACAAGAGATGAAGTGCAACAAGGGATGAGGTGGAACAAGACACGAAGTGCAACAAGACATGAGGTGGAACAAGACATGAGGTGGAACAAGACATGAGGCGGAACAAGAGATGAGGTGGAACAAGACACGAAGTGCAACAAAAGATGAGGTGGGACAAGAGATGAGGTGCAACAAGAGATGAGGTAGTGGAACAAGAGATGAGGTGGAACAAGACACGAAGTGCAACAAGAGATGAGGTAGGACAAGAGATGAGGTGGTGGAACAAGAGATGAGGTGGTGCAACAAGAGTTGAGGTGGTGCAACAAGAGATGAGGTGCAACAAGAGATGAAGAGCAACAAGAGATGAAGCGCTACAAGGGATGAGGTGGAACAAGAGATGATGCGCAACAAGATATTAGGTGGGACAAAAGATGAGGTGAAACAAGCAATGAGAAGAAGTCACTGGCGATGGATTCAAGACTCATCGTGAAAACCTGTCAATAGCATAACAAGGTAGTCCTTGTTCTGGAATCCACAGTGTAAAAAACTCGAGGGAGACCAATAAAAAAACACAATAGGAAAAGATGAAAGATTTGAACGTTGTGAAAAGAAGCCAGAGTAGTTCAGAGCAAATGGTCTTTTATATTTGGACGCACTAACTTACTCAGTCGTTCCTCTTCTACCATGGGGTGTAGAGGTGTGTCAGAGAGAGGGAGTGCCATACTATCCTATCGGTTGTATATTTAGACATGCGCCCTAATATAACAGACGGACGCTGTGTCTCGGTTGAACGGAGTGGGCCTCTCGCCAGAAAGAAGCAAAACTTTATTTAAAAAAAAAACACATTTATATGAGGAGAAGAACTGGAGATGGAAATGGAATAGATAAGAAAGGCACGGACATACCTTGAGCTCTTGGCACGGACATACCTTGAGCTCTTGGCACGGACATACCTTGAGCTCTTGGCACGGACATACCTTGAGCTCTTGGCACGGACATACCTTGAGCTCACGGCACGGACATACCTTGAGCTCATGGCACGGACATACCTTGAGCTCTTGGCATTAGACGTAAAGACGTGGCATCCGTTTGTTGAAGACCTATGATCTTTAAGAAGTTGAAAGGTTAATGAATTAATGATGTACTTGCCTGATTTTTTTAGGCATAAATCAAGTGGTGCGGAGACGTCTTCTCCAGGTGCTGAAGTTCGTGAGGATGAAGTCGTTGCCGGTGCTGATGATGCTGAAGCCACAGTTGCAGTAACTGTGGTTGTTGTTTGTGTACTCGGGCTGTGTAATATCGTGAAATCACTGGTCCATTTATCGGTTGTCGAGTTCTCACTACCGTTTGTTAAGTTTTCCACACAAACTGCTGGCAGCGTCTCACACTCCGCTTCTGAAGCAGATGTCGTTGTCAGTAAGACATCTTTTTTAATTTTATTTTGTGACAGCGCCATTAAAGTTTGCGTTGTCATGGTAACCGCTGATGTTACCGCAGTGCTCACGTTAAGTGACTGTGACGTCACTGCAGGTGCGCAGGATACGTCGACCACGTTGCCGGACTTCAGCCGGTCGTCAAACTTTCTAACCGAAGTTTCTCCGGCTGAGGATGTAGCAGAGATCTGCGTGGCAGACGAGGATTGAGACACAGACTGTGACTGCTGAGCATTTGGGACAGCAGAACTGGTGCTCAAAGCCAGTGGCAAAGCTGATATAACTCCAGTTTTGTGATCAACCACAAAAGAGTTCTTGTTCTTGTCCAACCTGTTTGGAAAATTAAAATTAATTTGAAAGATGCAAATGCATTCCATTAGAGAGCAAGCGAGAGAGAGAGAGAGAGAGAGAGAGAGGTAGATACAGAAACAGAGAGACAGGCATACAGACAGAGGCAGAGAAACAGACAGAGTGAGAGAAAGATACAAGTGGAAAAGGTAGTCCAAAAGATCAATACGCCATTTAGGGGGTGTAGTTTTGGAGACTTCGCCATATTAAATCCAGCCTTATGAGATGGTTCGATCACGTCCCTTTTTCGCTGCCTTCGCTTTCCCTAAGAGTATTTACAGCTGGGTACACGCGTTACGCGACGAGATACTGAAGTTGGAACCTGCCACATGTGCCGAGAGAGACAAGCGACCTAACCACTCTACCAACAGCCGTTCCGCGAGACAGAGTTAAAGGTCCCAAAGTAAATACTGCCGTAGAGGAAAAAAGTGCTAAAGATGTCACTATAATAGGTCCAGCTTCTAGAGTAGGGTGACCACTTCCCTTCCTCACGGCCTTTGCCCTTCCTAACAAAACAGTAGAGTCAAGTACCCAATTATAGATGTGTACACTGAAGTATGACACCACCGTGTTTCGAACCTAGTAGCTTTGCTGCGAGAGACCAGTGCTCTAACAACTCTCTCAAGTATTTGCTACGAAAGAGGGAGATAGTGGAATGAAAAACGGTGGTGGAAACATTTAAGACTGATGTCGTAGTTGTCAAACAGCAACTGCCAGTAGAACAGATCAGGTCCAAACAAACTGCTTATAGTAGGTAATAAACAAATGAACTAGTAACATTATAAAATATGCTTATAAAGAAAAATCGATGGTCAATAAACTGTCTAGAGGTTGATAAAGAAAAACGTGACAGGCAAAGAAAGAACGGGTCTATAAAGAAGAACTATTATGACAAGAAACAAACAAGAGATCAATTAATTAAAAAGATAAATAAATAAAATAGCGGTGGAAGGATTTGAATCAGGAAGAGAGGCCATGTGCGTATGACATTTAAGCACTAGGCTACTTAAGCCAGGATATGAATAAAGCAAACTAGCAAGATGCGTCCAAGAGAGACATGAGGGCATGGACATAAATCCAGCAGCCAGGGAGGATGAAGCTGCCGATCGCACCAAGTGGCGAAACTCCTTACGGCGCCACTTCAGATATGGGCGAAAAGAAGCTCTCACAACAATTAGAAGAGAGAATATATATATACAACAATTAGAAGAGAGAATATATATATATATATATATATATATATATATATATATATATATATATATATATATATATATATATATATATATGATGCAGCCATTTTTAATGTTTATGGTACTGTCCTTTCAACTTCATTATGTTAATTTGCGGCGCCATACAAGAAACGAGTGTGGCGCCCGTACTGCAGCACATTGAGAGCATAGGATGCAGTTACACAATGCCTGACTTGGAATCTAGAATGAATTAAAACACGTATTATAATACCAGGAAAAAAAAACAAAGTTTGAGGATCATGCAGGGAAATGTATCATGTATCAAAAAGAAGAATACACAACATATCATTGTACGTAGCAATATGTGGGCATGCAACAAAATCAAGTCCAATACAAAATTAAGGATCTTCAACTCAAATGCTTAAGCACTCATATAATATGGCCCTGAAACATGAAGAACTTCAAAACGACAGTCAAGAAGTTGCAGACTTGCAAAACATTTTTTGTTTAGGACTTTCGCCTCGTTTTTGCGAGGAGCAGCCTTTTTTACAGGCTTTTCTTTAGCTTGCAACGTATGTCACTCTCTTGTCACCTTCAAATCTTGCAATCGATTATACAATCACTTCCAGATGAGCAATAGCTCTGAAACTTGGCAGAGTTGTGTATTCCCATGACAATACAATAATCAGTCGTAAAAATAATAAAATGAATAAAATTAAAATTAATTTTGTTGTTGTATTGTATCATCACTGAAATGGCCGATAACTGCAAATAATCTGGTGTATTCTTTCCAACAAGATTGTCTCTCTTGAGAGAAATATTCAAATTTCTCTCCCCACCCCCGTTCCACACACACACTATCGCACGCGCGTGCACAGACATACACACAACTCACAACTACATTTAAAAAAATGTAATTTACAACTCTTATCAAAATTTAAAAAATAAAAATAAATAATAAAAAAAAAAAACTATTAACTTTCTGTGAAATTTACTGAATAATGAAATCCGCCTCCTGTGCTCTGGAATCTATCGCAAACTGATACTGTCTTTAGCGGATCGATTACATTTGATTTAAATTTAAAAACAACTAATAAATAACACTAAAAAGAAGAAAATAAAAAGTCTAAAAAAAATATTTTAAACACAGGCTTTTAATGTACTAAAAAGCCACAAATAATTTTTCAAGGAGTTTATAGCTTGCAGTCAAAGAATGTAACATCAAATTGACAAAAAGCCTGGTGCACTGATTCTACGTGAAATTAACTTCTGCTTTATACTTCATTACACACTTATGGATAAAAAATATGATAAGCGCTTAAGCGCCCCACGCTTTTTGTCAATTTGATGTTACATTTTTTTTACAGCAAACTGTAAACTCCTTGAAAAATTATTTGTGGCTTTTTAGTGCACTAAAAACCTGTGTTTAAAATATTTTTTATTTAACTTAGACGCCAAGGTCAATGGTTATATCAGGGTGCATGTCCAAACATAAAAAAACCTTGTGGTCTAGTGGTATTCTTTTAATCGGCGCTCGTGTAGAGTTGAAGGATTGAATGGTTTGACAAGATCACCAATGCGGAACTGATAGAAAGAACCAGTAGAACAAAATATGAGGAGAAGAAGCTCGGGTTGAATAGGACTCACATTAAGAAAGCTTGCTGATATCATTTCAGGTCAAGGCAGTATGTATTCTGGCATACCCAGGGTTAGAGAGCTACAGTGTTACGACATGTTTAATTATGTTGGCCACTACAGTATGTTAGCATTTTAAAGTTACGCGTTAACATATTGGTGTGCTATAAACAAAGGATGTTTTGAGCTTAAAGATATTTTCTTGAACGCGAATTTGTATGGTTGTCTATGGTTAGACATGACTTGGGGCGTTGTTATGCTACCGCATGACAACGATCTTCCTACACCCTTCATATTTTGGAATCCGTCCTAGTCAGACGTGTTATTCAACGCTCCAAATATACTGTAGTTGTGCAGATGTCCTTATTGAAGATAGGCCAAGGGGTCGGCCATATTATTAATGAATGCAATGAAGGAGCAACTTATTTGATGCATATTTTCCCTTGGATTGGGAATAGAAGGGAGTATTATGATTAATATTTATCATAATTATTATATCGTCAAAACTATAACTAATCGCTACCGGATGACCGTCACACGGCATCGCGTGTAAATAGTCAGACATTTTGACGACACATGAATTAATCTAAAGGACTGCAGTGGACTGCAATGTTATGCACTAATCTATATATTTATTGATGCCATGATGTCTTGAAGATGCATTCGTAAATAAATGTGAATAAGTGTGGACTCTGAACACGTACAGTGTTGGAAACTCAATTTGCATTGAATTTTTGAATAATGAGATTACTCACCATTCGCTCACACCACCTATCAGCATAATCGCTCGATTAAAGAGATTATAATAAAAAGGCGCAAGTAAGGAACAATAACATGAACCCCTTTTCTCTATTCGACAATTCCGACTTTAACATACAGATAGTTTAAAAAAAAAAACACATACAGAACAGGATATTAGAGACATACATAAACGGGATGAAGGAGATATGGAAATATCTTGAAAGGACGGCACGGGACATGACGGCACGGGACATGACGGCTTGACATGAATGTGTTGAAGACCTTTTATGTAGCTGAAGGATTATGGTGATTTTGTAGATAATAACGTAAACAGAAATTCTGTGATCAGTAAAGTTCTTCAGTGTAGAACCGTAAGAACATAGGATGAAGTTCTTCAGTGTAGAACCATAAGAACATAGGATGCAGTTAAATAATGCTTGACTTAGAATCTACAATAAACAATATCATCATGTTTATGGTCATCATCTTCATTATCATCATCATCGTCGTCGTCATCATCATCGTCAAAATCATTCTCCTTTTTGCTCCGTTTGAGTATGGAACCACCACTTCAGCTGGTCCTTACTTGCAGGAAGCCTGCACCAAGCATTCACATTCTCGTACAGCGGTGGTTTCTGAAGCAATTAATCTTACGTGATGAGGTTGCGAATCTCATACACAACCTCATATTAGTCACCTTTTTATGATTGCCTGGGAGGAAGCCGTAGTCATATTCTTTCCGTGTCTCACCAGAGACCCCTCCCCCCCCCCCCCCCCGGGAACTACCAAAAGGAAAAAAAATACACTTGACGTAAGATAAATGTATGAGATGTAGAAATATTTCATATTTGAATGAAGGACAGAAACATATGATGTCGGAATAATGATCATATAAATGGCAAATATAGGACAAAAATGAAGCAGAGGAAACGTCTGATAGTAGTAGAATGACCAGGGAAACATCCAATATGACTAAATATTATATCGACACAAAAGGTTACAAGGTTACTTTTCGTCGTGGGTAGCTACATCGACAGCACCACTGTCTTCGCACTGTGACATCGTTGGACCATAATTGCTCAATACATCAACTGCATCGTCCGAAGCCATGTCTTGATCGTCCATCTCGGTAAGGTCAATGGTCAGGTTGTGTTCATCATTTCCGTCATCTGAATAAAACAGCAGCGGACAATGACAACGATATGAATACATCATAAATACGTTGTATGTAATAACAAGATAATCATACACAATTTTTGATCTTCCTAAACAGTTGTCTTTCTACCTAATTTTTCCTGCCTACCTCCTCTCCATTGTTTTGTCTTGTTCATTATCGTAGTGTTCTTCTTGTTTTGCCACGTGTCTTATCGTCTTTTTCTACTTTTTCTTCTTTGTTCCACACATTCCTCTTCAACACCTTTAGTGGCTTCCTCTTAAAGTTCATCCTCTCAACTTTGCCCCTCCTTCTTCCTCTTCATTTTTTTTCTCATCTCTTACATTTTCAACGTTTCATCGTCTTCTGTTTTTGTTCCTTGTCTCATTTTTTTTTATCTACGTTATCTTTACCCAACACATCCTTCTCATATCTTGATTTGCACTGAAATATTACAAACGCTTCTTTCGTCTTTCCTTGTTATTAATGTTATCTTCCCCTACAGCATATTGTTCCTCTATTTTGTCCTTTTTCTCATTAGTCTCTTTGTCCTGAACTTTCTTCTTCTCCCTGTCTAGGCTTCCTCTTAATTCTCATCCTCTACTTATATTCTTCTGTCCTCGTCTTCATTATTTTTCGTCTTCTCTTACATCTACATCTTCTTTCTCTACCTTTTGTCCTTGTGTAGGCTGCCTCTTAACTCTAATCTCTACTTTATGTCCACCTTCTCCTAAACTTCCTTCTTTTTTTTTTTCGTTTGTATTATCATATTTCTCTTGTTCGCCTCTTATTCGTTCTTAACAGTTTCCAGCAAAATTATTGTCCTTTACTGTAGCCAGTGTTGTTCTCCATTTCTTTATCATTTACGTTCTTGTATTAAAAAGTTAAAGGTAGTCCCTTAACAGATAATGTCGTAGGGGAGGAGTAAAGTGTTAGAGACTTCACTATACCAGGTCCAAGGTGGGATGATCAGTTCCCTCCCTTGCTACCTTATCCTTCCCTAACAGCTGGGTAAACTGGAGCGTTGTCGATACCATGAATCGAACACGGTACTTTAGCTACCTAGAGACCAGCGGTCTAACCACTCTGTCAATCGGACGCTCATTCTATACTACTGGACAAAAGTTAAGGGCCGCCATTCAGTTTAGACAAGGTTTATATAATTGATTGGCAAACTGTAAAGACAAGTGAAAATGTCATTAAAACTGAGCTCAGAGAAATGTGTATACATTTCTGTGTGCACTAGGTTAATTTTTTTTAAATGTCCAAAAACTGGGTCACTTTAACCTGCACGTGAAAATTGCCACTGTTGCTGCAAAAACTCGTGGTTTTTGCAACACGCCCCACTAGTTCAAAAGGTGAAAAAGTGAGTTGAATTTGAATGCACGTGGAAAATGATCATCGGTAAAGAGTGTTCACCGTTGGTATGCAATAAATCAGTATGACAAGTGGTCGAAATGATCACTGCATTAGCCATGCCACCAAGGAGAAGTCTCAGCACTGTAGACCGTGGTCGAGCCATGGCATGGATTCAGGATGGTCAATCTGTTCGTCATGTTGCAAGACGTTTAGCAGTGTCCCACTCTACCATTCAGAGACTTCTTGAGAGATTTCAAGCTACCGGACATTTGGAAAATCGACCCTGCTTAGGAAGAATTATATAAACCTTGTCTAAACTGAATGGCGGCCCTTAACTTTTGTCCAGTAGTATATTATTGCTGAATGTTTTCCCCTAGGATCACCCTTTGTTCATCATTGGTTCATCACCCTTCACCGCCCCAGGGAGCACAGCCGGACCTAGATATGTTTCCAAGATAATGCGTGGTCTCGTTAAGGCACCCACTGTTCATAAAAGCAGATAATAACTGACTGAACAATTTTCGTTTCAATTTTCTTGTTCTGATAGATGTGTGAAGTTTTTATTATTTTTAATACATTTCGGCCCTAGAGCAGCTTTGTGCGCTCCGAAGAGCCGGCCCTGCCAAGGAACATAGTCTTCAACAAACTTATGCCATGTCTATCTGACCTGTGCCATCAGCTCAAGGTCTTTCTTCATCCCCTTCAGGTCTTTCTTCTCCTGTTTTCTTGTTCATGTGTTTCCCTTTGTCGTTCAATGTGATCAGCGTTATACTCCCTACATAGCTGTTTTACGCCGCCTTATGGTATCCTTATGGCTGGAACGTTTTTTTTTTTAACTTTGTTCTCTTGTTTCTTTCCACATGATCACAGGATCCAAATCCCGTTTCAGAGAATTAGTTATTGTCGAGGTATAATATGATTTATAGAACAAGAGTTATTATGAAGGATTAATGGAACTTTTTTTTTTTTTTCAATAAAGTTTTGCATCGTTTTGGCGAGGCGCGTCCTGTTCAACCTAGTCGGTTATATTAGGGCGCATGTCCAAATATAAAAGAGCCTTAGGTCTGAGATTATCCAGGTTAATGGAACATAAGTTTTTTTTTAATATAGAGCAGAGGTTTTCAAACAGTTTTGGTCAGCGGCTCCCTTGACCTGTGCATAAATCACCGCGGCTCCTCTCTATACTATATATTATATATAAGGAATTGTACCCAAAAAGATATTAATGACTTCTGAATGTACATATTTTACACCAGCATCCGCCATGATGACATCAGAGTTAGTGATCTGCTGTTCGTAACATAGACCTGCTCTGGAGTTTTATGGTGCAATTTGTCAATAACTTCTAGCACCTAATGACACGTATTGGTACATGTAAAAATACCTCGGCGCAAACATGTCGTCCTACGAAGATCTATATTTATTGATGGACCTTGGCTCATAATATCGAGCCCAACACTTTTCCCAAGCCACCGCGACGCCCTTAGCCGAGGGCCGCGACGCCCCTGGGAGCCGCGACGCACATTTTGAAAACCTCTGATATAGAGGATTCATGTAATTTTTATTCTCTTTATTTTTTGAGTGGGGAAAGTTAGATCTTAAAATATAAATAAAAATAAATTAAATAAATTCATTTTATTATTGGCTAATTCTATACAAAACTCCTGTAAAGAAATGGTTAACTGATAAAAATTTAAAGATAACAGTTTATTGTCACAATCAGGGCTGCGGAGTCCTACTCCTGAAAATTTTAAGTCCGACTTCAACTCTCGACTCGGACTACAATTTATTACTAGTCATATGGCATAACATTTGGTGTCGGAGTCTGGAAATTATTTACTGACTCCACTAAAAATGAACCGATTCTACGACTCCGATTCCACGACTCCGAGTCCCACGACTCCGAGTTCAAAGCTCTTAGTATAATATTCAAATATTTTTAAATTTATTCTTAAAGTCTGTAATTGCCCATTGAGCGTCCGATTGGCAGAGTGGTTAGAGCACTGAATTTCTCGCTGCAAAGGTGCCTGGTTTGATTCACGGTATCGACACGGTTCAAGTCTACCCAAATGTAAATGAATACCTGACTTTGAACTTGAATTAGGGAAGGAAAAGGCAGCGACCACTGGAACTGGCCACTCCTTCTCTCGATGGTGGACCTAATATAGTGAAGTCTGTAACACTTTACAACCCTGCGGCCGTATCTGCTATGGGATTACCTTAATTGCCATACGCTCTAAGTTTGCCTATTTATAATGGTTTGTGTCATTTCAGAAAGTGTTGCTACCATTCACAGATGTTTATCACTATCAGTCTTACTGAGGTATAGTATGTAATAACTGTTACCATGCACAGAGGCATATCTGGAGTCATCCTTATATGACTACCAGCTATGCACAGTGCTATAACATACAGTTGTGGATTTGAACCACAGTCTGTGAGGCTAATTACACCCTCATTGACTCTTGAAACCATCAACACACTTTCAAGGATTCTCCCCTTCGGTGAAACGTGTTGAGAACCCAGCATTGCACATTAAGCTTGGAGGAGTCACTTGAGCCCCAGGCGTAACTCTGGTCTTTACCTGGTTGGCAGCATGCAGGAGGATCTCACTATGTATCCATGATAGGCAGGGGGAGCTGAGAAGCGGCTCTGTGTAGTACGCGACAATTCCTTGGGAGAGCCCAGAACCAGAGCCCAGTATTTGAGCTCTGCATATTTGGAGAGCCCCCTTGGATGACGGGGAGTACACACTTTGCCCCGTGCTTCTTCCTCCTAGCTTGGGACCAGATGTAACGATCCTTTAAATGCAAGCCAAGCTAGAGAAACTGGAGCTCATGACTTCAACTCAACACGTTTCGGAATGGCAGAAAAGCCACAGGAAAAGCCTATATCCATAGTGTAGATAATACCAAAGAGTCTTCTACTTAGTTTTGCTGCAACAGGGCGACAAGCTCAGCAGCTCTAGTTAAACCACAACAACAATAAGCGTTACCCGGGGAGGGGGGCAGTATAATATTACTCATACTGGAGAGACAGCACAATTAACGTCACTCTTACCAGGGAAACAGTATAATCAACATCACTCTTACTGCGGAAACGGTGCAGTCATCACCTCTGTTACCAGGGAAACAGCACAATCAACATTTCTGTTACCAGGGAAACAGTAAAATCAACGTGACACTTACCAGGGAAACAGTACAATTTACATCCCTCTTACTGGGGAAACAGTACAATATCACTCTTACCGGGGGGAAAAAAAGAGTGAAAACTCGTATCCTAGGGGATCGGAAAAGTCCAATACCAGAGGTGGACAGTACAGTTTCACTCTTACCGGGGGAAGGTATACTAATTTTGAATCCATCTTCGTTGTCTCCACTTTCCACAACGGATACCTCCAGTTTCAGGGACGGCGCCGACTCATCAATTTCTGCTGTTGTTCTGAGGATGTATGGATTTTAAAGCAGCGTAAGAGAAGATGTTGTAGATGTGGGTGGATAAAAGTGGTAGTGGAATACGTGTTAATGTTTACACTAGGGTTAATGTTAAACGAGGCAGTTTCACTAATGACAGAAAGACCGAAAACGGCCATCTATGTTTACAATACATATTACATTTTATTTTACATACATTATACATATATTTGTACACATAAACATTTAACAGACGCTGACAGACATTATACACACAAGGCAAGAGAAAAACGCATGCCTAGGGCCTCGCGATGTTAGGGGTCTCGCGATCAACAATATCATTTTTGATGCAAAGGGGCTTCGCAAATTCAGGCTTTTTAAGGGCGTGGCACAACCTAAAACTACCACTGTTCATCGTCGTCATCATCTTCTTCAAGTACCTGATGAGGTAGGCGAAGATGTCAGACTGTCCAGTATGTTCTCTTTTTTTTGCCGTCCTCTGTCTCTTTTTCCGTCAGTTTTTCCCGTTGTCCGGATATATTCCAGCTTTTTTTTTCTCACAACATGCCCAACGAAAACTTCCTTCTAGCGTAAGGGATAAGCTTCCTTCGCGAATCCTAAGTACTCTTTTTTATCTGCTCACGGTGTTTTTAAGATTCTTCTATACAACCACATCTTTGTGGCCTCTAGTGCTTTTCCTACTTGTTAACAAATTTTCCGTGAGTTTTTGCTGTATGTCAGGATTGGTTCTATATAATCAACTAATACAGTTCAATTATCAGTACCCAATGAATTTATGATAACGTTGCAACGATGTGGTCTTCGGCAGAGGTAAGACGTAATGAACAGACTACAAACATATATATATATATATATATATATACTGTATATATAAAACACCACAGTCAGACATTTGGACAACACGGAAGAAAAGAAGTTGCGAACAAAAAATAAAGAGCGAGAGAACACCAGGCAATTCAGCACAACGATTCCAGAAGAGATCTTTATGCAACTCCGCTGTTGTCCATTCTTCCTCTTATCGTGAAGCGGAAGGAGTAATTTAAGTTTCTTAATTCTGTCCTACAAAATGTTGTCACAATTTCATTAAGAAAATATTCAAAAAAAAAAAAAAAAGGTAGAGGTAGTCTCATAGTAAATACTGCTGTTGGGGAGCGAAGTGATGAAGACTTCACTATATTAGGTCAAGCATCAGGATGCGTGGTGACCAGATTTTGAACCCGGAACCCAGTAACTTTGATCGCCGAGAGTTAGCCGTTCTAATTTTGTAGCCAAACGGACGCCCAAGAAAAAACTTATCGCCACTTAAAAAATAAAACAACCAAACAAACTTGTTTATTGTTGTTGTCTCGAGTGCTGATTAAATGCTAGCCCAGGCAACTTTTATGTCCAACAGTATAAGATCCTCATCATCACCCCAGGTAGGACATCACGTTAATGCACGCTTTCTTGTCCTGTGCCATCTGCTCTTGATCTTTTCGTGTCTGCTTTATGCCTTTCATTTCTGCTGGAACTTTTGTTTCCTCTATCAGTTGTTTCGGTCTCTCTTTATTTGTATACCATGGGGAGTTCAAAACACAGACTACCTTGTAATACTGCCATTAGGTGTCCTAATTATGTGTCCTATCCATCGCTAGAGTCAACTTCTCATCTCCTGTTCCACTGGTAGCTGTCTGGTTCTTGTCATCAGTTCCACATTGGTGAACTTGTCACGCCGTTTCAATCTTTCTATTCTATTCAAGGAACCATTTATAAATGTCTATAACTTTTTGCTTTTTCCTTGATGTCTGCGTCTCAGGGCCGTTACAATATAAATGACTTGACATCCAATTTGAAGATCGTGAATTATTTGTGATGCACGTAATTTCCTTTGATTTAGATGTATTTCACAACGCAATGAAAGCCCCTCTAGCCTTTTGTATTCTTATTTTGATATCACTGCCTGCTCCTCTACCGTCGTACTTACTGCTGCAAATATATAATTTGATTGTATATCTTGCAAGAGGTTTCTTTCGCTGCAATCTTGTTATCATTTGCTGCATTTATTCTCATAATCTTTATCTTTTCCCTGTGTATTTTCAGACCCAATTGCTGTAACCTCTCATGAAGTATTTTTATTTGTCTCACATCTAGTTACCGTTATGGGACAGAACAGACAAATCATCGATAAACTCAAGATTGATAAGTATAAGATACTTTCCATTAAAGATGATGGTGAACGAAGATTATGATAATGACATTACGATTGGAATATGGAAGGCAGGAAATATTCGAATGAAAAGACAAGAATAATTGTAGCAGCTTATAAGACAGATGTAGATAATGAGGTCTTTGAAAAACATAATGACATAGAAGTGAAGCAGGGAACAGTCGGTGATTAGATTCTTGCTTGTACATAATTTTTATTTCGGATCCTTACTTTGGATTTCCAGCTGTCAGGTCATCATCGGAACATTTCGTCATAGAAGGCAACTCTGGCATGCTTTGGTTGGAAAAATTCACGTCTTTTTCTGGCATGTTTGCACTTGTTGGTGAACTTGAACTATCTCTGCTTCCATCGGCGTCACGACTCTGTTTAGGTTTACTGCTATCTCTTGTCGTTAGGACGCTGTCTTGAGCGCCGGTGGTTTTAGGTCTGGCGCTGATATCAGGGGAATTTGGGCTTTTGTTAGCGGTTCCTCTGCCGCTCTGGGATTGCGGTGAGTTGGAATTAGCCGAGCCTGGGCTCTGATTGTAAGCTGTTCGTTGTAGTATCTTCTGCTCCAGCCAGTTATACCTTGGTAACTCTTGAAGAATTCTTGCTGCACTGTTCTGGTTGAGTTGCTCTACTATAGGATCTGTGAAAGATAAGAATAACAAGCAATATAAATTTATAGAAAAACAAGTTTAGAGCACACTATCTGGCATTTCGTCTTCTCCTTGTCACTCTGTGCTCAGCATGGAGTAAGCACAGTAGTTGTTCCAAGGAACCTGCACCTAACCTTTTGCGCTCCTTTCGGAGCCATGGTGCCAGCACTGCATGTCCACAGGAAGCCTTCGCTAAGCATTTGCATAAACTTGCAACTTATTTTATCCTACGGCAATTAGTTTTACATTATGAGGATGCCAGGCTCATGTAAAACCTCGTATGACTGGTCAACAGCGTTTTTACTGCAATAACTTTTATATACGCTATAAAATCTCGAGCCTTGTGGTTCTGAATTTATCTGGCACTGCAGACTTAAAAAAATAAAAAATTAAGAGAGTGATTATATTGCTGAAAACACAAAAGAGACCATCAATATTCTTTTGTCGACCACACTAAAAAAAAAGTGTAAAACAATGAGTTTAGCAAAAGAAACAAAAATGGATGTGCAGTAAGTGACTAGAGACACAAAAAAAAAAAAAAAACACACACACACACACAAAAGTTTGAACTGCAAATGACAAAAATAAAAGCGATCGGTATGTAACATTTATTCAACTCAAATGTCAAGTCAGTCTTATTGCGCGGCTCTGAAACATGGAGAAAAAGAAAAACAACAAACTAGGCAATCATAGATATGCGCTCGCACTGAACTGAAAAGACTGAAATGATAAGGTTACGAATATGGAACTGATGACAAAAAACCCAGACTAATGCCCGTAGAACACGAGATGACAAAATGAGCCTTTAAAATATTAATGTAATAAGCAGTCCGTGTGTAGCGAAATCTGTGAAACAATCGCTAAATTCAGTAAGATTTTACTCCTATGATAATAAATAAACCCGCCCGTGTGTGCTTGCCTATCGTCGTCCTCAACGCCAGTAGAGCGCTGAATTGTATGCAGTAGTAATGCTTAGACAATGATCCTGCTGTCAAATCTTACACGCTTTCCTAGTTTCGTCCTTGAGACTAACAATTAACTTGTGCCAGAACTGCGATACCAAACTGCCGTTCTGAATTAACGTACGATTTTAACTTTAACGCCACCAATAGTAGTAATTCGGACATTTTCCAGAAGTGTAGAACGAAACTGCAGTAAGAATTAACGCAAAATATTACCACCGCCTTGCAAAACCCCTCTTCGCTCGACCCGCCGTTCTCTGTATATATCCACGCTGTTAGACGCGACACAGCCCAAAACACACACACACAGTCGTATTCGGGCTAAAAAATTAACTATAAGGTAACATGCGGCCAACGCGTTGTCGAATTTTTGTGACGTACTACAAAAGCGCTGTTTCGTTCTGAATGAGAACGACAGTTAAGAAAAAAATAAAAAATAACGATTTAACGTGGAGATTTTTGAAAATACAGTACGGATAGGGGCAGAAAAGGAGTATAGGACTAATGTCACGAGTTCGTGTTTACAGATTTGAATTGGCAAGATAGAAAAATATGTTATTTGAGGAAATGAAGAATAAAAACGATATTAGTGAATATAATAAATAAAAGAATAAAACCACTGTGTGGCAGACAGCAACATGATCACTAATTATTTAGCAGAATTTGAAACACTAAATAACTAACTGAGATATTGACGAAGACAGGTGGACGCACAGACTTGAATCTTTCTCAGTTTGCACTGTAGTGGGAATAGAGGGGAAGTTAGTCCTAGATTTGAAATTTGAGTTCAGTTTGAATAAAAAGACGCTAGAAGCCAAACAGTCCCTGATTGGCTGGAGTCTAATATACTAACGGAGGGATAAAACTAATTTGTAGTTAGTGTTCGGGGCCACTTGTAAAAGAAATTTTCTACACTAAAGTTGTTCTGCAAGCAAGATAATAGTACTATCTTGACTTTGCTGATCTGCACCAGCAAGCGATCTGGATTTGACCATATTTATCGCAAATCAAACTTATTAGTGTTAATATTTCTCTGATGCGGTAAGAAAGAAAACATTTATATCGCCATTATATTATTATTATGTATGTATTATTGAATATGTATGAAAATTATGTGGGTAGAAGTATCTAGAGGGAAGTCAACATCAAACTTTGTGTTGTTTCACAGAGTTGTTAGGAAATATATTAACATGTTGTAGAAAAGCCAGACAGGCTTTCTGACATTGTGGGAGAAAGAAAAATTAAATAATTAATGGGGAAATTGTTGTACAGTATTATGACATAAGACCAGGCAAACCACTGGCCGTCTTCTTCAGCAAGTCACCGTGATTGTACATGACTTGATATTATTAACTTAAAATGTTTCCTTTGTCAAGGAAAGTGTCAAACTGTAGTTTGAAGTTTATTTGACCATGAATGGGGAATACAACCAATTAAGAACGTTAACTAATTGTTTAGTTACCATGTTGAGTCTGAATATGATTAAAAATGTTTAGTAGTTAGGGAAAGAGAGAGCTATATGAGAGGTTGAGTAGGACGCATTTATATCATTCCAGGGTTTCATCTATGACTCAAAGTGAGCCCAGGTCAACCAATACCTGTCTATATTTCTGCATCTAAGAATTGAGGCAGTATCGACTGTGTGCCTCCGTGTTATATTGCAAGAGCAGAATCCTTACTTGGCAGTGGAGGCTGGTGATCTAACCAAAATTCATCCTGCATACTCAGTTAAGAAATTGTCTCCGGGCACTTGATATATCAAACTCAACTACTCTCAGTTCCCAAATGTGTATTACATCATTCAGATTGTGATGAAGACAAACGTTCTTGTAATCAGTACCCATTCATAGGAGCAAGAATAAATTGACACTGTTCCAGATTGACACATTTAATTACAGTTGTGAATAAGAATATACTCAGTTATAAATTGAATTAATTTTATGTAAATACTTTGAATTATTATTTTGAGTTCAATATTCCGGTATACACAAAATTGTGATACTGGAACAAATAAATTGTAAAAAGGATTTCACATTTTAAACTTAACTCTGGGTGTTGTTAATTACTTTTCATAGAGTTCTTAAGTGTATTTGTTACCATTTTCTTATACCACAATTTCATTACCCTAGACATTAGACGTAGCTGTCAGACATACTAGTCAAAAATAAGTATGAGTGTGATCATAGGGTGGTAGCAGAAAGGTCCTCTGAGAACACACCCTTATTATCTATTAGACTCAGAGGCCTTCACAGCTTGACCTCACTCAGTTACACTATAACAATAACACCAACATTCATACCATCTAAACCCACCACATATATTGGGTAGCTCGCTCGGGATTTTAAAAAAAAGTAGGAAATTAAAAATAATTTGAGAGTGGTTTGAGGTATCAGTGCCCATTGTTTTGTGTTGGTTAACTAGTTAAATTAGTTTGATAACATTAGATTATTATATTGTTAACAATAAGATGGCAGACGTAGCCAAATTCAGATCTGCTGCTGTGCAGGCTGCAAAGGAAATGGGAATGGAAGGTCAAGGTCTGATTGCTTATGTCACAACTGAATGTGATAAATATATGGAACGAGAAGATAAGAGGCTAGCTGAAGAAAGAAAATTAGAAGCTGATAGGTTAGCGGAGGAGAAAAGAATTTTATTAGAAGATGCTAGGGAGGCTAAGAAGTTAGAGGCTGAGAGAGAGGCTGAGATCAAGAGGCTGCAGTTAGAAGAGAAGAAATTTGAGGCTGAGAAGGAAGATAAAAGACTCCAAAGGGAACATGAGTTACGACTAAGGGAGTTAGAGTCGCAAGGCCATGCTCCTGAAAATGGAAATAGCCCATACACCTCCGACTCTACTGCAAGCCAGGTAGCCTCCTCATCAGCCATGGGGTTTCATTTAGACCCATTTCTGGAGAAGGATGATGATATTGAATCATTTTTAAGCCGCTTTGAAAGACAAGCTACCATGTATGGGTTAGAGAAAGAAAGATGGAGTATAAAGGTATCCCAGGGACTTAGGGGGACCTCTTATGAGGTATTTGCCAAGCTGAGCAAAGATGATCAAGATGACTATGACATTCTTAAGCAAGCTCTTCTAGTTAGGTATGAGAAGAATAGCGAATTTTATAGGAAGAAATTTAGAAATGCCAAACTGCTGACTGGGGAGACTTATCACCAGTTCTCTGCACGCCTGGAGACATACCTGGAGAAATGGACTGCTCTGGGGGAAAACCCAAGATTTAAGGGAAATGATAATGACTGAGCAGTTAAGAGAGTCCATGGCTCCAGACCTGAGAAAATTTCTCACGGAACAGGGTGCTGAGAGACTGGGGGAGATCTTAAATGTGGCTGAAAGATATCAGGCAGCCCAGTCTGAGATGGCAGGCATAAAGAAGAAGCCTATGGACCATAATAAAGCCCCACAGAACCAAAACCAACCTAAATTTGAACATAGGGACAAGTTTAATAAAGGTAAAGCCTATTATGATAAGCCAAGTTTTGACCAACGCGATAGAAACCCGCAATTCAGTGAAAGAAAAACTTTCCCTCAGGGAAATAAATGGTGTAAATGGTGTAAGAGGAACACTCATGACACCAAAGTGTGTACTAAGAAGCCTTCTACCTTCGCTGCTATGAAAACGGGCGGAGCCGCGCTAGCGTAGTGGTTACAACACCGATCTGGCGACCGGGTGATTCAGGATCAAACCCGGGCGACGGCATTTGAGGATTTTTCGTCGACCGGGATTTGGACTGGATTAACTCGAGACCTGGCGAGGATATTTGAAGGAGTGTCGTCGACCAGGGATTGGCGGCTCCTGAGCCGACCCAGCTGTAATGGGTACCTCCGAAATCGGCGAGTATTTGCCTGAATGGCGAGGGACATGTCTCTGTACAAGAAAAAAGGGATACTCACGTAAAATCAATGTCAGGTTAGACATTAATAATAACCTGAGATTTCGCCTCGAGTATTAGCGGGCGTACGAAAAAAAAAAAAAAAAGGGGAATCAGGGATTAAAGGTGAAACCTACTGGACAGCAGGAACCTTATCACCCCCCAGTGTGTGAAGATGTTGTATGTAACGGGGTCACAATTAGGTGCCTTTATGATACAGGTTTAGATTATGACTCAGTCGTGAGCTCTCACCTGGTGCGTCCAGATCAATACACCAAAGAAACAGTGGAGATCCAAGGAGCAACCAAGGACGTAGCAACCATGACACTTCCCATTGCTAGAATCAGTGTAAAAACACGCTATGTGGAAGGACTGATTAGAGCAGCAGTGATCAATGAACCACTCTACCCTCTAATATTGGGGTGTAGATATGCCTTCTTGGGGAATCCCAAGAGACCTGTGATCATGGCAACAGTGCAGACCAGGTCACAGTCAAGGAAGGAGGAGGATGAACCTATAAATACTCATCCAGTGGAGATGAGGAAGGCACAGGCGGAAGATAGGTCACTCAAGCCGTGCTTTAAAAAATTGCCTAAGTGCCATACACCTCCAAACAAAGGAGACTACTATATGAAGAATAAACTGTTCTATAGGAAGGCTGGAACTGGATCCAATGGTCACAGACAGCTGGTCCTTCCAACTTCGTATAGGGAGAAAGTGATGGAATTAGGGCACGCGATTCCCTTCAGTGGTCATATGGGGATCAGCGCAACAGGACAGCGTATAGCTTGTCATTACTTCTGGCCAGGAATAACCGAAGATATAAAACGATATGTAAAATCCTGTCCAGTGTCAAAGGGTAGCTCCAAAGCAATGGACTGCTCCTGCAACTCTAGGGGAGACGCCCATAGTGGGAACCCCTTTTGAGAGGGTTGCAGTGGATATTGTGGGACCTCTCACGCGTACCAAGAGGAGGAACAGTTATATCCTTACTCTGGTGGACACTTGTTCTATGTGGGGAGAGGCGTTAGCCCTGTCGTCAAATGATTTGAAGCATGTCGCAGAGGCATAACTCACCATATTCACGAGATTAGGTTTCCCGCACCAAATCTTGACTGATAACGGCTCACAGTTCAAGGGGAGATTAACGGAAGAAGTTTTCAGGATCTTCCAGGCCAAGCACTTTCATTGTAGTCCGTATCACCCCCAAGGGAACGGGCAGGTGGAGAGGTTCAATGGGACTCTCATTTCTATCCTGCGAAAGCTGGCCCATGAAAAACCTGATACGTGGGATCAATATTTGCCCGCTGCGTTGTTTGCGTATCGGGAAGTTCCACATAATTCGACAGGAATGGCACCAGCAACCCTGTTATTTGGGAGGCCAATCAAAGGTCCATTGGAAGCCTTGTTAAGGACGTGGACAGATGAGAAGGCACAAGAGACTGTTACCTCATCGTATCAGTATGTGAACGAGCTGACCACTCGTCTCAAAACTGGCTGGAAACTGGCAAGTGATAATCTCAGACAAGCCAGGAAGAAACATGCTGCTTATTTTAACAAGAAAGCGAAGTATAAGGAATTAGCTGTGGGACAGAAGGTGTTGCTTCTCCTACCCGGCAGCAGTAACAAGTTGCAAATTGGATGGCAAGGTCCATATACGGTTCTAGAGAAGGTGTCTAGAACTAATTATAAAATAGACAAAAAAGGTAAGGAGAAAATTTATCATGTGAATCTCCTAAAGAAGTATCTGGATAGAAAAATCCAGGATGAGACACATCTAAGGACCTTGTCGATAGCAACGGGGATGAAAAATGAACCACTCACCTCTCACGAGTACCCCCTAAAAACAGGTGAAACACAGGCACAGGTGAAAATTAGTAAGCATCTGACTAAAGCTCAGAGGGAGCAGGTTCAAAAGGTTCTGATTGAACATACAGACGTATTAACGGATACGCCGGGGCAAACAACTCTGTTAGAATATGATATGAAGCTAATAGACCCAACACCCATCTGTATGAGAGCCTATACTATTCCGTTCGCTAAGGAAAAAGCTTTGAAAGAGGAGATAGATTATTTCTTGAAGAAAGGAATTGTTTCTCACAGTGAATCTCCTTATAGCTCTAGTGGGGTTTTGCTGAGAAAACCCTCTGGGGAACATCGTCTGTGTATAGATTACAGAAAACTGAATGCTGTTACAGAAAATCAGGTGGATCCATTACCTGATACCAATCAGCTGTTTGCCAGGCTGAACAAGGCAAAATATTTTTCTAAGGTGGATCTTAGCAAAGGCTATTATCAAATTCCAGTAAAGCCTGAGGTTCTACCTTATTTAGCCTTTAGCACTTCGGAAGGCCATTATGAGTTCAACATGTTGCCGTTTGGGTTGAAAAATGCCCCGAGTGTGTTTTCCAGAATGATGCGAAAATTGTTGGATCCACTGAATAATCCGTGTATAACGAATTTCATGGATGACATTCTTATTGCTACTGAAACATTCGAAGAACACATTAACTCTCTGAATATGCTATTCGATAGGCCCAGAGAAGCACATTTGATGGCTAGACCAACAAAATGTTGTGTGGGTTGTAAAGAGCTGGAATTCTTGGGACACACAGTATATCAGGGAAGCATGACCCCTGACCCCCAAGAACCGGGAGAAACTGCAAAGAGCTCCGAGGCCACAAACGAAAAAAGATGTGAGATCTTTCGTATCTATGTGTGGGTTTTATCAGAAATACATACATAACTTTAACTCTATATGTGCACCGCTGACAGATTTAACTCGTAAGGGTCAACCTGATAAAATTATTTGGTCAGCGCAGTGTGAACTGGCATACCAAGAGTTAAAAGAGAAACTCACCAGCAAGCCGATATTGAAATTGCCTGATTTGAGTCAGGAATTTGTGGTGAGAACGGATGCTAGCAACGTCGGATTAGGGGCCACATTATTACAAAGGTCCACTTCACTTGATGGGGAATTAAACCCAGTTGCTTATGCTAGCCGCAAGTTGAATAAGGCGGAGCAAAACTATTCAACAAGTGAAAAAGAATGTTTAACTCTAATCTGGGTTATAAAAAAGTTCCAGATCTATCTCTATGGTAGAACATTTGTGGTCCAAACTGACCATCAGCCCCTCGTGTTCTTGTCACAGGCCAAGCATGAAAATGCTCGTCTATTAAGGTGGTCATTACTTATCCAACCTTATTCATTTACAATCGAATATATAATGGGTTCGCAGAATGTGGGAGCGGACTTCTTGAGTAGGAATCTTTATAAGGAAAATCAGAAAACGCCTAGGAAATAGGATTTCATTTGCGCTAAGTGTCTCACAGATTATAACCTGCAATGAATGCATGTTTTAGGAAGGGAGGTGTGTAGCGAAATCTGTGAAACAATCGCTAAATTCAGTAAGATTTTACTCCTATGATAATAAATAAACCGCCCGTGTGTGCTTGCCTATCGTCGTCCTCAACGCCAGTAGAGCGCTGAATTGTATGCAGTAGTAATGCTTAGACAATGATCCCGCTGTCAAATCTTACACGCTTTCCTAGTTTCGTCCTTGAGACTAACATATAAAATTGTGCCAGAACTGCGATACCAAACTGCCGTTCTGAATTAACGTACGATTTTACCTTTAACGCCACCAATAGTAGTAATTCGGACATTTTCCAGAAGTGTAGAACGAAACTGCAGTAAGAATTAACGCAAAATATTACCACCGCCTTGCAAAACCCCTCTTCGCTCGACCCGCCGTTCTCTGTATATATCCACGCTGTTAGACGCGACACAGCCCAAAACACACACACACACAGTCGTATTCGGGCTAAAAATTAACTATAAGGTAACATGCGGCCAACGCGTTGTCGAATTTTTGTAACGTACTACAAAAGCGCTGTTTCGTTCTTATTGAGAACGACAGTTAAGAAAAAAATATAAAAAATTACGATTTAACGTGGAGATTTTTGAAAATACAGTACGGATAGGGGCAGAAAAGGAGTATAGGACTAATGTCACGAGTTCGTGTTTACAGATTTGAATTGGCAAGATAGAAAAATATGTTATTTGAGGAAATGAAGAATAAAAACGATATTAGTGAATATAATAAATAAAAGAATAAAAGAATAAAACCACTGTGTGGCAGACAGCAACATGATCACTAATTATTTAGCAGAATTTGAAACACTAAATAACTAACTGAGATATTGACGAAGACAGATGGACGCACAGACTTGAATCTTTCTCAGTTTGCACTGTAGTGGGAATAGAGGGGAAGTTAGTCCTAGATTTGAAATTTGAGTTCAGTTTGAATAAAAAGACGCTAGAAGCCAAACAGTCCCTGATTGGCTGGAGTCTAATATACTAACGGAGGGATAAAACTAATTTGTAGTTAGTGTTCGGGGCCACTTGTAAAAGAAATTTTCTACACTAAAGTTGTTCTGCAAGCAAGATAATAGTACTATCTTGACTTTGCTGATCTGCACCAGCAAGCGATCTGGATTTGACCATATTTATCGCAAATCAAACTTATTAGTGTTAATATTTCTCTGATGCGGTAAGAAAGAAAACATTTATATCGCCATTATATTATTATTATGTATGTATTATTGAATATGTATGAAAATTATGTGGGTAGAAGTATCTAGAGGGAAGTCAACATCAAACTTTGTGTTGTTTCACAGAGTTGTTAGGAAATATATTAACATGTTGTAGAAAAGCCAGACAGGCTTTCTGACATTGTAGGAGAAAGAAAAATTAAATACTTAATGGGGAAATTGTTGTACAGTATTATGACATAAGACCAGGCAAACCACTGGCCGTCTTCTTCAGCAAGTCACCGTGATTGAACATGACTTGATATTATTAACTTAAAATGTTTCCTTTGTCAAGGAAAGTGTCAAACTGTAGTTTGAAGTTTATTTGACCATGAATGGGGTATACAACCAATCATCATCATCTCAGCCCGTAACCCGTCATGGGTCGTAAGAGTGACATGGTGGAAGCATCAGCAGACAGGGTCCTCCACTGCTCTCTATCCTCAGCAATGCGTACAAGTGTGGAAAAACCGTGTCCTGCCCATTCTTTGATGTTATCAGCCCAGGATTTTCTCTGCCTTCCTCTTCTCCGTTTACCTTCGACTGTTCCCTGAAGGATCGTTTTCGAAAGGGAGTCATGACGAGTTACATGCCCAAACCAGGCAAGCTTTCGACGTTTCACTATTGACAAAAGTGGTTCTTGGTGGCCTGCATAGGTGTTTATCTTCTCTCTAACATAGACATTTGTTTTGTGCTCTTTATAGCAAATGCGCAAAATTCTTCTATAACATTTATGCTCGAAAGCCTGAATCCTTCGCTCCGTATCTGCAGTGAGTGTCCAGCCCTCACAACCATACAAGAGAATAGATAATACAAGTGATTTGTATAATTTGATCTTCACAGGAAAACTAATTGTTTAGTTACCATGCTGAGTCTGAATATGATTAAAAATGTTTAGTAGTTAGGGAAAGAGAGAGCTATATGAGAGGTTGAGTAGGACGCATTTATATCATTCCAGGGTTTCATCTATGACTCAAAGTGAGCCCAGGTCAACCAATACCTGTCTATATTTCTGCATCTAAGAATTGAGGCAGTATCGACTGTGTGCCTCCGTGTTATATTACAAGAGCAGAATCCTTACTTGGCAGTGGAGGCTGGTGATCTAACCAAAATTCATCCTGCATACCAGGCACCACTCAGTTAAGAAATTGTCTCCGGGCACTTGATATATCAAACTCAACTACTCTCAGTTCCCAAATGTGTATTAAATTATTCAGATTGTGATGAAGACAAACGTTCTTGTAATCAGTACCCATTCATAGGAGCAAGAATAAATTGACACTGTTCCAGATTGACACATTTAATTACAGTTGTGAATAAGAATATACTCAGTTATAAATTGAATTAATTTTATGTAAATACTTTGAATTATTATTTTGAGTTCAATATTCCGGTATACACAAAACTGTGATACTGGAACAAATAAATTGTAAAAAAGATTTCACATTTTAAACTTAACTCTGGGTGATGTTAATTACTTTTCATAGAGTTCTTAAGTGTATTTGTTATCATTTTCTTATACCACAATTTCATTACCCTAGACATTAGACGTAGCTGTCAGACATACTAGTCAAAAATAAGTCTGAGTGAGATCTTAGGGTGGTAGCAGAAAGGTCCTCTGAGAACACACCCTTATTATCTATTAGACTCAGAGGCTTTCACAGCTTGACCTCACTCAGTTACACTATAACAATAACACCAACATTCATACCATCTAAACCCACCACACCGGAAACTGATATTTGAATACACCATAAGTGACACCAATGTCTGGCTGCAAGAAATACGACATACTAGGCAAATCGGCCAACCGAACATTTAGTTGAAGACCTTGATCATGCGTTCTGACGTATAATAAAAGTAATTATCGCCAGTTTGGTCATTCTATCTTGACCCATTTAACAATGTTACCGAACTTAACTATCACCACCATATGCCAAAGTTAAAAGGCTCACATCATATTCGCGTTACCGAGAAATACGTCGGCCACATTAGTAGGCCCGACAAATCAGACAACAGCAATGCCAATGCCTATTCTTTCTTTGTCTCTTCAGAGACCCCCCCCCCCCCCCCATCCCCAACCCCCCTGGAACTACACGGGGAAACGAGAAGTTTAGAGTAGTCAACTCTCAACCCCAATTAAATTCTCTACAGGCATGTGTTCCAAAAACCTCTGACGGTACAGGCTATGCCGTTGGCCTTCTCGTGGCGAGACCGTTTTCTACTAGCAGAAAAAGGGGAAAGACCAAGTCCATGGCGCCCTATAAAGAAACTTCTTTGGGTAGATGAAAACCTTTAGATTGGGTTGAGACTCATCTAGGACAGTGGTTCTCAACGTAGGCCATATGCCTCTTCAGGGAGGCCATGCCATATTTCTAGGGAGCCACAGTAAGACGGTAAAGTACCTGTTTCCAGCTAACAGTGACTATCAAGCGGGGTGCGGGGGGGGGGGGGTTTGCATAGAGGTAAATGAGGCTCACAAGGGGGCCATGAGAGAATAAAGGTTGAGAACCGCTGATCTAAGAATAAAAACACGATTCAAACCTTCCCCCTTTGCTGGTAAGACTATATTTATAGTGGAGCAAACGATTTATAAATCCAACTGAGGGTTGGGGGGCACCTTTGTCTTTCTCTATCAACAACCATGAAACTACAAAACACCAACACGATATATATACACATTCTATAGGCAACACAAGAAGCAGTGGGTTGCTGAGAGATGATCTTCTACACCAGGGGTTCTCATCCTGTTTTTGCTCTTGGCCCCAGCAGCCCTTCTGAGGCTCATTTACTTCTGCGTCGCCCGAACACCCCCCCCCTCCCTCACCGTAGCTGTTAGCTGGTGAAAAGGTACTTTACCATCTTACTGTGGCCCCCTAGAAAAATGGCATGGCCCTGTAGGGGTGGTGGTGGGGGGGGGGGCATGTGGTCCACGATGAGAACCACTGATATACACCACGAGGCGATGCAACTGACAATGATGATGGTATCTCTGAAAGTGGCCAGCATTTTAAACACATGCCAGACAAAATATGGTAGCCTGGTACAATTTCAAACATCTTGAATTAATTAATTAACGTATATACTACACACGAACATTGTATACACCATTAAGACAAAATAAAACATCACCGATGAGTCCTGGCTGATACGCGATCGCAGTCAGAAAGTCGACGGCACTATAAACAACAGTGTACTGAAATAACGAGCACACAGCCGTTAGTTTTAATAAATTCCATCGTTTATGATAAGCCGTCTCTTGTGGAACCAATTCAAAGGACTGAATATTTATACATGAAGTCGGTTAGCCAAAGATTTCCATTTATAACAAACATCTGGACGCATTTGCACTCCTCACAATAAATGCATTTCATGGCCTTGGTATTATTAATGCGAATAAGTCAACACACATACAGCGAATACAATGTGGGCCGAAGGTACAGCTTTCTAAACGAGATATAATTTCCACGGTGAATATTCACAACCGTATATTCTTTGTGAATAATAATTTTCTAGTAACAAATATCAGTTATGCCCTCCACGTTGTACATTCACATCCATGACAGGTAACATCTTTCAAAAAGAAATTAATATTCATCCTATAAAGTAGTGAGATACGAAAACGATCAATGTGAATTTGCCAACATGTCTATGTCCAATATGGCTCGGAGGTACTAAGTATAAATAATCCCAGACACTGCCTATCCACGAATTTAACGCATAGATTCCATCTGGAAATATCGCTGAAGCAGGAGAAGATAACAATCTAAGATACGATTAAGGAAAATATATCATTTCAAGCAAACTCTACCTTCATTTCAGCAAACACGCTATATTTGTTAGCTTACTGTAATATTTTGGTTCATGACTAAACATCGGCAGAAGATCAATAAGCAACCGTAGATATGCAGATGATACAGTTTTGTTAGCTGAGAGCGAATATAAGATACAAAAACTACTGAAGCAAGTAAACGGCAAAAGTCATGAATATGGATTTGACATTAACACCGAGAATACGAAAACTATGAAAATTAGCATGGCAGATGATAAGCCGGCTTTAGAAATAAGAATAAATTTAGAAGATACTAGGAACAGGTCAAGAGTTTCAAAAATCTTTGACACATAATGTCAGAAGATGGCAGATATGAAACAAAAATCAAGAAGAGGATAGGAATGTCCAAAGCTTCTTTCAGCAGTATAAAGCAGATACTAACGTTCAAAGAAACAACTCACAAGTTAAAAATGAGTCATCAAGTGTATATATATATATATATATATATATATATATATATATATATATATATATATATATATATATATATATATATATATATATATATATATATATATATATATATAATATTTGGGTATAGAAGACGTAACATCTAGCTGAAAGCCATAATTGAAGGAGAAGTTGAAGAGGATGGCAGTGCTATATGTGTGATGATAACGCCAAGATTGGTATGAATATGCTAGTCTTTCCTCTCCTGGGCTTTATTTGGCGGTTATGTTTGATAATATTAGCGAAGATTTCGTTTACAAATGGTATTTCTTCTTCAGCTAGACTTTAGTATGTTTGACTCTAATAGCAAAGAGTTGGTATGAATATGCTATGTCTTCCTCTCCGCGATTTAGTTGGAGATCATTTCTAACACTGACATCAAAGAGAGATTTAGTAAGCATATACTAATTATCAGCTGTCGCTTCGTCTCCGTCAAGATATACCTGAGCTGTGAAGTCAGTTGTTAGTCTACTGACATCTTGGGTTTTTATTTCTCTGTATATTCATCATCCGCTATGAAAATACGTGAGTAATTTATATGTTACAAAGGAGTGTAAATAAATATAAAATCTGTAGCAATCAAATATATGTGTTCAAGAAACAGTCAGAATACTTCATTTTGGCTGTATCGGTTGAAAAGCAGATACTGAAAGGGGTCGTCCGCATATGACGTCACGCAGTGATTGGGGAGGAGGGGGTCTAACATTTTGTGACGAAGTGTGACGACAGGGGGAAAAGGGGGGGGGGGGGGGGGGGGAGTTATAAAAATTGCCTAAATTGCATGACATCATATGTGGACGACCTCAAAGCTGAAACACAACGGTTTGTTTTCTATCAGCCTCCTTTCTTAATTAAAATTACCTAGTTTTCTTCTACCATCAAAATCTACGAAAGGCTATCTTCAACTGTTTTTGTTTTAAGCTTCATAAGTTTCACTTGATTTATTTCGTTAACCATAATTCAACATCTTCATTTTCCTTTATAATCCATATGGAGCACGGTCCTACCTTTGCAACTGGTTCCTTAGGAGAATGCATGCTCCAGGCCTTCACTTGCACGTGCACCGGTAGTTTCTGTAGCAATTCGTTTTACATGATGACGTTGCCAGCCTCGCGCGCACGCACGCACGCGCGCACACACACACACACAGAGCGGACCGGATTAAGACCAACTGATGCCCTAAGCACAGCCCAACAATGGTGCTCCCTTGACCTTCCATTGCTCAACTGACAAGACATTAAGACTCAATAAGAGCTGAGGGTGAAATAAGAGATTGAAAAATTCAGTTTTCTTCCAGGCCAGACTATATTAAATAAACTTTTTTTTTTTTTTCAATTTTATTTAACACCAAATAAAGTGAGCGATATAAGCAAATTATATACTTATAACTAGGGAAACACGGCAGATAAGGGCAATTACAAAAAAATAAAGAATTCGACTAAAGTCGAATGTGGCAGTGAAAGAGTTAAGAGTTAAGGGCATGGTAGCTAGGGGAAAAAACTATGTGGTGCCCCCCTTCCCTTGGTGCCCCCTTCCCTTAGTGCCCTAAGCACGTGCTTATTTGCTTAATGGTTAATCCAGCCCTGCACACACCTCTATATCAGTTACCTTGTACGACATGCCCGAGGCAGCAGTATTTTTTCTATGTCTTTGACCACAATTACTCAAAAGCAATTCGGATATCGTACACCAAGTTTAGTCACTGATAACGATATATATTTTTAAATCCCACATTTGTAGCAACGCGCGTAATCACAAGAAATTGACAACTGGCAGTTAGGCATGCGCAACATGAGTTTCCGGTTGCAACTTGTGATATTGAGAAGATGACTGGGTCACTGAGAGCCAGAGGCAAAAATAACCTCAAATGCTAGAGTCGTGCACAATTGTTGGCTTTAATTTCCACAGAAAAAAAAAAAGATGTCTTCTGTTCCGAAATTAACCAAATATTACTAATTTTGTAAGTGAAATGTCCTGTGACGAACAACGAAAAAAATTCCGTCAGCTTTTTGGAAAAATACGGAAAATACGCGCAGTGCACCATGAAAGCTAAATTTAAGACCCAGAGAACGCGCAAGCAGTGTAATCTATCTCACAGAGCATTTTCGGGAAAATACGGAAACGGCGCTCACAAGACTGTCAAAACTAAATTTCTTCTTTCTTCTTCTTTGATCCTTAGTCGCCGACCGTCAAAGCAGTCAGTGGCCATCACGCCTGGTGGCATTTTGTAGGGCAGCAAAAAACTGAATCCACTTTGCTCGGTCGGTGGCCATCCTTCGTACAGTGCCCCAACTTTGGTTCATTCTTTGCATCTCAGCCTCCACAGTCCTCCGCCAAGTTGTTTTTCGTCGGCCTCTCTTCCGTTTTCCTTCCGGGGTCCATAGCATAGCTGTTCTTGTGATGGCATCGGGGTCTCTTCTGAAGAACCCAACTCCAGCGTCTGCCAGCTATGATGGTGTGCATGTCCTCTAAAAACTAAATTAAACACCCATTAAAAGAGCCCGTATTCCTTTCAACATTTGTATAGGTGACTGAGAATTGACCATGTCATATTACGTTTGACCATAAATCATATTACGTTTGACCATAAGTCATATTACGTTTGACCATAAATCATATTACGTTTGACCATAAGTCATATTACGTTTGACCATAAGACATATTACGTTTGACCATAAGTCATATTACGTTTGACCATAAGCCATATTACGTTTGACCATAAGACATATTACGCTTGACCATAAGTCATATTACGCTTGACCATAAGTCATATTACGTTTGACCATAAGACATATTACGTTTGACCATAAGACATATTACGTTTGACCATAAGACATATTACGTTTGACTACAAAGATCCAGTGAAGTTGAAATGTAATGGACCGGAATGTAATGTCCACAAGAGAATTAGTGCCTTCATCAGGAACTGAAATAGCATAACATAATTGTTTCCCGCCAGGCTTATTCTTCTACTGGTGAAATACCAAGGCTGTGGAATCGGAGTCGTGGAGGCGGTCGTTTTTAGTGGACTCGGAGTAAGTAAAAAAAATAGTCAAGACTCCGACACGAAATTGTATGCCATATGACTACTAAACAAAATTGTAGTCGGAGTGGGAATCGTGTATGCCATATGACTAGCAAACAAAATTGTAGTCGGAGTGGGAATCGTGTATGCCATATGACTAGTAAACAAAATTGTAGTCGGAGTGGGAATCGTGTATGCCATATGATTAGCAAACAAAATTGTAGTCGGAGTGGGAATCATGTATGCCATATGACTAGTAAACTAAATTGTAGTCGGAGTGGGAATCGTATGTGCCATATCTTCTTCTTCTTCTTCGTACACTCTCAGACGTCCACTTGAATGTTCTCAAAGAAAGCAGTAGTCAGTTTGAGGCTATTTGAATCCCCGTAAAGCTTTTCCACGAAAGGAACTGGCGTCGGCCATATGCACTTTCTCTGTGCCACATATAAGGGGCAACTTTGAAGCAGATGTTCAGCAGTCATTTTATCAGTGCCACAGTTACACTGATCGGTAGTTCCTATCTTTAGCTTGTTGAATAGATGGTATCTCAATCTGTTGTGGCCAGTGCGGAGTCTGAAGATTACCACTTGTTCTCTTCTGTGGAGCTGGTAGTAAGCATCATTCTGTGTGTGCCCTGGATGTTCTACATTCCATTTGTTTCTGTAACTGATTCTGATAAACTCTTTGCCTCCTCAAAAGTTATGCTTGCATCAGGCTGAGGTAGATGTGAACCTTCTTTTGCCATTCTGTCAGCTTCTTCATTGCCGGCGATATTACAATGAGATGGGATCCACTGGATCACAACACTTTTGAATCGTTGACAAAGTTTGTGGAGCACTACTCTGAGATCATCCAGGTCTGTATTATTTTGGCTTTTCAACGTTGCAATTACTGACTGTGCATCAGTAAAGAAAGCAACTTGTCTCTCTGTCGTTTCTTCTGTCAATATAACCTCTGCTGCAGTTTTCAAGGCCTCTGCCTCTGCTCTGAAGTTGCTGGAGAATCGTCCTGTCGCCACTGACAGCCTTTTTCTGCACCAGTGCTTAAGGTCAGAAAGACACCCCCACCTCCATTTTCTGTTGCATTTGTTGCTAATCCATCTGTGTATGCATGGGTCCAGGTGTTGCGTGAATAATGTTTCTCTAAGTATTTTGTCGCTATGGATTTTCTATCTGTTGCAGTTTGGCTCTGTTTACTTTCAATTCCAGGAATGTTGTCTATCATTTTAGGGAAACGATTTTGTTTCCAAACTGGAAGCTTGTGTGCAGTGTAGATGGGTTTAACAGTGGATATTTCATCTATGGATACTGCTCTCATTTGTGGTTTGGTTGATTCTACAAAATTACTTCGTTTGAGTCTTTGCCTTCTAAGAGCATTTATTCTATGGCACATTGGGTGGTCTGTTAGTCTTTTGAATTTTTCGGCCTGTTGTTGAGCCCTGCAGTCTCTTCTATCTGTCATTGGCTGGAGGCATGTAATCTTTTCGAGTTCTTTTATAGGTGTTGACTTCATGCCTCCCGTTATAATTCTCATTGCTTGATTTTGGAGTCTGCTAATTTTATCGAAGTTTGTCTTAGCTGCTGTTGCCCATGCTGCCATGCCATATTCAAGAACTGGCCTCACTCGCCCTGTGTACAACGTCTTAAGCACTTTCTCATCTGCACCCCAAGTTGTTCCAGCAAGTTTTTTCATAATTGCCATTCTTTGTCTTGCTCTCATTCGATTTCTGTCAACCTGTTTTTTCCAAGTCAGACGGCGATCAAAAATAATGCCTAGGTAGTTCGGATTTTCATTTAAATGAAGATTTACTCCGTTTAGTACTAGTTTGAAGCTCTGAGGTCTAGTTGAGAGGGAAAATACAGTGTACGTTGTTTTCTCTTCATTATGTGCCATATAACCAGCAAACAAAATTGTAGTCGGAGTGGGAATCGTGTATGCCATATGACTAGTAAACAAAATTGTAGTCGGAGTGGGAATCGTATGTGCCATATGATAATAATAATAATAATAGCCCCTTCAGTCATAACTGACTATGGGAATGCGCCCCTGAGGTGACAGCCCTCAGTTGCTTATTTTCCTGGTGCTCCTTTCGACGTTTTCTCCTCACCTCTGCTTCTTGTGTGAGCCTCTCTTCGCCCAATCTGAGGTGGCGCCGTAAATAGCATCGCCACTTAGTGCGATCGGCAGCTTTATGTTGCTGGATCCATGTCCAGTGCCCTCATATCTCTCTTGCACACATCTTTGAACCTCAGCTGTGGTCGCCCAACTGTTCTCTTGCCCCAATGTGAAATGGCCTGTGCCTCAATTGAGATCTTGGAGGACCTGGGACTACCTATCTTTTATATAATTCACGAACACGTAACCCGTCAAAAATGACGGGTCTGTATTATAGCGTGCTCTTTCTACTGCATATCCTGCTGATTTGATTATTTCTCCTACTGTCTGTTCATTCCTTTACATTCCATTTCACCTTCCGTGGATATTTTTAGTCAAAACCTGAATGCATTAGCTATGAAGCTACGGAGCAACCCTTCAAAAAATGACGATGAATGAAGTAAAGACAAAGCAGTGGAACGGAATTTGGTTAATTACCGTAGTTAACAGTTCTTTTATCATAATTTCTTTTTAAAATTGGTAAATGTACGGATATCTTTTAAAATCTTGCCTCGGTACGTATTAAAAAAAAAAAAACATTCACAGACAACAATTCATAAGAAACCTTCTCGTACACCATCTGCAAAGCGTGTCGTTACGTTTCACGCTTTGACAATTAGGAGATTGAATAATTCATTGTGTTCAATCAATCAATCAATCAATCAATCAATCAATCTTTAGCTTCCCAAGGAGCACTGACCTTCAACAAACCCATACTAAGTCCTCCTGTCACGTGTGTCATCAGCACAAGTTTATTCCATGTTTTCTTAATCCTTTTCATTTCTATTTCTTCTCCGTGTGTGTGTATGTTCTTTTTTTCGTCTACTTCTGCCTCTCTTACCCAGGGGATTCCAGAACAAGGTCTGCCTTGTAATGGTATCAACAGGTTTCCTTAATGTGTGTCATATCCGTCGCATGCGCCGTCGTCTCATCTCTTGTTCTCCTGGCACCTCTCAGGTTCTTGTCATCAGTTCCATACTAGTGATTGTGGCACCTTTTCAATCCTTCTTTTCTATGCAAGCACCCCTGTAGCCTTTTGGTTGTTGCTTTTGTTGTTCTCAAAGTTTCAGAGCCATACTAACTTGACATTTGAGTTGAAGATTCTTATCTTTGTGTTGGGCTTGATTTACCTTGATCTCCGTATTTCCCAAAGCAATAAAAAGTCCTCTTGCCTTTTAAAGTTGTTTTTTAGTATCAATGTCAGTCCCTCCAATTTTGTTGGTATTATCCCCTTTTCGCCCCCTCCTCCCCCGGCCACAAAAATAACAGACGTTCTCATTCCACTGTGACCATATGTCACCTCCCTTCAGCATCTGATCCAGCGCTCTGTGATCTTCCTCTCCAGCGCTGTACGTAGATAGTGATCATGTTTGATATTGATCACTAATGAATATTCCGTGCAACAGCTGTTTCCAGAGACATGTATGAATTCCTAAGCAGCGGCGTCAGTTGGTAAGCCAGCGTGGTAGCTCTTTGATCCATTATACCACCTAGATGATTGCCATCTTATTTAACCACTTCTATTACTATTTAATTTTTCCTTTTTGCTATTTGTCTATTTTTATAGACGGGTCCTTGCGTAGAATAGAAGAACTGAAATGGTATGAAAAGATCACTAATGTCGAATTGATGATAAGACCCAGACAAGTGGCGGTGGAACTAGAGATGAGAAGAAGACGCTGGCGATGGACAGGACACACATTGGGTGAAAAAAAACAAAAAAACCTGTTGCTAGCATTACAAGGAAGTTCTTATTGTGGAATCCCCAGAGTAAGAGAGGCAGAGGTAGACCAAAAACACATATACAGAAGATAACTGGAGACAGAAATGACAATGATGAGAACGACATGGAATGAACTTGAGCTGATGGCACACGACAGAGGGTCTTGGTACGTGCTTCTTCAAGGTCTATGCTGCTTGGGAAGCTAAAGAGTACTGATCGATTGATTGATTGACTGGGAGGGTAAATGTTACTGATCGATATATTGATTGATTGGGAAGCTAAAGGGTACTGATCGATCGATCGATTGATTGGTTTTGAAGCTAAAGGATACTGATTGGCTGACTGATTGATTGATTACTTGACAGTCTAATGGACAGAGTCTTTAATAGTCAGTATCATTGCCAAATGGTCCATTCTGTAACAGTCTCACTGCGTAATGGTCAATTCTCTAAAACACAGTGTTACTATTAGTATACTTTACATTGCTATCATCGTATTAACTTTGCTCTAAACGTGTTTTTAAAATCTGTCTTGCTCATATAACGTCTCTCAGCCGTACGACCCGCTTCCTGTAATCCCATCATCACAACAGTGGGAAATTAAAACTAAATATTTTACTGAAAGTAAGTTAACTTTAAATAAAAGATCACTTTCTGTCTTATACAGTTGATGAATAAAGTACATTTTAGAAAGCTAGCTTGCGGGATTTTTAAACTAGAAATGCTGTGAAAGTATCTTTAAACTTGGGGATACCGTACTATTAAGTGCCGGTAGGTCAAGGATCCCGTTACACGCCCATTGAGGCATATTGGGAATATGGTGTTAGGCCCGTATTGTCTTGACCATCGGCACACTAGGGGTGATGTGGTCAGCATCACGCCGGCCGCCTTAACCTTCCCAAAAGTTGCCCTGGTAACCAGCTGGGGCTGGGTCGACCCAGGAGCCGTTTGCGGCCTAAACAAATCACACCTCATATGGGGATCGAACCATAGACCACTGAGCTAGGAAGCCAATGCACTAACCACTATGCTACCGCGGCTCCCGGTGGGAGAGGGTTATTCCGAAGTTTAACTTGGTTAAAATGTATTTTCCCGCTCCGTCACATAGAGATCTAGCAAATGATACATTGGGATCTACCAGTGTACCGAGATCGACCAGTTGTCGGCCCCTGATGTATATTATTTACCGTTTTGTATAAAATTTATGGTGTACTATTGGTTGTTTACTTAAAGTCTAATGCTAAAGTCTCATTCTACTGAATTTGATACCACTGTAATATTGTATTTCGCACTGTCGGATCCGTAGTAAAAAACATTAACACTACAAAAGAAACAAAATACAATGCACGGAGCCCCTTGAAGGGTTATATCCCTTGTTTTATGTAAATCCTACTGTTTCCTAAAATGCAAGGGTGTGTTAACACGATCCCTCTCAAAATAACAAGCTTTACTGTATAAAACTGCCAATACAAAAGGGTGCTTAACATTACCATTAAAAAAACGTATTAAATAATGTACACTTCATAATGTTTCATATTTCAAATTAACAAAAAAACACGTTTAAAAATAAATTTATTGTCCAGCTAGAAATATGGTTTGAAATACATATTACATTACCCAGAATATCGTGTGTTAGTGTTAGCTTTTTTTCTTTGGTTTAACATCTTCTTCGTCTTCAAGTACCATGCCTAGTGGCGTAGAAGATCATGTCTCTTCACAACTTCCTGTTTCCAGTACAATGTATCAGTTCTGTTGTTGACCTCTTTCCATGCCACAATGTTAAAATGTCCAGTATTTGCCCTTTTTTTGTTTTCGTCTTTTTCCTTCAACCTTACCTGTTGTTACCATATATTCCAGCTTTCCTCTTCTCATAACATGCCCGGAAAAATGTGGATTGCTTCTTTCTAACTTCTGAAAGAAGTTTCCTTTGCGCACTAACCTCCCTCAGGACATCCTCATTACTATTTTTTGGCAGTCCATGGTATTTTTAACATTCTTCAGCTACTTAATAGTGGATGTACTGTTTTCAGTTGATTTATTCATTCATTGGTTGGTAGCGTATAAGCGTTTAAACACATAAAGAAAGGAAACCCGAGGCCTGTAAACAGTAAATAAATATTACACACACATAAAGGTATGTTTTCAGGCACTCGTAAGAAATAAAGAAATAGACAACTAGATAACAGAGAAACAACAGACGTGAGTGGCTTACCGGGGAATCGAACCCAGGACCTTCCGAGCGGCACCACCGCCTAGCTACGGAAGCGAATCACACTATCCTCCCTGCCATCTAATCACCACAAAAATAGTGCCTCGATGACAGCGGTTATTAGCACGACCCGCAACACACAGCACCGGAAATTTACGTAGGGCAATCCAGCCTATTAATGACGCAATTACTTCTGTTATTCCCCTATTATACAGTACAGGTCAGATTGCACAAGACAAAGACCTTAATACTTTGTCTAGTAAATGATAGAAGTCTAAGAACAGTAAGTACAGGACAGAGGGTAGGTTTGGGTATTGTATAAACGTTTTAAACACATAAAGATCGTCGCTGACACCAAACTGTATCGGCTACTGCCGTTCCTTAACACTACAAGCTAAAAGGGAGGAGGGGGGGGCATGTTGCATGGGGAACAGCTTGATTTCCATATAAATGTGCCCAAGCTCGTGCCCTGGAGAGGACACTGAAGCTTCACCATATGGTGCCAGCATAACAGAGGAAGTAGCAGGGCCGGATTAAGCCAAGAAGGGCCTCTAGGCTTTTTGGTGTATGCCCCCCCCCCCCCTTTTTCACCTAATAGACAATAATTTTAATTTTTTTTCAAACCCCTAAGCTTGGTGATAGTATATACTAGTATTATTAATAGACTGGTATGTTAGTTTGTTAGCGTTGCTTATGTCTTTTATTAGTAATTATTTTTAAAAAATTGTTTATTAGTATTATTTTTTATTATTTTTAAGGTAAATACAATAAACACATACTATTGAAAGGTTCAAGCATTTTTTTTTTTTTTTTTTTTACAAGAGCTCCGGGCCCCTAGGCTTCAGCCTACTTAGCCTAAAGGATAATGCGGCCGTGGGGGGTAGCAATTACCCGTTATAAATATTTTGCCCAAATGGTGTATGGCTAGGGTATGGCGCCAGGGGTTACTTCAAGATTATTTAAGAGGAAATACTGAATAGTTGGAGAAGACAATGTTCGCAAAATAAAAATTATTAATATTATAATAACAATAATAATAATATTAATTTTATCAATACTGATTAACATGAGGAAAGTTAATTTCTGAGGTTAATATTTTTTAAAAACATAAATTTTAAAAGACATTTTATTTTATTTACTTTTCTAACCTTTATAAAACTAGCTCATATCATCACAATCATGCATTAATAGATTGAAATTAATAAATTCTCCTTTTTGTCCTACTTTTGGCGATTAATGTCCTCTTTTTACGCCAGAAAGTACAAAAAAAGTCCTCTTTTGGTTAAAAACGGTATGGTCACCATACATACACGCGCAAACAAAGAGAAATCAACACAGACATATTATATCTGCTGGCATAACAAGAATATACCGTATCAAATGTCCAAAAGAGTATACATTCCCACTTTGTCCAATCAAATGTCACAAACAATTTACATTTCAGCTTAGTCTCAATTACAAAGCAAACCAAATTACTTACTATTTCTATTCCGCAAACAAAAAATATATTACGTTTCAGATACAGCTTGTCTTACTGAGTATTATATATTTTTTGTTATCCCTGACCTGCGCAGTTCATTTCCAAAATCACAGCGTTTTTAAATTATTATTTTATTTTAAAACTAATCGTCTGGGAGAAGGACTTTATGATCTAAATGGACATCTTGTTACGTGGAATTAAAGTGAAGCTAAATTGGGTGAGACCCCGATACCATCACAAGAACAGCTATGCTATGGACCCCTGAAGGGAAGCGAAAGAGAGGCCGACGAAAAACAACTTTGGCGGAGAACTGTGGAGGCCGAGATGCAAAGAATGAACCAGAGCTGGGGCACTGCACGAAGGATGACCGTCTACCGAACAAAGTGGAAGCAGTTTGATGCTGCCCTACAAAGAAGACGCCACTAGGCGTATGGCCACTGACTGTTTGGCAGTCATCGGCTAAGGATCAAAGACGAAGACATTGTTATATTTTTGTAATTGGATGGTGTGTTAGAGAGGAATTTACAATGTAAATCGATACTTCGTTACAGAGAATTAATTCAAACTCAGAAATAGTTGGTGAATAATAAAGTTGGGAGACTGATTTAAAATAAAAAATTACGCAAAAATAAGAGATGGATATATACATTTTCTGTCCCCCCCCCCTCTTTCTGCAAAATGATGTAACCTACACATTATGCTCGAGAACCTACCAATTTGTATGTTCGGATTATAACAATCGTATATGTTGTGAGTTTCTTCCAATCCTGAAGCTTGAATGAATAGAAGTAAGGAATGATATCTAAAATTATGATAAACCAGGAGGAAAAGGCTAATTCATTAATTCATTCACTAATTCATGCATGTTCGTTTTTGTCCCCTAAGAAGCATGCAACCATCATGGAACATTTATAACACACGTATCTGGTCAATGGTTACTGAACTTTCATAATCCAGTAAATTATATATATATATAGATATATATATATATATATATATATATATATATATATATATATATATATATATATATATATATATATATATATATATATATATATCCGTTTTTTCCTGGATAGACTTAATAAATTTAGCCAGCAGGTGGGCTTGAACATCAATTTAAAGAAGTCTGAGGTCATGACGCTCAATGTGAGCAACCCTGAGCCCATATCAGTAAGGAATCAGCAACTGGTACAGACAGACACCTTCACATACCTAGGATGCATAGTAACACCAGACGGCGGGGCAGGCAAAGACATCAACATCAGAATGAATAAGGCTAGAACAGCCTTTTTTAGCCTAAACAACATCTGGAAGTCCTCTCAATACAGCACAAGCACAAAATTAAGATTATATCAGAGCTGTGTGCTTTCTGTGCTTCTCTATGGTGCGGAATGCTGGGGAGTTACAGAGAAGGAAATGTCGAAATTGTCCTCTTTTCACACAACATGCCTAAGAAAAATTCACCGAATCTTTTGGCCGAACATCATCACCAACCAAGATCTGCTTACTTGGAGCAAGCAAGAGGACATGCACACCATCATAGCTGGCAGACGCTGGAGCTGGGTTGACCATGTCCTCAGAAGAGACCCCGATGCAATCACAAGAACAGCTATGCTTTGGACCCCTGAAGGAAAACGAAAGAGAGGCCGACCAAAAACAACCTGGCGGAGGACTGTGGAGGCTGAAATGCAAAGAATGAACCAGAGTTGGGGCACTGTACGAAGGATGGCCGCCGACCGAGCAAAGTGGAATCAATTTGTTGTTGCCCTACAAGACGCCACTAGGCGTGATGGCTACTGACTGCTTTGACGGTCGGCGGCTAAGGATCAAAGAAGGAATAAGGATCATTATGCGCAACCATCGTCCTTTTACACTCATGCTCGACCCGAATATTAAGTCTCTACTTCATTGCTAAACAAACTCAGCCTACGCCACTGAATATAAGATTATTTCCCTTTGACCAATACCTAAACGGCCTCATCTATCATTCGTTTTTCTTACATTTTCTGTGTATTTTTTTTCTTCTCCTGTCACACGATCTTTGTCATAAGTAATGACCTTATCTGTGTTCTGACGAATGTTCCTGTGATCTTATCTATATTCTTGATTATCTTCTAGTTTTAACTAGTATTCCAATTTTCTCGGCTCAAGATCATCTTTCATTATCGTCCTAATCTTATTTCTTTTTCGCATCTTTTGCTTCCAGAAATTTCATTATTGTAGCTATGATTTTTTAACTTAACAAGAAATGTTATTATGGATATCGTTTTTCTCGTCTGCTCGTCTGTCTTGTCATCTTGGTGCGATCGATAATGCGAGTAGTCTGAAATTATTAGTTTTGTTTCCTTTGACGAACACGGTATATTCTGTGTCTACTCACACACCCGCGCGCACACACACACACACACACACACACACATATATATATGTGTGTGTGTATATATATATATATATATATATATATATATATATATATATATATATATATATATATATATATACATACATACATACACACACAATATATATATATATATATATATATATATATATATATATATATATATATATATATATATATATTAATAGTATAGGTCTATTACTATATATATATATATATATATATATATATATATATATATATATATATATACATATATACACACATACATATATACATATATATATGTAGATATATATATATATATATATATATATATATATATATATATATATATATATATATATATATATATATATATATATATATATATATATATATATATATATATATATATATATATATATATATATATATATATATAGATATATACACACACACATATATATATACATATATACATACACACACACACGCACATATATATATATATATATATATATATATATATATATATATATATATATATATATATATATATATATATATATATATATATATATATATATATATATATATATATATATATATATATATATATATATATAATATATATATATATATATATATATATATATATATATATATATATACAGACTTCGTACGTTACCACTTTTGAAAATATATTTAAAAAGGAAAAGTCAGGTAAGAACTGGACGAAATACCACCAATTCATCATCAGCCTTGGCAGAGAGTGCTGAACTTGGGGCAATGGGAAAGCAGAGCTGAAATTAATCAACATATAAATTATCATGCTGGAGATGATGATGCCATTGTGTACACTGATGGGTCTGTAATCCGTAGTGAGAAATCAAGATGGGACTTCTCGGCTACAGTAAAGGTCAGGATTGTCGCTAAACATAGCGGGGCTTACATGATAACCTCCAGCATGAGAATGGAGGTACATGCAGCTACTGCAGCCTTAAGGTGACTGTTTGGACCTTCCTTAACAAGGGCAATTATTGTGTCTCACTCTCAGTCCATGCCTCGGAAGGTCCAAAATGGATGGCTACTGCATGAATGGGAAACCTCCATAAAAGCCTTGAATCTTTAGAAACTGATGTGGATCTACTGTGCTGTTCCTGCAGGAGTACGTGGCAATCGTGACAGAATAGGGCGACCCTTCTAGATCTCTGTTTCTCTACGGCAGTATCAGTTACATTTTTGTACATTTTTATTGCGTGCTTTCAATTGTCGCACTTTCTTTCTTTCTCTGCTATGTGTAACAGATATTTGGTATTTTCATTCTTACACTCCTTTCAGTATATTTCGTCTTGTCTGTGTGACCGTGTGGCCAAAAAGGTGTAATTTTAGATTGAGTAATAGTTGTCGATCTAGTCTACGGTGTATATTTGTGCTCATGTTGGCATTCTTACACGGGAATGGGCGATCTAAACGAAACACCTTTGCCATATGAAAGGAAGACAAACGTGTGAGACACAGAAGATGTAATGAGAGAGGGCCCTTTGTTTTAGACATCTCGGCGCTGTCTGACACCAGAGGAACACACCTTGTTGAGCACAAAACCGTGAGAGGTGTAACTCCAGGCAAGAGATATCGTGGGAATGTAACCACTAGTGGGCGAACCTTGAATTGTGTACGTTTAGAAAGATAATCTTTATTAAACTGTGATCTCATGTTATCCAAACTGAGCATATAACTCCTGATTTGCTCCCTAGAGGGATGGGCGGAGCTTTGTCTGACATTTTAACGTGGCTATCATAAGGTACCGGGGAGTATAGGTAAGATTTAAACTAAAAGAGTTGAAGGCTTCAGTCAGAGCTGAGAAGTAGCCAGATCGTCTTCTTGTGCAAAACGTTAATGCTTTTTAGCGTTTATCTACCTATAGTTTGATACAAGCTAATTTGCGATTATGTGTTGTCTAGTGTAATTTCACGTATATCGCATCGCTATTTTCAACCGTGAGACTGTGTGTTAAGTGTGTTAAGTACTAAGTGATTTTATTAGAGGAATTCTAGTGCCGCATTGCACTGTATACAAGTGTGTACGTATTACCATTATTATTATTTGTGTGGTGTTAAGTAATAGTTGTATTGCATTCTAGTGAGCCGTAAGTGTGGTTAATTTTACATCAGTGATTTTTGTGAGAGAAAGATTAGCGTACCCTCTAGCTCCGTGAGTAGCCTTTGCCTATTACGTTTAGTATAGAGCTATAAGAATAGAGTATATATATATATTTATATCTGCTTGTTCTTTAGAACAACTAGGCCTCTAAGATACTGATCAAATGTTGTCATTTAGACCAGTGAGTTGTGTATAATATTTCATCATAGATAGAAGTGCTTCATTTAAGTTTTCTCTCGCGTGATGATGTAGTTAGTATTTAGAATGAGTATAAAGGCATTATTGTTGACTTACATTTGTTTATTGTATGATTACACATATACACAGACCAGCATGAACACACAACACACACACACACACACACACATATGGTCATTTAAGCACATCTACCAGCATATTTTCACACATGTGTATGTATTATTACGTAGATAAAGTTTGTCCATTAGAACGATGCTAGTTTATTTTGTTTCATTTTATTTCAGAGAGTCCAGCAGTTTGTGCTGGATTATATGGTGTTACGTAGAGAATACCTACATAGCTTGGTTATATGGTGTTGTATAGGAATTACCTACAAAGTAAACTTGTGGACAACATTGTTTTCTGTATGATTCATATGCTACCTGATAGGGTTTCATTAATAAAAGTGGGACCCCTGTCATCAAGAGTTTCTCTGTGACTGCGGGGCGCGTGTGAAAGTAGGCCAGAGAGAGTGACGACAACATTACACACGAACCCCCACTAGTACTACCATTCTTCTTCGCGTCTCGTCTTCGCACTGTCACATCTGTTTACTTGCCCATCCCTGCTGAAGATAGTAGTCAAGTGATGCAATGTTGAAACGGCAGGCATATTCTCGTGTACCCAACCTTGGCTGCTCCGTTTAACACGAAAATCGCCAGCGTATTTGTCTATTTGCTGATAAGGCCAGGGTACGCGACAGATAAGAGGTTACATTTTGGACAGACGCGGGTGACCTAATCGCTTCCTGTCCGACTTGTTATGACAAGATTACTTTTGATAGTAATAAATTGTTACATCTAAAACACATTGTCGTATGGGTTTACAGATGTGTTGGTGAGTTCGCCTGCCAGGGATCGGATGTTATTGTCGTGAATTATTCTAATCCCCATATATAAATTAAAACGTAAATGCAAAGCCTAACAAATAAATTTAATAAAAGGAAAGAAGAATGGTAAAGAACAGTGCTGTCACAATGACTGTACTCGAAATCCCCCTTGTTTTCTACTTCGTCTGCAAATTGTAACGCTTTCACGTTGATAGTAAAAGCCTACTGTATTATTACCCGCTTTCTTCAATGAAACGTGTACTGTATTTCTTGGAAAAACCTTGAGATACGCAAGCTGATCAATGACCTAAATTTAATATTTCATTCATTCCATTTTATACACGGCGTAACTAAAAGACAGATGGACTAAAGGATAGAGAGAAGGGAGAGGCAGAAAGCAGGGACACCTGCAACACTAAACACGCGTCGCGCGATACACAATTGCTGCCATCACGCGTGTAAGGCCACATGCACTAACTTTATTTCAAATCGACAGTGATAAAATTCACTACCCATACCAGAGTTAGGTTTTAAAATCCTGAAAAACGCTTATTGGGAATTATGACATTATACCGGTTTACGTTTGAAAACATGACAGTACCCAGACACCCTCAAGTTTGGAAGTGAGAAGGTAGTAACAGCACGACTATCCTAGAAGAAAATGCATATTGGCTCCATTAAATTCGTATATTTGGGTTCCTTAGGGTTTGCTGACAAAGAATATGTAAAACGTTACGCAAATAGTCTAGGAATTACCAAGTTATGGCCAAAATAAAATAGTGGGGGTGCCTGACAGCATGAAATCATTTCTGCTCATAAAATTTTTTTATAACGTGTTTGAAGAAACATTACGTTACGGAAATAGCCTACCATGTTAACTCCTATTTGATTGGAGCGCAACAAATGAAAGACTAAACACGATTGGTCGGACTATAAATACTATCTTGTGTTGTCAGGGGAAACGTGAGAAAGGGGTACTTTTTTGAAAAGATGTGTAGACATGGTTTTATTGGGTAGAGCTGCGAATATACTCAATTCAGAGCGTCTGTTCATTGCCACATCTTGTAATAAACCTACTAAGAAGCAGTGCGTTGAGCACCAGTGTATATTTTTTATAAAATAAAGCCTGGGACATCGGCAGATCGGAGTTGTGCTATATTCATTGCCAGTCAACGAAACTGTTTATTATTATTTCCATGAATTGTGGTAAGCTTGAAATATTCAATATTTTTAAATGAAAATTGAATGTAAATTGATAAATTATGTCTGTATATATGTGTGGTTCAGTAGCGAACATGATGTAAAGCCTATAGTGCTCCAGCCTGAACAGAAGGTGTCGGAGGAAAGTTAAACTGCATGGAATGGCCAAACAGTACACTGACACCTAGATTATTAACTAGAAAGAAATAATGCTGGAATTGCAGAGGCGTAGTAACCATTAGGGAGGGAAATACTGGTATAAAGTATTTCAGATGAAGCTGACAGTTGGCCTTACGCTCTGAACTCAATGTTTGTGATGTATTGTGCTCAGTGTAGAAATGGAGTATAAATTAGTTCTGACGTAGAAGGTACAACCTTCTTGTTTCAGGGACCGTGGTCTTAAAGTTATTGAGCAGCACCTGGTCAGAGCTTTGCTGAAGCCAGAGGTGGACAGCATACTCCTTGGTCCATATAGCAACCAGTGGGGTGGCTCCAGAACTCATTAAAGTAATCGAGCAGAGGAGTCTTTTACTGCAGTCATCACGCAAGATAAGAGAGTGTGGCCATGGAGCTCAACATTATGTACCCCCATCTTAAAATGACATTGTAAACTAAAATTAAGAGGGGAATTTAATTGTTTTAATACCAGGAACTGAGAACATCTCCAATACTAGTTCCAATAGAAACAAACTATTGAAGTCATGATGACAAATACCAACAGAGCTTGAACAAAACAAAACCAGTATTACCTCATATTACCACTACACAACTGACACACATAGGATACCATTAATAATATATGTCACTACAAGAATCATATTAATAAATTCTGTACATATAACTTGTAATTAAAATTGATTGTGATTCCTGGTTCCCTTTGTATTTGAATCAGGACACATATACATTCATGACAGCACTGAATACATATTGTTATTTGAAAAGTTATCAGTGACTCCTTTAAGATATCCTCTTAGAGTGTTATATGTATGTGAGTGTCACAGTGTTGTCAAGGGTGGTGGAATAAATTAAATTGTTTATCTGTCTGTTGTTGTTATGACTTACACTTCATCATACACATACCCTAGACATATAACGTAGTCATCCCACTATTCCAGAATAATTCTGACTGAGGTATACATATGTGGCAGTAAGTAAGGTTATCTATAATACACTACTCTTATTAGATATAGATACCTTCACAGCTGATCTCAGTCAGTACACTAAGTCCCCTATAAATATTTATAACATCCCACTTTACCACAGTTATCATACCATATATGGGAAAAGTGATCTCTGCATCAAAATTTTTCCATATAATATTTTGTAAACTCCCCCCCAAATCCAAACGCTTAAAAAAAATGATTGGAGCTTCTGAGTAACCCCATAACAAACAGATGCGGGGGATGACAGTGAATATAACCTGGCGCTTTTCAACTCTAGTTCACTGTGAGATTCACGCTTGCCAAAACACAACCAGACATGCCAGAGAGATAGAATTCAGAATTACCATTTATCAGGCCGGACTTTGTGGAACAATCTTGAAGGACTTACGTAGCCCAGGAAACCCATTTTAATAAGGATGGCTTAGGAAACTGAAACACATGTAGTCGTAGAGGAATGTATCTTATAAAAATAACGACCCCAGTACACGTGTAAAAGGCTTGATCAAGTGCCTTAACTTCATTCAACTGAGCAAAAAGTCTGTAAGCCAGGATTGGCGTAAGTTGTCATTTTACATTCTATATTTTTCATTACTAACATATGAACTAATATGTATATATTGCCATGTGAAATTTAATATGTGATAATCGCTAGTGAATGTCCAAGTCATTTGAGGCTGGCAATTCAGCGTATAGAATGATGATTTTTTCATGAACCACCACTGCATGAGCTGGTGACTGCTTTATTGCTAGTTCCTTACAGAGAACTAAAAGCATCGGTAGTCCCAAGTTCCTAACGGAGCAGGGAGGGAAAGATGAAAGAAATGATGTACATTCTAAGTATAATACCTACATTTTCAAACCAGTGTAAATGTCTATGTAAACATATTCCCTTTAAAGTTAATGAAAGTTTCAAACTTTTCAATCAGTGTAAATGTAAATGAAAACAGATTCAGTTTATATTGTGAACACTTTTCAAACAGTGGAGATGTAAATGCAACCATATTCTATCTGTACTTTTAACCTTTTCATTTAAATGTAAAATAAGGATAAAGCTATTCAATTTAAATGTTAAGAAAGTTATCTCTCGAGGGATAAAGTTAAATTGTCATCGAGGATAAATTCTGAATTAAATGGGATGGTAGAATAGGAGAAAGGGGACACATAAGTATGTGTCGCGAAACACAATACTCGGGAGAGCGTTTCGTTTCTATTCTTTTACCATAGTTGTTGTTGGTGGTACCATGAGAGTACTAATCTCTGGAACAAAGGGAGGGTATAAGTGGACTGACGTAGAAACGCGGGGCCAGCTTGGCAGTTCCTTCTTGATTGTACTTGAAACGTGCAGCACCTGTAATCTTGACCAGAGACGAGAGAACTTCAGTGACCTATCTGCCCAGGACCCATCAGCGGGAGCAGGAACTACTATTGGTAGCTAAGTGAAATCTATAAGCTGCCAAAGTGAACTTTTATCATAAAACCTACTATCGTTCAATGATGAACATTTTCGTTTAAAGACTATTCAATTTTTTTACTGTTAAAACTACATGATTATTAAATCTGTTATTTGTTAATATACAAATTTAACTTCGCTTCAATCATTTTAAATGTACTGCATGTTTGTCTCAGTCGATTTGCTAATCACACTCTAAACAGAGCTATACCATAATAAGAAAAATTCCACTGAGTAAATCAGGTGGGGGGCTTAACGAGCTAAAATAATAATTGCTTAATCCTTCACAAAAGTATTCGGCAGATCATAGAGTTAACGTGCTCAGCTAAAGCAACATTGCTTTCGCTTTTCTGAATATCTTGTGACGACTCCCGTGGGAGAGAAGCGTCATTACCTTTCTATCTACAACTTTTTGGTTAATGTCCCGTACAGCATATTGCTTTTGGGATTTAAACAGCTGCTACAAATACATGTAATTATGGCAGTGGGAAATCACTATCTTTGGTATTTGACGAGGAAATTATGATTGTGTCGGTAAGTTCGCACTACACAATTGAAATCCCACGAACGTTTACAAGAGACAAAGTGAAATCACGCGCGAACCTCATAGAAAGCAAGGGATAGACCTAAGATTAGATATATAAGCCCCACTCAGACACAGTTCCCTACTTCCCGAAATCGCTTCAAGATCTGACAAAGCAGAGAAGATATCTAGAGGGCTGACCCTTATAGTTATAAGTCTTAACCCACAACAGTATAACTGAGAAGAAGCCACAATTGACCACTATTGTGAGAAATTTGTAGATCGAAGCTTCAAACAGCCACAGACCTAGAAGTACCACTGTCTGGGGGTATGTCTGTATAGATCGTTTAGATTACAACATACCTTAATGAATTCATGTATATTTAAAATCTATGAATATTTAAAAATTAATGTTATACGTAACAAAAATCCCCATGTTTATATTTTTCATTGTGCCCAAAGGAAGATGGCTTCCACCACTATATAACCTTAATCCTGGACAGCACTGGCACAGCTAGTAGTCTTTGTTAGAATTGACCAACGTTAGCAATAAAAGCTTAGTCCCTTTTAGGGCTGTGCTATTTGGTGCTGTGCTCAAATCTTCTCTTTTTCTTTCTTGTCTTTTATTTCGGCACATTTTGTCGATGTATTGTAATAAAAACAAGTTTGCTAACTTTTGCCATAACGCTAAGCCAAAGGGGAGTAATCATGGCTGGGTTTGGAAAATGTTTTTAATTGATGTCAAAATTCTTAAATGTATTGTATGGTTATACGACGTACCCTCATTTGACTGACTTAGCCACAGCCTCAAGACAGTGTTGTCGAAATGAGAAATCTGATCAACGGTGGCCTGTCAGCATCTGAAGGGTGTCTTGGTTATAAACCACATATATCATAACCTGGTCATATTTTGCAGGCTCAACTAGTAGTGAAAAACGTGACATAAGTTTGGAAATTGTAAACTGCTTAACAGTGGACCAACACTGTTCCTGGAATAAAGATAGATTCTTCAATGTGCAGATGTTTTAAAGACCGAAGGAAGTCAGCTACTACAACGTGTCAAACAAGTTAAGTACAACTTATCGTGAAAACACAAACAAGACACCCACACCAATAAAATGATGTAAATGACGAAACAGTGACTATACTTTTTTGTAAATTGTGTAAAGTCTTGTAAGATCTTGATATTCCAAGGTGCTTAATTTTTACTATTCATCATTAATCAATAAAATGTTTTGATTTGTTTCTAACTGCAGCTATTGAATTATTTAAAGTTCCAGTTATAATTTTGTTGTGTGATCAAAGGAATTATTAATAATTTAAAATTGGTACGGAATAAACGCGAGCTCCACTGACATATTTATATAACACCCCTGGAGCATAGGATAGGTCTAGCGAGGTGACTTGCTACACAGCTTTCTTCTACAGCTACCATCTAAAACTGTGCAGTTAGCTACCTGATTTGTGCTGTGCCATCCCTGCCACTAGTCCACCAGCTCTCTTCTCCAGTCTTGGTAACTACTTTCAGAATTGTATATCTATCCAACATCCATCTCGCCACAAGTGGGTACATTGCATATGGGTAATATGATACTGAGGACAATTAATGATCGCCTATTAGAGAATAACACTGCAATCGATGAATCGACAAGGCTAAGATTGCTGGAATTTGGCATTAAACGTAATATATATATATATATATATATATATATATATATATATATATATATATATATATCTATATATATATATCTATATATACATATATATATATATATAGCCTAGCACGTATGTTGCAAGAGGCCACTAAGGAAGGCTGGGCATGGGACCGGATACCCCATTCAGTAGCAAATTCTTCAAACCACAAATACATAAACAAACAATAAGTCAATTCAGTCACGCAAAAGTGTGCTATAGCCTAGTCTTATAACAATAAATAATATAACAAAGACAGTCAGGTTTAGCTTCATAAGAGGAAGGAAGGAAGATGAAAATAAATAAGAAAACAAGCAAGGCAGAATTAATATCTGCAAGGCGAGTGAATAAAATAGATCCGAGAGATTGATGAAATGTAACCTATGAAGCTGAAGAAGTTATCTGGAGAAGATGAGAAACTATCGGTCTTGTAATTTTTGCTAGACGAGCCTAAGGAAAAGAACAAACAAATAATCCAGATTTGTCTTGAAATGTGACCAGATTTACAGAGCTATTTTGTAATTACGGAATTAGAATATCTCTTTTTGAAGCTGTTTATTTTTCTGGAAGAAACTGAACACAGAGAAATTAATCCCCATCTAGCCGCTACTCTTTCTCCAATCTCCCCCCCCCCTCCTTTCCCATTTATTTCTACACACACACACATGCGCGCGCGCACGCACACACACACGAGAGAGAGAGAGAGAGATAGACTTACACTGTTCAAGGCCGACAGTCTCCAATTATTCTTACCCCGGTTTTGTCACATTTATGTACACATGTTTATGTATGTGTGCGTGTTTGTGTGTATATTTACATATACATACATATGTTTATAATTAAACTTGTATGTAAGTAAATATGACCAGCCGAGTAAGTCACCCGCCATGTTATGAGAAATAATTATGTCACGCGCGTTCTGCTGCATGCCCTGATTACGTCATTTCCTGTGGTTTTTCATTCATTTCCATTTTGGTCCAGAAGTACGGAAACATGGAAACAGTGTGGCAAGAAAGCACTGACGCTTCATTTGTGATGGGCAATTAGGCTTCAATGGCTAAATATATAAAAACATATGGTGAAGACATTTACGTTTTTGCTTACTCAAACTATTGATTGTAAATGGGAGAAAACTCCAGAAATTTTGTCACGGAAAAACAACACAGGCAAGAATATTTCTTTAAAAAAAAAACATCCGGCGACAGGAAAGTATATTAGGAATAACATGCGCGTTGTTTCACAAGCGCGCAGTTTAGTTCCCCGCCAGAATTATGTGTCATGAAAAAGATTACAACTGTTGTGGAAAAAATGGGACATAATAATGTCACGAATGGATAAGACAACTCTTAAATAAAGGGAATTTTGAGCCCGGCTTTGCTCGTACGTTAAAGTAACAACAAGTCAAACAAAATCAAATAAGACAAATAGAAGAAGTGAAAATAATTTTGCTCTTGAAACATTCTTATTCAATTTCAAATGAAGACTGTTTTACAACATGGTTTCGCTGAATTTATAAAAGTACTGAACATAAATTAAAAAAAAAAAATTTTAAACACACGCTTTTAATGCACTAAAAAGCCACAAATAATTTTTAAAGGAGTTTATAGCTTGCAGTCAAAAAATGTAACATCATATTGACAAAAAGCCTATTTACACATAAGGGAGGGAAACCCGAGGCCTGTAAACAGTAAATTAATATGAAACAAATATAAAGGTATGTTATCAGGCACTCCCAGGAAATAAAGAAGTAGAACACCAGACAACAGAAAAACAACAGACATGTTCAAATCCTGGGTAAGCCACTCATGTCCGTTGTTTTTCTGTTGTCTGGTGTTCTACTTCTTTGATTCCTGCGAGTGCCTGATAACATACCTTTATATTTGTTTCACATTAATTGACAAAAAGCCTGGGGCGCTTAAGCGCTTATCATATATTTTATCCATAAGTGTCTAATGAAGTATAAAGCATAACTTAATTTCATGCAGATTCAACGCCCCCACGCTTTTTGTCAATTTGACGTTACATTTTTTTTACTGCAAGCTATAAACTCCTTGAAAAATTATGTGTGGCTTTTTAGTGCATTAAAAGCATGTGTTTAAAATATTTTTTATTTTCTTCTTTTTAGGGTTATTTTTTGTTGTTTTTAAATTTAAGTCAAATGTAATCGATCCGCTAATGACATCATCAGTTTGCGATAAACGAGTCCAGAGCAAAGGAGGCGGATTTCATTATTCAGTATATTACACGGGAAGTTAGTATTTTTTTATATTTTTATTTTATTTTGATAAGAGTCTTAAATTACAATTTTTAAATGTATTTGTCTGTTGTGTGTATGTCTGTGTCTGTGCACGCGCGTGCAATAATGTGTGTGTGAAAGGGAAGGGGGGGGGGGGGGTAGAAGTTTCAACATTTCTCTCAAGAGAGACAATCTTGTTGGAAAGAATACAACTAGATTATTTGCAGTTATCGCCGATTTCCGCGCTGATACAATACAAAGAAAAATGATTATTAATTTTAATTTTATTAATTTCATTATTTATACGACTGATTATTGTATTGTTATAGGGAATACACAAGTACGCCAAGTTTCAGAGCTATTGCTCATCTGGAAGTGATTGAAAAATCGATGGCAGGATTTGAAGGTGACTCGAGAGAGACATACAAGGCAAGTTAAAGAAAAACGTGTAAAAAATGAAATGTTTAATACGAACCATAAAGCCGCCTAAGTTACATACTTACTTAGTCGTTCCTCTTCTACCATGGGGTGTAGAGGTTTGCCAGAGAGAGCGCCATACTATTCTATTTGCTGTCTTCTTCCTGACTTGGTTTCAATCTGGTCATCGTCCTTCAGAGATTGCCTCATGTTGTCTCCCCAGCGAACTCTGGATCGTCCTGGTGGTCTGGAATCCATGGCTCTACGTTACCATATTTGTCGTGGAAGCCGATCTTCTCCAAATCTGCAGCCCAAGTTGTCAATTTTAATGTTAGTTTGGTTATGATGTTTCTTCTTCCTAGGCCGCATTCAGACTTCCAGATTAATGACTCTAAGAAAGGCAGGAGTCAGCTCAAGTTTCCTGACATCTCCAAACAGTTTTTCGTGAAGAGAAGTAGGTTGTTGCCATATGCAACTCCGTTCATTGATATACGTTGCGCATGACTGCAGCAGATGTTCTGCTTCCATGGGAGCTACAATAGCAGAGATCTGTTGCACCAATCTTGTATCTGTGATATAGATGGTATCTAAATATGTTGTGTCCAGTGCGTAGCCGGAAAATGATGACCTGGTCTCGCCTAGATAGCTGATACTATGGATCATTTTTATTGTATGGCCTGGGTGTTCTCTGTCCCATGTGGACTTGAATGTAGCTTTTATAGTTATTTTTGCCATTTCATAAGTTGTCCCCTTGTCCTTTTGTTATAGTCCTCCTCCTTCCTTAGAAAGTCATCCTGCCTTCTCGTTGCCTGGAAAGTTGCACTGGGCTAGTTTCCACTTGACTGTGCACTTGTAGCATTTGGTCAGGCTTTCAAGTGAGCTTATCAGATCTTTAAATTCCTAGGCTATGATACTATTATTCTGTCCTAGCTCTCATACAAAGGGGAATTTCTAGTTATTGTTTCTTCTTCTTCGCAGAATGTAAGAAAATCTGCTACGGCGGCACATATGGGAACCCAAGAGTCAGGAATCCAGACCTTCAGGACGACCCAGAGTTCGCTGGGAGGACAATATTAGAAAATCTATGAAGGACCGAGGACTAGACTGGAACCAGACCAGGAGGAAGACAGCCGATAGGATAATATGGCGCTCTCTCTGGCAAACCTCTGCACCCCAGGTTAGAAGAGGAACGATTAAGTAAGTAAGTTTATTTTTCACCTTCAAGTACCATGCCAGGCGGTGTAGGCGAACACGACTCTCTAAAACTTGCCTTCTTGTCAAACTGTCCAGTATTGTCTATTTTCGTCCTTCCCTATCTCTTTTTTTTCCTGTTGTCACATTACATTCGAGCTTATTTTACATTTTTCTTCTAATAACATGCCCAGGGAAAGTAATAAGGATTTAATCAGATAAATTAAACGGGAAGGCAGGAAACAATGAGGTACATTTTTCCTCATTTGTTTTGTTTTGCATGGAGATTTCGATGACATCACGACAATGGGCATGATCATAAATAATAATAATAATACCGAGGACTAGAATGGAACCAGGCCAGGAGGAAGACAGCCGATAGGATAGTCTGACGCTCTCTCTTCCAAACCTCTACACCTCACGGTAGAAGGGCAACGACTAAGTAAGTAAGTATCATTATCATCATCATTATCATCATCGTCGTAGTGATCATTATCATCAACACCATCATCTTTTTCCTCTGTGCTCCTAATGTAGCATGGAACCACCACTATAACTGACACGTCTACACCAAGCATTCACATACTCTTGCTGCGGTGGCTTATGTGTCAATTTGTTTTACATGGTAAAGCTGGCAGCCCCGTGAACAACCTCACATTTCTATCGCCATACCTGAGGGGGCAACAATCCTATTCTTCCACTGCATTTTCAGAGAGCACCGCGAAATACACTGTGCTGGTTTGGCTATGGTGCCAGTATATTCAATTCCACTTCTCCTATCACGGGATATCAACCATTCATAGTTAGGGTTTAATGAGTAAAATTACACGAGATGGTGAGGAACAGTTAGATCTACAGGGTTTCCGAGACTTATGACCAATAACATTCCTTGGGTTCAGGCTGAAAATGCAGTATCCCTTATCAGTAACACTCATATCTGCTCATGCTCATTAAACTTCATAATCTAATGAAAAATTCTCGGACGCCTCGTATTTTCCCTCACATTACAATGATTACGGCTGAGATTACCATAAAACACGATGCATCATAAATCAGAGTAATAAATAAGACAAAATGGAATCATCTAACGGATAAACTATTTCTTCCCGATCCAGTCAAAGATCTTCCGACAGCCATAATAAAAGACTAGTTGACGGTAATCCCCTCAGCCACCAATTTATGTACTTTTTATTCAAACACAATATCGTTTCAAAAACATGCACCTTAGACAAAGTATCTATTAGTTTTATGAGCGTTTGCTTCGCTGCTGACTCTTGTTAACAAATGATGGTGATGTGTGTTTTGAAATGCATTAACTCTGGATGTTATTTCTGGCCATTAAGAAAGGGAAGAACCGTTAACGTACTCATCATCATCACCACCACCACCACCACCATCATCGTCGTCGTCATCATCATCATCATCACCACCACCACTACTACCACCATCACCACCACCATCATTATCATCATCATCACCACCACTACCATCATCATAATCATCATCACCACCACCACTACCACTACCATCATCATCATCACCACCACCACTACCACTACCACCATCATCATCACCACCACCACTACCACTACCATCACCATCATCACCATCGTTATTTTCCTTTTTACTTTCTACTGAGCACGGAACCACCATAGCAGCTAATCCTCTGGCAGTAATCATGCACCAAGCATTCACAAGCTCTTCCTGTGGTGGTTTTCTGTGGCAATTAGTTTGGCATGATGTTGTTGCCAGTCAACTCAACCTTAAATTAGTGACCTCGTACGACGATGCCTGATGAAACACTATTCCTTTTTATTCTTTCTCTCATCACAAATCTAACGGGAACTTCCTGGGACCGTCAACATGTTCCTTACAGACCGTCAACATGTTCCTTACAGACCGTCAACATGTTCCTTCTTCTTCTTCTTCCGTCCTTAGCCAACGACCGGCAAAGCAGTCAGTGGCCATTACGCCTAGTGGCGTCTTAAGGGCAACAGCGAACATATTTTCTTTGCCGTTGTTCCCATCACGCCTAATGGCGTCTTTAGGGCAACAACAAATCAATCCGTTTGTCGTTGTTTCCGTAATCAAAGTGACTGGCAAACGGGTGATCGGCCCGTTAACATGTTCCTTACAGACCGTTAACATGTTCCTTACAGACCGTCAACATGTTCCTTACAGACCGTCAACATGTTCCTTACAGACCGTCAACATGTTCCTTACAGACCGTCAACATGTTCCTTACAGACCGTCAACATGTTCCTTACAGACCGTCAACATGTTCCTTACAGACCGTCAACATGTTCCTTACAGACCGTCAACATGTTCCTTACAGACCGTCAACATGTTCCTTACAGACCGTCAACATGTTCCTTACACGTAACAAAAGACAATTTTGCATGTGATAAATGTTCCAGAAATCTGCGAAAAACTTCAACAGGTAGCACTAAGATCGTGCTTTCAACATTAGCTATTACAATTTTAAGCATTATAATTTTAAAGTGCCTCAAAACCTACAAATACACGGTGTAATATCTGCACACAACTTATCCATATAGCCATCAATCGATATCTACTAATATATGCGTACTACATTTCAAGTATCCAGAAGGAAAGCGAAAGGAAAAACGGCCAAAAGCCACCTGGCGGAGAACTGTGGAGGCGGAGATGGTGAGGCATGAAAACCAGAGCTGCGGCACCACATGAAGGATGGCTGTCGATTGAGCAAAGTGGAGACAGTTTGTTGCTGCCCTACAAGACGCCACTAGGCGTGATGGTCACTGATTGCTTTGTCAGTCAGCGGTCAAGGACCAAAGTGGAGACAGTTTGTTGTTGCCCTACAAGACGCCACTAGGCGTGATGGTCACTGATTGCTTTATCAGTCAGCGGTCAAGGACCAAAGTGGAGACAGTTTGCTGCTGCCCTACAAGACGCCACTAGGCGTGATGGTCACTGATTGCTTTGTCAGTCAGCGGTCAAGGACCAAAGTGGAGACAGTTTGTTGTTGCCCTACAAGACGCCACTAGGCGTGATGGTCACTGATTGCTTTGTCAGTCAGCGGTCAAGGACCAAAGTGGAGACAGTTTGTTGTTGCCCCACAAGACGCCACTAGGCGTGATGGTCACTGATTGCTTTGCCAGTCAGCAACCAAGGACCAAAGTGGAGACAGTTTGTTGTTGCCCTACAAGACGCCACTAGGCGTGATGGTCACTGATTGCTTTGTCAGTCAGTGGTTAAGGACCAAAGTGGAGACAGTTTGTTGTTGCCCTACAAGACGCCACTAGGCATGATGGTCACTGATTGCTTTGTCAGTCAGCGGTCAAGGACCAAAGTGGAGACAGTTTGTTGTTGCCCTACAAGACGCCACTAGGCGTGATGGTCACTGATTGCTTTGTCAGTCAGTGGTCAAGGACCAAAGTGGAGACAGTTTGTTGTTGCCCTACAAGACGCCACTAGGCGTGATGGTCACTGATTGCTTTGTCCACCCTTATCGACACCTGGTGTTAAAGTGTAAGATGTAGGTGTCTTCTCTGATTTAGGATGTTGCTGTGTATGTGGTAGTGGAACAGTTCACAGGGTTATCACACAGGCAACATGACGTGTAGAGTCATAGAAAGGGTAACTTCGTTGTATAAGTTTCTTTCATTTATTGCACGCCACAAAACAGTCATGATACTTATGACATCAACATGGTTAACGAGTTCAGCAAGATGATATGGCACATTGAAAACAATTTCTGTAGTCAGCAATGATAGCTGTTGTATATATGCGTCATAAGACATCACAGTTCAATAGATTCAGAAATTCATCAATCATCGAGTGCTAGTTCGTGAAGCTGTATAAATAATAATAATTTCTATAACTTCTGCAACAGTGTCAGCTACAGATCTTCAATGTTCATAAACAATAATAAATGCTCCCATTCTGATGCTAGCAGATCAGTTGTATACAATAAGTCCGTTCACTGTCTGCACGTGAATAGCATACATGGGCTACAGGTCAGCTCGACCTTTATAATGTTCCTAAGTCTAACCATCTGACTTGGACGTGATCTCTGATATAACGAATCCTGGAACACACAGACAACAGTCTTGTTGGTCTAGAGCGACCCATATATATTTAACTAGTTCAGGTATACAGATACCGGTGACTTAATCCTAGTCAAAGTACCTCTCCATTTTGCATCACACAGGCGAGCAAATAGGCGACAAAATGACGAACCTCTAGACGATAGCATAAAGTTCGATACAAGAGGAATTACCTTATTTCGGAAAATCAACCATGAACATATGCCTCCAGGCAGGCTGCATAATACTGGGAAATAGTCTAGTTAGCTAACTAACTCACTAAGACACTGTATTTCCCTCAGAGAATCACAAGACGCAGTTGCGTCTGCTCGCTTCTTAAACCATTTCTAAACTGCCCCAACTGGGCGGAACACACAGAACGAACTCCCGGTTTGACATGCGCAGAACGACAATCTCTGAGTTGCCGTTCACAATAAGACGATTCGAAGAACATTCGAGATAAAAGTCTTACACAGTCGCGCCTTTTATGGTCATGAAAAGAAGCGTTAAGAAAGGTTTCAGACATCTACCATAGTTGACTGATACTACCAAATAAGGAGATGTGGTCACGCTTCGTTCAAGAAATTATAGACCGAACGTGTCTCTATACAAGAGAAGGCAACTCCTAACAAATTGTAGTTTCGATAACTCGGATTATGTCCCTTTGACCATAGAAAACATAATACACACTTCAGTCAAAAAAATGATCATACATATGAAAATGTTTATACAAACGAAAAATAATAATGATCCGTGCGTAACATTACCGCACCCTCCCTGGAAAAAAAAAAAAATGGGACATTTTTTTTTTTTTTTTTAAATCCTGGAGCCGGAAAAAATCTAGGCTCCTAACGCACGTATGATGCGTGGATATATACCTAACAAATTAGCTCAACGCATGGAGCGACACTGAGATCATATCTCAGATCCTTAGAGAAAAAATTTATCTAAGTATACGCTGATATATTCCAGGAAGGTGCCACCAACACACGCCACAATGATGGCAACAACATAATGACAATCAAATTATACTCATACCAATATATGAAATTAAATATATTATGTGTTATCATACAATGTGTTGCAAATAGCGGTGTAATTTACTAATATACCGCACTATATTATTACATTATATAAAGTAACAGTAATTAATAAGTAATACATGTGTTGCTCTTCGGTGACATAAAACATTCAATAGAAGAAGATGTGGACATCATCCGCTCCCAATGTAGGACAGGACTTGATATCCTCAAAGTTCCACAATGGACATAAACTCGCAGACTTCAATGATGTGCTGCGAAAATATCAATAACACAAATCTTAAAGACAACTGGTAAATTTCTTAATACAATCCTGAAAATAATTTATTTAAATGTGGCCGAGTGATCTTTTGGCCCGTATATCACTAACTAAGCCTTCTTAGATAATTACATGGTACAATGTTATAAATTTCCCTCAAAAAAAAAAAAGTGAGACAAAATCTACTAACATGTCATTATAACATTGGACTGTATATCAGGAAATATATATATATGACAGAAGAATCATGTGGAATCGTGTGTGGACATCTGGACAGAATGTCTGCCATTACATTATCCGAACCACGGATAGCTCGAACCGAGAAATGAAATGGTTGAAGAGCTATGGCATAACGAGTGGACCTCGAGCTCTTCAAGTTTTTGCTCTGAATAGCAGTAAGCGCTTTCTGGTCGGTTCCACAATGAAATGTGCGCCTAGAAGAAATCTTTGTAACTTCAGAATAGACCATACCATAGCCAATAACTCACGGTCTAAAACCGAGTAATTCTTTTCTGCAGCGTTTAATTTCCTAGAGATATACATCACCGGATGCAAAGTATCAGAATACTCCTGCATTAGTGCTGCCCCAATCCCTGTTGACGAGGCGTCACTTCGAAGAACAAAAGTCTTCTCAATAGTAGGTAACTTAAGAATAGGTGGAGATGAAAATAGGGCTTTAACCTGGTCCAATGAGGATTGACATTCTTTAGACCAGCGGATCAGATTAGGCGACCCTTTCTTCAATAAAGTAGAAAGCGGTGCCATAATGGAGGACAGATTCGGAATGAATCGTCCGTAGAATTGAATCAAACCTAATAGACTCCTTACTTGTTTCTTCGTCTTAGGGACCGAAATGTTAAGTATTTTTTTTGAAACATTGTGGTCCTCTGTCTTTAAAAGACCATGACCAACCCGATGACCTAGGAAAGAAATCTCGCTAAATCCTATAAAGGCTTTAGAGGGTTTTGCAGTCAAGTTATACTCGCGAAGAGTAGACAGTAATTCGTATAAACCCAAATAGTGATCTTCCCAAGAATCACTGAATAGACAGATATCATCTAGGTATGCTATGACATCTGTACGATATGCGAGAATTCGCCGCATCATGCGTACGAATGTAGCAGGGGGCGTTCATAAGACCAAAAGGCATGAAATTCCATTGGAATAAACCCCTAGGTGTAGAAAAAGCTGTAAAAGGTTTGGCACGTTCAGTTAGCGGGACTTGCCAATAACCTTTAGACAAATCTAGTTTGGTAAAGAATCTAGAATTAGAAAGTTTATTGAGTAGCTCTTCTAATGAAGGCATAGGTTCAGCATCGAACTTCGTAACTTGGTTCAATTTGCGATAATCTACGCAAATGCGAATGTTATTATCCTTCTTTCGAACAATAACCATAGACGAAGAGTATGCTGAAGTGGATGGTTCAATGATTTCCAAACGTATCATTTCATCCAACTCTTTTTCGACTTGAGACTGGAAATGAATAGGTATTGGATATGGTCTGACTCTGATAGGATTGTGATCAGTTAGCACAATGTCATGTTCTATGACATGTGTGTGTCCCGGGATGTCTGTAAGAACATCCTGAAATGTTTGCAACATCGAAGAAACTTGTCGATGTTCCTCAGCGGAAAGATTTGGAGAAACGGTCACGTTTTTTCCAAGATTCCGTAGAATAAAGTGGGACCATAGAAAGAGGAAGATTGACATCAGAAAAAGTAGTTTCCTCATCCTGTATAACTGACAGAGATGAGTACTGACCACGAGTTGCTTGTGAATTGTCCGTAGCCTGGAAAATAGGCTGCAAATAGTCAGGTCTTTCATAAAATTCTGTGAGCATATTTATGTGGAAAGTTTTATGCTTTCCATCAATATCGACAACATAGTCGACATCAGAAATTTTGGAGACTATTGCATATGGACCTTTCCATGCAATTAGAAGTCTGTTCTCCCTTGAAGGAAGTAGAACGAGAGCTTTGTCACCTGGACAAAGTTGTCGTAGACATCTATTCTTATTTGCAAACTGCCTTGCCTTTTCTTTAGCAAATTCTGAAGACGAAGTTGCTAGTTTTGCATGCCTCGATGATCTTTTGCCTAAGAGCAATGACGTACTCATAAGAAGATTGAGTCTCATCGCTAATATTATCGGCAGTGATTAGATCGTGAAGTAAAGACATAGGGCCGCGCGGTTGCGCGCCAAAGACAAGTTCAAAAGGGGAAAACCCCGTATGTTCATTGGGGACCTCTCTATACGCAAAGAGAGCCGCGGGTAAGACCCTGTCCCAATCCTGAGGATGATCCTCAGTTATTTTACCAAGTAAAGTTTTCAGAGTCCTATTTAAACGTTCGACCAACCCATTAGACATTGGGTGATAGATACTGCTGAGAGACCTTTTAATGTGTAGCATAGACATTACCTGTGACATAGTGTCTGATATAAGTTGAGTGCCATGGTCTGACAATATTTCTCCGGGAAAACCCAAGCGAGAAAATATCAGCCAAAGAGCGTCTGCGATATCAGCAGTTGAGATGCTCTTGAGAGGTATTGCCTCTGGCCAACGTGTGTGCACATATCGACACATGTAAGGATAAATTGATGTCCTCTAGCCGACTTAATTCTAAAAGGACCGATAATATCTATTGCCATTTTTTGAAAAGGGCGAATAGGAATGTCAGCAGCCTGGATAGGCGCAGCATGTCGTGGTCCTTTAGATTTGACCTCCTGACATACTTTGCAAGAGCGACAGTACATTCGTATGTCCTTGCTCACAAATGGCCAAAAGAAAGCCGCAAGAACCCTCGACTTTGTACGGGAAAAACCCATATGTCCAGCACATTGCGAGTCATGAGCATGTTGCAATATTTGCAATCTCATGCTCTTAGGCACAAGAATTTGTGAATGAGTGGACGTAGTCGAGTCTTGTACCATACGTACAAGTACGCCGTTCTTCATAGAAATCCAAGATTTCCTATTAGTGTTCTGATTAGGATCACCTTTTTTTGCTAGAATGAAGAATTTTTGTAAAGAAGGATCTTCTTCTTGCAATTTGATAAATGAGTCACGTGTAATAGTCAAGTGACTATCTTGGTCATTTACTTCATCATTATTAGTTAATGAAGTTTGAGGTGGATCCAGAGCATGTGCTCTTGTGACCACCGCATTGGTAGCTTCAATGTTTTGCTCTTCCCAAACAGCAATCTGCTGTGGGGTACATTCCCTAACTCCGTGAATACGACCAATAATAAGGTCCGCAATAGGGTTTGGAAGTAGACACGCGTGGACCTCTCCCGTGAAGAAAGGAGTAGCAATGTGTATTATAGCAGTAGGATACTTTTCTAACGTGCCACCAAATGTGACACATTTGATGACTTTTCCTGTAGCACAGGATGGATCTACAAGAGATTGCCTAACGCCGACAGTAGTACATCCAGAATCAAACAACACTGAGACTGGATTACTATTTACTAGCCCCTTATGTAATATAAGAGAACCTCTCCCATCATGAGCAACATTAGCAGGAAGAGCGGGCAAAGGATGACCACAGCTTAAAGTACTAACGGTTTTCGGATCAAATAAAGTACTGCATTGGATACATTTATTTGCCCTACCAAAATCAAAAGATGAGCATCCGATAGCATTATGGTCTTTATCATTATTAACCTGTTTATCTGCTCCCTGAGATTCTTGTTGAACAGAGTTTGTCTGTTGATATCTTTTTCTCTTATGTTGCGATCTACCGCGACCATTATTGCCTCTGCAATTATCATTAAAGTCCCTACTGTAATTTTTATCCTGGTTTGAGTTCCAGTTTCCATAACTGTCATTACTATCTCTATGCTGTTGAGAACCTCTATTATCTTGGTATTGAGGTCTCTGCATAAAATATTTTCCTCTATACCGATTACCTTTGTGAAAATTTCTAAAGTTAACCGGAGTAGAATAACGTGTAGTATTAGGTTGTCTCCAGTTCTGGGAAGAAGAATCACCCTGGAATTGATCACTATGGTTCTGGGCATAATTACGATTACTCTTTTTATTGAAATTTTTCTGGCTACCCTGAAATTTACGCATAAAATTTGGGCCATAAGGTGCTGCCGAAGCAACTGGCAGACCTTCTTTCACCTTAGAGTTACTAATGGTTATGTGCGGATGCGCAGTAACATACTGGCTACAGTATTCTTCCATTTCTTTTATGTTTTTAGGCTTACGCTCATGAAGAAAAGATAGAAAAGCTTCATTAACAGAAGACATAACCTTATCTCTAAGTAGTAAATCCATAAGAGCTTCAAATGTATTTTCTGTCTTAGACAACTCAACCCATCGTAAAAAAAAGTAAGACGGATGCCTGAGATGAATTCAGAGAATTCAACTCCAGTTTCTGGTAACATGGTTTTAAATTTAAGACGATATCCGTCCTCGTTAAGTTGGTACTTCTTTAACAATGCCGCCCTGACAACCTCATAGTTGTTTTTGTCAGGCACATCTACCATACTCAACAAAGTCAAAGCATCACCTCTAAGTATCTTGGACAGATGATACACATATAATGTTTTATCTATATTATGCACATTACATGCACTTTCAAATCTATCTAGATAAAATGTTATATCATCGATTGAGGGATTAAATGCTGGTAGATTAAGCTTGAAATCCTTAGCATTAGTCTTATTTGACACCTTATTTGCATCATTAGCATTACCAGTGTTCAATAACTTTAACTTCTCTAACTCTAAAGCTAAGATTTTTTCATCATGTTCCATTTTTGCTTTTCTCTCATCAGCCTCTCTTTGTAACCTTCTTTCTTCAGCCTCAGCCTGTAACTTTCTTTCTTCAGCCTGGGCCTGTAACTTTTTTCCTTCAGCCTCTATTTCAAGCCTCTTTTTTTCAGCTTCTTTTTCAAGCCTCTTATTTGCAGCTTCAGCCTGAAGCCTCTTCTCCTGAGATTCTGCTTCTCTTTTTGTTTTTCCATTTGAAATCTTTTTTCCTCCACCTGCATCTGCAGTTTCTTTTGTTCTATTTCAGCCTCTATTCTCTTTTGTTCAGTTTGTTCTTTCATTTTCTTTTCTTCCGACTTCAATGCCTTGGCATATTGAACAGTCGCAAATTCTTCTAATTTATCACCTGTCTTCCCAAGGGCTTTACCCTGCTCAATAAAGTACTCAAATGTAGACATGATGTCCAAAATGTGAGTACAGAACCTGAAATAATTAATTATCTTATTTCAATGTTAAATAGCAACAAGACTTAATAAAGTGCTTGTATAATCTCTATGTTGAACCCAATCTCTGTGGGAAACAGGAGTTGACACCAACTTGTATTATCAAATGTATAATAATATCACAAGTCACCTCTTAATTAACAGTGCACTACCCAAATCAGTGCATAATCATCAGTTATTTATCATAACTGCACTACAATAGTGCATAAGCAAAAAACACCAGTTTGTTATGATAAGTGCACTATAGACCAATAGTGCATGAGCATATATCAACAATAGTGAAAGCTAACTATGCAAGAACTATGTAAACAATAACAAGACAATGTAAACAATAACAAAGGTCATCAACAATGTAAACAATAACAAAGATCAAAGTCAATGTAAACAACAACAAAGATCAGAGTCAATGTAAACAATAACAAAGATCAGAGTCAATGTAAACAATAACAAAGATCAGAGTCAATGTAAACAATCAACAAAGATCAAACAATACGAAAACATTCGCATAAGTCAAATACACAAACAGCAAAACTAAAAAGAAATATGCGAAGATATGACTAACAAATGACGCTACAGTGTATACACAAAAATATACGTAAAGAACTGAATAATAGCAAAGGGGAGACCTACAAATACAAACAATCGAAATCGAAACTAAAAACACAAAGAAAGAGAGAGAAGAAAAAAAGAAAAAAAAAATATATATATATACAAGAAACAAAAATAAAGCACAACTCGTCACAACTAAACAGATATAGCAACGATTGTCGCTAGCAAATTTCACTGTAGGAAATTCGCACAGTCCCTAACGAAAACGCTAACAGTAGAACCTCTGTGACGTGGTATCTTCTACTGTAAGACTCCGCCCAACCGAGAAAACCCGCTGAAATATAAACATATAAATATACAAATAACAAATAACATATAACATATAAACATGTATCATGAAAACAATAGGAGAAAGTGTGAAAGTACAGAAGGCTCAGTTAGAACATAAGGGCACAGTTCACAAACAAAACAGGCCACTTAACTTCTATAAATCCAGCGTCAGCACGGTGCAGAACAGGATGTAATCAGCATTCTGAGGATAATGATCCAACGTTGATTAACTTCTGCTCCCATAAACAGCCATGACGAAGGAAATGAGCTTCTAATACTGCAACAGTTGTTACGGCACTTGACCTTCTGAATCTTCTAAATTGATTTAACCGGCACTTGACCTTCTGAACCCGCAACAGTACCCCTGAGACCGGAACAGTTGTTACGGCACTTGTCCTTCTTTTCACCAGATCAGGAAATCCATTCGCTCGGTACTTGTCCTTCTAATTTTACATAAACTTCAATATTGCCGAGCAGCGCCGGGTAGTTTCAAAAATCAGCAACTGTCAGAAAATCCGGATACTTTCAATAAAATTTCTTGTAAGGTGGTAGTTGATGCTGTAGTTGTATCTAGTATGATGATGATGTCTGGGTTTGCTGACCCCCTTGATAGCTGGAATCAGAGTGAACCAACCTATGGCCACCAAAAATGATATGGTGCGCCAAAATATCAGATGATAGAACCAGCTCTGGCCACCAAAAATGATAAGGGTGGATTTGTGCTGAAGTGGTAACTTGCCACCCTTATCGACACCTGGTGTTAAAGTGTAAGATGTAGGTGTCTTCTCTGATTTAGGATGTTGCTGTGTATGTGGTAGTGGAACAGTTCACAGGGTTATCACACAGGCAACATGACGTGTAGAGTCATAGAAAGGGTAACTTCGTTGTATAAGTTTCTTTCATTTATTGCACGCCACAAAACAGTCATGATACTTATGACATCAACATGGTTAACGAGTTCAGCAAGATGATATGGCACATTGAAAACAATTTCTGTAGTCAGCAATGATAGCTGTTGTATATATGCGTCATAAGACATCACAGTTCAATAGATTCAGAAATTCATCAATCATCGAGTGCTAGTTCGTGAAGCTGTATAAATAATAATAATTTCTATAACTTCTGCAACAGTGTCAGCTACAGATCTTCAATGTTCATAAACAATAATAAATGCTCCCATTCTGATGCTAGCAGATCAGTTGTATACAATAAGTCCGTTCACTGTCTGCACGTGAATAGCATACATGGGCTACAGGTCAGCTCGACCTTTATAATGTTCCTAAGTCTAACCATCTGACTTGGACGTGATCTCTGATATAACGAATCCTGGAACACAGACAACAGTCTTGTTGGTCTAGAGCGACCCATATATATTTAACTAGTTCAGGTATACAGATACCGGTGACTTAATCCTAGTCAAAGTACCTCTCCATTTTGCATCACACAGGCGAGCAAATAGGCGACAAAATGACGAACCTCTAGACGATAGCATAAAGTTCGATACAAGAGGAATTACCTTATTTCGGAAAATCAACCATGAACATATGCCTCCAGGCAGGCTGCATAATACTGGGAAATAGTCTAGTTAGCTAACTAACTCACTAAGACACTGTATTTCCCTCAGAGAATCACAAGACGCAGTTGCGTCTGCTCGCTTCTTAAACCATTTCTAAACTGCCCCAACTGGGCGAAACACACAGAACGAACTCCCGGTTTGACATGCGCAGAACGACAATCTCTGAGTTGCCGTTCACAATAAGACGATTCGAAGAACATTCGAGATAAAAGTCTTACACAGTCGCGCCTTTTATGGTCATGAAAAGAAGCGTTAAGAAAGGTTTCAGACATCTACCATAGTTGACTGATACTACCAAATAAGGAGATGTGGTCACGCTTCGTTCAAGAAATTATAGACCGAACGTGTCTCTATACAAGAGAAGGCAACTCCTAACAAATTGTAGTTTCGATAACTCGGATTATGTCCCTTTGACCATAGAAAACATAATACACACTTCAGTCAAAAAAATGATCATACATATGAAAAAATGTTTATACAAACGAAAAATAATAATGATCCGTGCGTAACACCTACAAGACGCCACTAGGCGTGATGGTCACTGATTGCTTTGTCAGTCAGCGGTCAAGGACCAAAGTGGAGACAATTTGTTGTTGCCCTACAAGACGCGACTAGGCGTGATAGTCACTGATTTGCTTTGTCAGTCAGTGACCATCGACCACAGTGGAGACAGTCTGCTGCTGTCCTACAAGACGCCACCAGGCGTGATAGTCACTGATTTGCTTTATCAGTCAGCGACCACCGACCAAAGTAGAGACAGTTTGTTGCTGTCCTACAAGACGCCACCAGGAGTGATGGTCACTGATTGCTGTCAGTCAGCGACCATGTACCAAAGAAGAAGACATCCCTAGTCAGTTATGAAAGAATACACAACAAGGAAGTCAAGATTAGCAATGATGCTGTGTGATTGATCAAGTGAAGTAGTTAGCACCATTCAGCCCATGCTTAAAATATGCAAGGACGTGAAAAATGAACGAAGTTGTAGGAACTGCCTAAGAACCTCTCAAGATGAAAGTGCTGATGGGTTAACACCCAGTCTAACAGACTGGAATTTGATCACGGTGACACACGTTTGTAGTGCAACGGTTCAACGAGGAAAGTAGGCGGTAGTTAAGAATTTTGAGAAATAAAAGATGCAAAAAATGCAGTTTAACAAAGCCAGAGGACTACATGAAAATAATTTATGCAGAGGTCCTTGACTAGGAACGATATCTACTTGCTTGCACAATTTATGTTTTCCGAAACGTGTAGTACATAATAAATTAGTCAATTCATTTATAGAGTGTATAGTATCTTTTGAGACACTTGCTGAGTATGCATGCGCAGAAATGACTGGTTCTGTGAGTGAATGTGTGATTTGATAATAAGCAGACCACTACTCACCGGGAGAGTCCGGTTTGCCCACTGCTGACGTGGTGATGTCCGCTTGCTTACGTCGTCTTTTGGGTGTTGTACCAACGGCGGCATCGCCCAATTCTGAGGAAAATAAACAAAACAAAATGTTTAATGATATGCCGCTACAAGATCAAATCACGATTTATAAATCTGTATCTTAGTGCGTGTAATGATCCTGTCGGTGTGTAACAATATCTGGAGGCGAGACGGCAGAACCCTAATACTGACCAATCAGAATGTAGCACTAAGTAGGACGTCATATTATGTGAGAACGAGCAGCAATTCCTGGTACTGTCTCATAAATGACATCGCCTAATCACCGTTGAAGATTACAACGAAATGGAAGGACGTGTTTCTTAAGACAAAAATAAAAATAATATTCTTCAGGGTACATGTGGCTGCAAGATGATAGAAGACCTAACAGGAAAATGGATATATCCCCCAAAATCATTAGGAAGTCTCGAATACGACCAGATGTAATGCTACACTCCTCGTCATTGCTCCTGACTACAGAGATGACAGTGTCATTTGAGTCCAGGTTAAATGAGCAGCACGCAGTTAAAGTGGTCAGATATAATGATTTGGTCACGGAGTTGAGACATGAGCCGGTCACTGCAAAAATCATTGCAGCAGAAGTATATGCAAGAAGTCTCTAGTGGCTGACTCAGTGTATGATGCACTGAAAAAATATCAGTCCTGAAAGGACAGTCAAGAATAAAAGCACTTAAAAGAGTTGTCGAAACTACTGAAAAGGCATCATGCTGGTTGTGGAACAACCGCAACGAGCAACGGAATTCCGGACAGTAATTTATGTATAACAAAACATAGCTTCTTCAAGGTATCAGAGCGTTTAAAACCAGGTCGAATTGGGAAGGTGCAAAATAGGTCAAGTCGGTTCACTTCCCAGAATGGACACGATTAAATCATAACAGGATGGACATAGCTAAACTATAGCGTGGAGGGGCAAGAGTAGAATGTGCACAAAACTAAACAATAGGGTGGAGGGGCATGGGCAGAATGAACAAAACTAAATTATACGGTTAAGGGTAATGAATGAGTAGAATGGACTAAACTAAACTATAGAGTGGAGGGGAATGAGTAGAATGGACTAAACTAAACTATAGAGTGGAGGGGAATGAGTAGAATGGACTAAACTAAACTATAGAGTGGAAGGTATAGAGTAGAATGGACTAAACTAAACTATAGAGTGGAGGGGAATGAGTAGAATGGACTAAACTAAACTATAGAGTGGAAGGTATAGAGTAGAATGGACTAAACTAAACTATAGAGTGGAGGGGAATGAGTAGAATGGACTAAACTAAACTATAGAGTGGAGGGGAATGAGTAGAATGGACAAAACTAAATTATAGAGTGGAGGAGAATGAGTAGAATGGACAAAACTAAACTATAGAGTGGAAGGTATAGAGTAGAATGGACTAAACTAAACTATAGAGTGGAGGGGAATGAGTAGAATGGACTAAACTAAACTATAGAGTGGAGGAGAATGAGTAGAATGGACTAAACTAAACTATAGAGTGGAGGGGAATGAGTAGAATGGACTAAACTAAACTATAGAGTGGAAGGTATAGAGTAGAATGGACTAAACTAAACTATAGAGTGGAGGAGAATGAGTAGAATGGACTAAACTAAACTATAGAGTGGAAGGTATAGAGTAGAATGGACTAAACTAAACTATAGAGTGGAGGGGAATGAGTAGAATGGACTAAACTAAACTATAGAGTGGAGGAGAATGAGTAGAATGGACTAAACTAAACTATAGAGTGGAGGGGAATGAGTAGAATGGACTAAACTAAGCTATAGAGTGGAGGAACACCGGCAGAATGGACTAAACTAAACTTTAAAGGACAAGAGCGAACTCTGGCATGTTTGTTAAAATTGGGTCCCATTAAAACAATTTGGAAATCTACAGGATAATTGAAAAGTCACGCCCTGTTTTTAAATGTTTATGTCTACATTCCGACTTAAACAGGAAGAGAATCGATTGCTATTACATTGCACAAAATACCACGTCACATAATATTACATCCCAATGTGAGATCCAGCCTCTTCAGCACATGACGTCAAAGGTAAAAAGACTGGGGGGGGGGGGGGGGGGGGGGGGGGGTGGGGGGGGGGGGGGGGGTGGAGGGGGGGGGGGGGGAGGAGAAGACGCCAACAATTTTGCTCTCTCCTGTCACGTTAGTGTATTTAACATTTTATATGTAATGTTATTTTATTTTATTTGTGGAAATAAAATAAAAAAAAATAAAAAATTCTATTCAAATCATAATCAAGTACCATCTTCGCATCGAAGGTTGGCTGCAACGGATCTCCAGCATCGTCTGTCTCTTTGTCTTGATGGTCCACTCTGACAGATTCTTTCCTGTCCATCTCTTGATGTTATCTTCTCATTTATAGCGCTGTCTTCCTCTTGCACGTAACTCTGCCTTCTATTATGGTCGTCAGCAAGCAAGGTGTCACGTCTTTTTACACAGGCAAAATATTTAGCTGCCGATTTTTTTTATTTTTTTTTTATCTCCTTGATTAATCCTCTTATCATTCCTAGGTTTTCTATGACCTCTTTATTTGTTTTCTTCTCTTTCCATGAGACGTGCCCCATTCTTCTATATATCCACATCTCAAGGGCCTCAATTCTTTCTTTTAATTGCTTGTTCATTGTCCATGTTTCTACACCATACAGTAATGAAGAATATATATATAACATTTGATGATTCTCAGTTTGAATTTGTGCGTTAGTTATTTAGATGTTAGTATCTGTCTCATGTTGTTTATATGTTAGTATCTGTCTCATGTTGTTTAGATGTTAGTATCTGTCTCATGTTGTTTAGATGTTAGTATCTGTCTCATGTCACACTCAGACAGCTGAGTGAAAAGACCCTTGAGTATAAGAGTGAGATCCATCTTTGTTTCATAGATCTGGAAAAGGCGTTTGACAGGGTCCCCTGGAGCAAACTTTGTGACTGTTTGGCAAGGAAGAATATTCCAGCACCTCTGATTCATGCTATACAGAGCTTCTACAAGTCTTGCAGAAATTATGTGAGGACAGCAAACCATAAGTCAGAAGAGTTCAGGACCACCACTGGTGTAAGACAAGGTGATATCCTATCACCTTACCTCTTCATACTCCTTATGGACGATGTCATCAAGGCATGTAAGGAGAGAACAAGAAAGTATTCAGTGGGGTACTGGAAGATGAGACAGGTCTATATTTCGGAGCTGGTATTTGCTGATGATGTTGCCCTGATTGCTAAATCAGAGGCACATCTCCAATCGAACCTGCAAGTCTGGAAGGAAGAGCTGGAGAAGAGAGGGATGGTCATAAGCAGCTCTAAAACAAAATCCATGGTGATATCACGAGAAGAAAGAAGACATCAGATTAAGCTAGGAGAACAGGTCCTGGAGCAGGTCGACCACTTTAAATACCTCGGAGCTATTATAGACCGAAAGGGAGGCATCAAAGAAGAGTTGGCCACTCGAAAAGCAGCAGCTGGGAGACTTTTTCAGGCCATAAATCGAGGATTCCTCAGCAAGAGTGAGGTTGGTAAGAAAACGAAGATGGCTGTATACCGCTCCACCTATGTCCCAGTCTTGACATATGGATGCGAGTCATGGGCAATGACTACAACCCATAAAAGCCAGATCCAAACCTCAGAAATGAGGTATCTGAGGAAGGTGGTTGAAGTAACAAGAAGAGACATGGTACGCAACCAGACAATACGTCAAGGCCTTAAATCCTACCCCCTGCAGACCCAAGTAGAACAGTCCCAATTAAGATGGTTTGGCCATGTCTGCGGAGAGGGAGAGGATCGGATACCACGACAAGCATGGGAAACAAAGAGCCAAGGATCCAGACCCCGAGGACGACCCAGAGTCCGCTGGGAGGACAACATTGGACAGTCTTTGAAGGACCGAGGACTGGGGTGGAACCAGGCCGGGAGGAAGACAGCCGATAGGATAGTCTGGCGCTCTCTCTTCCAAGCCTCTACACCTCACGGTGGAGGGGGAACGACTAAGTAAGTAAGTAAGTATCTGTCTCATGTCGTTGAATGTAGCTTTTGCCCATTCTTATTCTCTTCATTATTTCTGTTTCGCTTCTGCTATCTTCTGTTATCACATGACCAAGATATAAAACATTTTTACCAGTCAAATACTGAATAACAATTACTGATTTATACTTTTACTTTCGTTTTAAGTACATCTATTAGAAACAAGTAAAGATATAAACATTTAAAAATAGGCAGTGACCTTTTTCAATCTGCCCGTGTACTGTAATAGGTCATAAGAAAATTAAAGCGAAAACTTCTTAAGAGAGGCTTCAGTGATATAAGTAGGCAACATGATGGAATAAACAAAACAAGGCAACAAATAAATAAGCGAAACAAAAGTAAGAGATGTTATTTTGAAATATGATGACAGATGATAGAAGTACAGTACACCGGTCTCAAAATAACATTTTCCATTTCACAGCTGTCTCTATTATTATTATTATCATCACATATCACCAGCCTTGACCGGCTACAGCTGAATCTTATCACAACCGCGAACATCTGGAACTAGGTATATAAAAAAACAGTATTTAAAAAACTAATGGCTAATTTATCCAGTGATGACTCATAGTTATATTATATATTCAGACGCTCATGAAATATTTATATGAGATACTGAGCTATTCCGTTTAGAATCGATGACGTTTCATGACTACAGATGGCGAAATGCAAATGCATTGAAATTAATAAGGACATTTAAAGTCATATGAATCAAGCATTCGTTCAAATAACAAATGTGTATCGTAATGTTGTTATGGTTTTATTCATTTATTGTTATTATTATTTTTGTTTTGGTAGATGGTTTAGTTTCTCCTTGAATTTCCGTATTAATTTGCGCAGCCATGCGTCCAGGAGAGATGCTGATTTCGTTTCGTGAGTGCGTGACCCAGGCATGCGTCAGGTCCTTCTTCTTCTTCTTCTTCCTCGTTCGTCCTGAAAAGGACGTTGGTTGCGTTGTGTCTGTTTACATCGGAGCTGCGATATCTGCGCCTTTCGGCCGACACATCCGACTTCAGCACAGCATTTTTTGGGACCGGGTTTGCCTTCCCTCTTCGATCCCTACTCTCTCAGCCAGACTGCAGTGATGCAGCCTGTTTCCAGGACCACCACGTGGAGGTGGAGTAGGGTCTTGGTCAGCTCTGGTTCGCTGACCCTGATGCAAGCAGTCAAGCTATGGGTCGCTGACTGCTGCTGCATCGTTGGGTCCCTATACCTTGATAACACATAAGGAAGAGAAACCCGAGGCCTGTAAACAGTAAATAAATATTAGACAAACATAAAGGTATGTTTTCAGGCACTCGTAAGAAATAAAGAAGTAGAACACTAGACAACAGCAAAACAACAGACGTGAGTGGCTTACCCAGGATTCGAACCCCGGACCTTCCGTGCGACACCTATACTTTGAAGATGTTCTGTATATCCTTTGTTTTCCAGTATCTACTTTTCTCGTTAGTAAAAAGGTAGACGTAGTCCCATAGCAGATACTGCCGCAGGGGTGTGAAGTGTTAGAGACTTCCCCATACTAGGTCCAGCATAGAGAGATGGGGGTGACCAGTTCCCTTCTTTGCGGCCTTTTCCTTCCCTAACTCAAGACAAAAGTCAGGGACTCATTTACAGCTGGGTAGGCTAGAGCGTGTTGATACCGTGAATCGAACCCAGCACCTTTGCCGCGAGAGATCAGCGCTCTAAACACTCTTGTCAATCGAGCGCTCTACCCCGTTAGTAAAGTCAATAGTAATAGTTATTACGAAATCAACTACTTCTCAAGAATACGTTACCATAGTAAATGGAACAGTTTTAAAACAAGCCAATAGATTCAAATACTAGGCACTTTAATAACATCGGAAGGAAGCTGCATCTCAGAGATGAAGAGTAGAATTGCCCAAGCCAACATCACGCTTCATAAAATAAAAAGTATTTTATGCAACATCAATGGAGATATTACACCAGAAAACAACAGATCACATTTTCCTGATCACATATGACTGCTGAGAACTAACTCACTCAAGACAACTAGACTGACCGTTTATAAACTAAGCTCACAAGCTAATATAGGTTCCAGAGAAAACCAGAAGGGTCTACAATAAACTTAATCTTAATTAATATTAATATATAAGATATTAATCTTCTTTTGCGTTCGCCCTGAAAAGGACGTTTGTTATGTTGTGTCAAGTTTACAGCAAAGCTGCGATATTTGCGCCTTTCGGCCCTACACATCCGGTTTCAGCATGACATCTTTGGGACCGGGTTAGCCTTCCCTCTTCGATCCCTACTCTCTCAGCCAGACTGAAGTGATGCAGCCTGTTTCCAGGACCACCACTTGGAAGTGGAGTAGGGTCTTGGTTAGCTCTGGTTCGCTGACCCTGACGTAAGCAGTCAAGCTATGGGTCACTGACCTCGTTGATCACTGTTGCTACGTCCTTTGTCCCAGATATTAATCTAAGCAAATTAAACCAGAGATTTGGAGAAAACGATGTTCTTGTACCATTCTGTGTGGGATATCAGACGTTTGTACTTTGGCAGAAAATCGCCGACCTATCGGTCGGTCTAGCACAGGAGTCGGGAACCCGCGGCTCGCGTGCCGCATTCGGCTCTTTGAGCGATCTCGTGCGGCTCTCGGCTCTCTACTACTTACCTGTAAGTGAATGAGGGATACCATGTGAGTTTTTTTTTCATGCGGCTCTTCAATTTGTTAAAATGGAGACAAAATTAAATATTTGGCTCTTTGTCACGGAAAGGTTCCCGACCCCAGGTCTAGCATCTCCCCCTCGGGAAAGACCTGTCGTCTTCCCTTATAAAACTAGTACATCCTGTTTCTCTTCTCTCCATTCTCAAACTCATCAGGCCTATAAATTCTGTCCATCGTTTTTATCACAAACTTGCGACTAAGGTATACGAGTATTTGTTCGTCGATGAAATTATCGCTATTCGGTTGTGGGCGTGTCTAGACGTACATGTTTCAAGATATATAAATAATTAATAGTAACAAAAATCCAATATGGAAATGATGGACAGAACTAGACGAATACTAATGGAACAAGATATGGCGAGAAGATGCTGCCGTTCGATAGGACACACACTAAGAAATAACCTGCTAATAGCATTACAGTGTAGTCCTTGTTCTGAAATCCCCCGGGTAAAAGAATAAGGAGACCCAAAAATTATGCGGAGAACGGAATTAGATATAAATGATAAAGGAATGTCTCGTGTACCTTCCGGGGTCGTTGAAGCCACACAGAAAGAATAGAAATACAGCACCTTCATACCAGATGACTAATATAAGGTAGTGGGTGGGTGGGGCTAACAAACTCATCATGTAAACACATACTGCCACAGACACCACCGCTACAACAGCTTGTAGAAAACTTGGTGCAGGTTTCTTCCAAGGAGGGGGAGGGGGTGTGGGAGGGAGCGGTTGCAGCGGTGGTTCCATGCGTCACAAGAAACGCAAAGGATAATGATGATGATGATAATGATGATAACGACAAGGATGATGCTGATGACGGCGATGATGACGACGATGATAATGATGATGAAGGCGATGATGATGACGACAATCATATTAATGATGATGATGATAACGACAATGATGGTGCTGATGACGACGATGATGATGCTGATGACGACGACGATGATAACGACGACGATGATAACGACGACAATGATGATGACGACGACAATGATAACGATGACGACAATGATGATGATGATGATTATGACGATACGGTTGTGCGATCTTGTCCACTCCGGCAGTATCACTTTTTTCTTCATTTTTCTCTTCCTCTCACTCAACATTATGTGGCATATTTTATGCACCATTATTTTACTCTCTATGCTTAATTTAGTAGCGGAAAGTCTCTAACACTCCACTCCTCTACGGAGGTATTTGCTATGGGACTGTCTTTATCTTGTTTACCACTCCTCAGACTTATTTACGTTTCGCCAGGTGAACTGGGGTATTATCATAACAATACCCAGTCATTATCACCGGTCTGCGAGCGAGATTCTTATCATGAAAAGACGGTCTCGCCCGATAAACATCTTTAGAAGCCAATATTGTCCGTCTGAGATAGACGTCTGAGGTGGGCAGATTACACAGGTGGTAGAAGCGTTTATCGTTTCACGGGACTATCCCTCTGTGTGATATTATCACGATAATCTGTCCGGTGAGACAATATTGGCGATAGGGAGCATCTGGACATCAAATGAGTTCACAGATGGTGTTTATGAGTTGTGCACAAGATGCCGGTGGAAATCTGACGTACCGATATGAAGTGGTCACGCATGGATATTACATTTAATATTTTGAAACATGTGAGGGTATTTTTTGAATTTGAAACACCCCTACCCACGTAGTGCTGAACGAGATTCGATTGGATTGGTTGATTTACGAGGCCGGAATATACAACGTATCTCACTGGAAAATAAGGCGGAAACACAGCTGGAATTTGAACTGAGGATTGTGATATATAATGTAGTGAAATCAAAGTCAGTACACACACTGCAACGCAAACATCAGACTAGCGACTCTTAAAAGTCAGAAAGAAAAAGGAGACACTGGACTTAGAAATTCCACAACTATAAGTAATAGATCGAGTATTGGGCAACTTAGGAATTTACAAGTAAACCCGTATTTTTAATACAAGATTGGAAACTTAGGAATTTGATCACAAGTCATAGAGGAATTAAACAAATGTTTTCACAGGTCAGTGATTTCGCAGAACACACGCCATTAGAGGAATCAACTGTAATTTCCAGACCTAAGTGATTTCGAAGCATCTAATACAGAGCTGTGTCCAGTATAAATCTGTGCAAGGAGATTGTGTATTCCCAAAATTTTGGGGTAAGTGTAAACAATTTATTTACTAATGTAAATTTTACAGGTTTCTTGCTAAGTGGTTATATATGAGGCTGGCAACCGCAACATATGAAAACAGTATATGCATGAACCACTACTGCAAGAGCTGGTGATTGTTTCTGACTAGTCTTCCGGAAACTCGACAGCAGAGGTGACCCCAGGACTCCGCCTGAAGCAGTAATGAGTGATGATTACAGCATGTGTACCTCAAGTGTAGCATATACGTTTTGAGATGTATGTAACTCGTTAATGTTAGTTCAGGCACAAATCAAATTCTCACTGTCCAGACACATTTTACCCGTTAATCCTCAGAGTAATTGGTGAATTTTAACCATCTTCTCGGAGTTACGTTGTGCGTACTTAAGAATTAAATTCTTTTGCGAGTTTAACATTGGTGGCCGGACAACGGGAACGTGAACCTGTTAGTGCTCCAAACAAATGTACTTAGCAGAAGGCATTTGTTTTTCTATTTTTCTAAAAATCGTGGTTACAAGCCTTCAGACGATTTGTTGTACTAACGCCGCTAGTGTGAGAGAAAAGCATCCACACTAACCGCCTACAGTGGAAGAGAGTGTGGAGAAGGCATTCGTCATCACAGAATTGATGAACCACAGCAGCAGGACTCAGCTAGAGTTAAGTTTCTTGTAAAATAGGCGAAAGCAACGGACTTTTTTTTATAAATCCTCACCTACGTCTCCGTGACGAAATCTTTTATATAAATTTCACCAGTCTTTGCATATATTTACAAGGTATTTTAACTGTTAAAGACTAATTCATTATTAAAACATACATACATACACACATACACACATACACACATACACACACACACACACACACACACACATACATATATATATATATATATATATATATATATATATATATATATATATATATATATATATATATATATATACATACATATATACATACATATATACATACATATATACATACATACACACATATGTATACATATATACATACTTATATATATATATACCTATAAACAGAGCTATACCTTATAAGAGGGATTTTGTTGGATTACACCAACTGGGGGCTTGACCGGGCTAAACCATTGCTTAAATCCTTCACAAAAGGCGACGGACCAGATATAATGCGTTAAAAATTGTTCAGCCCAATGCAACATTGTTCGTGACTTCTGGAAATATCTTGTGAATTGTCCCTTCAGGTAGAAGTGTCAGTAACCTTCTCTATATCTCTGCCAAGAGTAATCTTTCGCGCAGGTAGATACCTTTGAAGCCAATATTAGATACTCTTGAGTTTTGGGTACTGTTGGACCACTACTGCAAAGCAGGGGAGGCAATCCGTGAAAATGATGATGACAATGATGATGGTGATGACGACAACGATGATGATAATGACGACAATGATGATGACGACGATGTTGATAACTACGACGATGATGATGGTAAATACGACGATGATGACGACGACGACGATGATGATGATGACGACAATGATGAAGATGATGGCGGCGAGGATGACGACGATGATGAAGATAATGATGATAATGAAAAGAGTACTGACGACAGGGAAAGATCTTGAACTAATAGCACCAGGTTTGTATTTGTTGACGACCCCGTTCTCACCAGGGAGATAAACAATCACTTAAACGAGTAAATGTTATAATGATAGGAATGACGAGAAACAGGGTTTCTCAATTTGTCGTCCATGGAGGTCACGCATACAACCTGAACAGTTGAGCTTAATTTTACATCAACATTTCTACTAATTTAATTACAAACTTATTACAAGATTATCATTGATTTAATAAATAAAAAAAGAAATGTATTCTTTTTTTACAGATAGTTTTTTATTTTCTTTTTCAGTATGACTATATGTTAGCTTAACGACTTTTATTTGAAATAACATGTATTATTTGTATGCACACATTTTCATTTTACGCCTCTGTACATTTTTAAAAAAGGGGGCCCGTTGCCTTCACCGGACACTTAAAGGGGTCCGTAGCCTTCATCGGACATTCAAGTGGTCTGTAGCTTTCATCGGACATTCAAGTGGTCTGTAGCATTCACGGACATTCAAGTGGTCTGTAGCATTCACGGACATTCAAGAGGTCTGTAGCATTCACGGACATTCAAGTGGTCTGTAGCATTCACGGACATTCAAGTGGTCCGCAGCATTCACGGACATTCAAGTGGTCTGTAGCATTCACTGACATTCAAATGGTCTGTAGCATTCACGGACATTCAAGTGGTCCGTAGCATTCACGGACATTCAAGTGGTCCGTAGCATTCACGGACATTCAAGTAGTCCGTAGCATTCACGGACATTCAAGTGGTCCGTAGCCTTCATCGGACATACAAGTGGTCCGTAGCCTTCATCGGACAATCAAGGGGGCCTGTCACGTAGGGTTTATATTCATTTAATTTCCTACATCTTCTTCCTATTCGTTCACCCAAATTCTCTCTTTTATTATCTCTGTATTTCATTTTTTTTCCTGTATATTTTTCATCCATTCGTTTTGCGAATATTATTTTCATATAATTCGCAAACTTTACCTGTTTCTTTCTCAAAACTGAGAATCGCGCTAGGACGATATTACGTAGATGTCAGGGCTGCAGGGCGTCAGAAGGCGTGATAAGTCGGTTCGCTGAACACAGGACGTAGCAAATCGTCTACATTCTCAACGAGCGCGCGAGCTTCTTCTCGGCATAGTCCCGGTGAGGTGTGATACTTTACATCTGCACCGGTCAGTATCCAGACATTTGTCTCGAAAATCCCAAACTGACACGGCGCCCACTTGGGCCATGGTCAGCTGTAGTGTGAAAACTGCCCTGAAATGGAGTCAGGCTGTCTGGGATTTGAAACTGACACGCGTACATCGTGGTCAGTAGGTGACAGTTACGACACGCGTTAAGCGGACGTAAATGTTGGGAGTAGGGGAGATAATTTCGCTTGGCGAAATAAGTTTGGGCCCTTTGTCTGATTTTAAGATATTGGCCAAGTTTGAAACTTTAATTTCATTCTCGCTCATAGACTCCACAGTAGATAGGTCGCTCGAAAACAGAATAGCTGTTAGAGAAGATCTCAGTTTGTTTCGGCAATTTGTCGAACTTCTAGACTTCCAGAAATATTTTCAGCATTTTTATTCTTAAGTTGTGCGACTACCTGTAATTCTGTGGTTGAGGTAATTAATATGATAGATATATAGATTTTGTGAGTGTTAAAGTGTTAAATCGCTTAATTCATTTTAATCTATTTCTTTAGCGCAGAAGAGAAATAAAGTGGTAGGCTATTATATTTTCTAGGGAAGCATTCAGTGGAAAGCAGACTAAAAATTAAAATTTCTAGCTTATAACGGCAATTGTAGCTATTTAAAAATTTAATTTAACTGCTAATACTCAGTCGAGTGTATTTTTCTAAACTAACGTATAAACTCTAGAATCCAGCCTCATGAATGGTGACGGAATACGCACGTGTTCTTAATTTATGAGGATTGCTGATTTTTAAATATAACTTACGTCACGGGAAGTTTAAATGATAAGCAAAGCTCTCTGCTTGCAAGTTTAAATGTAAGTCTTAACCAGTACAGATTCTGTTTATTATATTATATGTGTTATTTTTCCTCCACACAGTGAAAGTTTTGGGGGTGACCCTAACTTTACCAGCACCTAGTAGTAGTTTCCATACTTGTGAAGAAATAGACAGTCCTTATTTTGAACCACGTGGGTTTTCTCAAGTAACACTGATCTGACGGTGCAAGTTAGACAGAAATACTAATATCCCTATAACGGGTTTTCAAAGACTGTAATGATAAATACTGGACCTTGGAGCCAGCACTTAATTTCTTCTAGAAACTCTATATAATTTGCTGCCTGGTGGCGTGAATATTAACAATCATTTCCCGACTAGATTATATCTTGTGGACAAATCTGTGGTGTGACTAAAGTGAATCCTATACTGAGGGAAGGCACCGACCTGACATTCATCATTTTTTAGAAACCTACGCTATTGACACTGTGCTCTGCTAACTCCCGCGCCTGGAATAATTGTTAGGTGACTTAATCAGACATTTGAACAAATTTGCACACCCAAGTAGTCGTTCCCGGAGACTCCAAGTTAAATACGTCTTTTGGAACTGGGGACTTCTTGGCAGAAGATTGCATTTTTTTGAGTCTGTGTGAAGATCTAAAATCAATGTGTTCCAAGAGGCAGCAAGCAAAGTCGTGAGTACAAGTATGAGAATGCCATGGCGGAATGAATGAGTGTACGCTGGTTTGAGTGATATTTTTCACTATTTTATCTTTGACACCCTGTTGCTGTCCTAATTTTTTTAAATCTGCATAATTTGTTGCTAAGGCTAGAGTTCTTGTGTTTTGTCTTAGGTTAAATCAGATTTTTTTTTCAAACTCTGTGCATATAATTACGAGATAAAACAAAGAAAAACTCTTAGACTCAAACCCTATGTATCTGTGACTCGGGCGCCATCATCTGTTCTCTTAACGGGGCCGGGCTAAACCTAGAGTTAACACTATAACGGGGCTATCATCCTTGCAACATTTCCTTGATTTTTTATGACTATGTGTATATGTATTTTCCTTGATGTACTTTCTTTGATGTTGTGAGCCGATTTTTCCTGATATTAAAATCGCTCTTGAACTAAATAATCGTGTTTGGTCAGCTCGTTCTAGATAATATATATATCATTGTTATAGTTTTCCCACGTCTGTGTGTTTACCTGTCGTCACGTGTATGTGCGTGCCTGTGAGTGATAGAAATATACGTAATATGTATATTGGTGTAGTCTGTCTGACGCTGTAACAACTGTTGTAGAAGATAGGTGAGAGAGAGAAGAATTCTTTTCGCTTTCAGAGACAGCCACTATATCAAATCTATCATCTCACGTGTGTGGAAATTCTATTACCTTTCACTAACTCTCACTGAGTCTATCACCTATTCAAACCTATTCAGAAGGGACCAAACCTAGTCTTAATTCTCCTATCGGAAATCTACGACAAATGGGGACTCGTTTCCGGTCTTTGAACTTAGAATAGGAAGACGAGTACGACAAACGTGGACTCGTCTATCTGGATTTTGAACTTAAGATTCTGTATTCTGATATAGAGTAAGAGTGTGATGTTTTGTGAGTTGTTATATCTTTAAATAATTACCCCCTAGACTAGCGATCTGTTTACGGGCGTGCTGACCACACAAACTAATAAGTTTTTTTTTTTTTCCACAGCATCTTTGAATAATATACATTTTGGTTACAGGTTGATTTTGTCGGGATATATGTTAACTGCTGATTGTAATACTAAATGCTGGTAAAGTGGTGAGTGTATAACATTCACTGGGTACTGAGGCAGAACGGCGTTTGAACTAAGTTAAGGAGTGTGTTTCGGACTTTTTGTCCAGATTAATTCCCTCCCTTACCCGATCTGACTTCAGGGGCGAACTTATAGTGGATTTTTAAAAATTAAGGGATTATTTTTCTCTTTAATTTTTGCAATATTCTTTTGCTTTTCCACTGTAGCAACTTATTTTTCAGAAGTAATCTTAACTACCATTTAGTTGGCGTAGTCGTGTTTTGCATTAAGTGCTTTATTGCCGATAATAGCAGCGATAGTTAGATTTTACTTTGGAGGAGGTATCCCAGGGTTAAGGATATCATCTTTTGAATAATTTGGTAATTTTTTTTTTCTCGTAAGTGGTAGGAACCAGTGTATCCTTTTTCCTATTTTCGTTCTCCACTAGTCTCAGTCACTGACATAATATGGCCGAGAGGGCAAAGCTTAGACAACTTCTCAGGGACGAAGCGAGAGAGGAGGGACTGGAAGGAGAAGAAGCGAAAGCATTTGTCAGAGACGAACTTGAGAGATATGATGCGGAGAGGAAAGCAGCGGAAGCTAAGGAAAAAGCAGCCGCAGATTTACAGCAGAAGAAGATGGATGAGGAAATGGAAATCCGCAGGATGCAGCAGGAGGAACGTGAGAAGGAGAGGCAGCATGAGGAAAAAGAGAAGGAGAGACAGCACGAGAAGGAGAGGGAGGAGAGACAGCAGGAGAAGGAGAGGGAACAGAGACAGCACGAGTTGGCGCTTAAAACTCTAGAGTTCCAAAGTCGTGGTGCTGCCTCTACCTCCAGCAATGGAGAGTCTTCTCCTCATTCTTCCTTAACTGACCCTGCTAACACTCAATCTCTTCAACTAAATGCTATGTCTTTCACTCTTGAAGCTTTTCCTTGTCCAAATGAGAAGATTGACACATGGTTAGAAAAATTTGAGAAAATTGCAACTCTGTACGGGTTAGAGAGGTCGCGTTGGAATATGAAACTTTCCCAGGCCCTAAAAGGTTCTGCTTATGATGTTTATTCTAAGCTGGAAAGTAGCCAACAAGACGACTACGATGTGTTGAAGAAAGCGTTACTGGAGCGCTTTGAAATGAACGCTCGCAAGTTTTTGCAACTGTTTCGCAACAGCCGGAAAGAGAATTCTGAAACTTTTCACCAGTTCTCATCTCGTCTTAAGGGATATCTAACAAAGTGCCTTGAGCTTTCGCAGCTCCCCTCTACCTATGAAGGTCTTGAGGAACTTGTTCTAACTGAACAAATAAAGAACACTTTGTCTGCTGATACCCGGAGATTTCTCGCTGAGCAGGGGGCAGAAAAACTTGAAGACATTTTGGAAAAGTCTGAGCGTTATCACAATGCGCTGGCTGAACTACCGGCCACAAAGCGGAAACCGACAGAGGAGCATTTTCGAAAACATAACCTAGAGCAATCTTCTCAGGCTTCTAACCAAAACAACCACAGAGAAACTGGACCTCAAAACCCCCCTCCTGAAAAATCCAAGTTCTACAAGAACAAGTACCCCAACCACCCCAAACAGTCTGATCAACCCGACCGCCCTACATGGCAGCGTAGCCAGAAAGGACAAGGTGGCAAAGGGAGAACCCCCGAGCACGGGACATATGATCAGACCGAGCACACCGAGCCGAAACGCATCGGATGCTTATTGACAGTCTCGCAAGGCGGAATTATTGACAGTGATTCCCAACCTGTTGGGGATAGACCCTCAACGCGAGGTACTGTTACTTTGAACGGTTCTCAAACTTCTTGCTTATTTGACACGGGGCTTTCTTATGATTGCATTGTTGCCAGAAACCTGGTCAAACCCGGTCAAGAGACAGCAGAGACCGTCCAACTTTGTGGAGTTCGTAAGAGTGAGGCACCTACAGCGCTTCCCATCGCATTGGTGGAGATACACTCTGACTTTGTCAGAGGTGTGATCAAAGCGGCTGTTATGGATGATCCCATCTACCCAGTCATACTTGGCGGGAGATACGTGTGTATTGGGAAACCGGAAGAGCCGATTGTGGCAGCAGTAACTACAAGAGGGCAAACCAAGAAGGAACGGGAGCCTGCGCCAAATTTGTTACCTATGGAACTTAAAGAAGCGCAATACAAGGACCCTACTTTGGCACCCTGCTTTAGGAAACTGCCCATGGCTAAGGAACCCAAACAGCACGGGGACATTTTTTCTGAGGATGGCGTACTTTATCGGAGAACGGGCAAGCCTGACCAAGGTTACAACCAGCTCCTAGTACCGAAACAGTACAGAAGCCAAATCCTAGAAATGGGGCACTCTCTTCCCTTTAGCGGACATATGGGACAGAACGCCACAAACCAACGTATAACCACTCATTATTGGTGGCCAGGAGTAAATACTGATATTATCAGATATGTCAAATCCTGTGCCCAGTGCCAACGTGTGCCACCCAAGCAACGGACACCCCCAGTCCACATGGGTGAAATGCCAATAATGGGAACACCATTCGAACGGGTTGTGATCGACATTTTAGGGCCTTTCGAAAGGACTAAAAGAAGGAACAGGTTTATCCTGACCTTAGTCGATACATGCACTTTATGGGCAGAAGCTATCCCGCTAACATGCGCAGATGCCAAGCATGTCGCAGAAGCCCTCGTGCAGATTTTCACTCGGTTGGGATTCCCGCAGCAAGTGTTGACGGATAATGGATCTCCATACCGAAACCTGTTGATGGATGAGATCGTTAAGATCTTGAGGACCCAGCACATCCACACTAAGCCATATACTCCGGCCGGAAATGGGCTCGTGGAACGTGCTAATGGAAACCTCACCATGATGCTAAGTAAGCTGGCACAAGTGAAACCTGAAGATTGGGATCTCTGTATTCCTGCAGCATTATTTGGCTACAGAGAATCTCCTCATACTTCCACAGGATTTCCGCCAGCTACACTCTTATTTGGCAGACCCATTAAGGGCCCGCTTGAAGCCTTACTTCAGTCTCTGACAGACGAGAAGGCGGATGAGACAGTCGTCTCAGCAAGTAAAATATGTGTCGGTTTTAAAGGAAAGGGTGATTGATGAAAGGGTGGGACCTAGCAACGACTAACTTTAAGCGAGCTCGCACAAAGCACGCTAACCGATACAGGAAAGTCGCGGAAGAGAGAGAACTGGAAGCAGGAGAGAAAGTTTTGGTGTTACTCCCTACGAGAACAACCAACTGAAGATCGGATGGCAAGGGCCGTTTACCGTCCTGAAAAAGATTTCTAAGGCTAACTACCAGATCTCTATTGAAGGAAAGGAGAAGGTTTTCCATTTAAATCTCTTAAAGAGATACTTGGAAAAACCAGTGCCAACCTCCGACCATCTCCTGACGATCGCCAAAACTGACGAAGATGACGATAGTGGCAGGGATATTCCACCGCTATCACAGGAAATCTTTCAAAAATGTCAGAAGCGGCGACGCTCTTTCAAGCGCGCATATGAGACATTCCAGGGGAAGGAAACTTTGAGGAGTGGACTTGAGTAGGAATTGGACAGAGATGGAGGGGGAAGATGAGAGGGAAGAGGACAGACACCCCGAAGCTACGGTTATAGGAAATTAAACTCCATAACGTAGACATGGAGTGCTTCCATATCTTAAAGGGGGGAGGCTCTGTCACGTAGGGTTTATATTCATTTAATTTCCTACATCTTCTTCCTATTCGTTCACCCAAATTCTCTCTTTTATTATCTCTGTATATTTTTTTTTCCTGTATATTTTTTCATCCATTCGTTTTGCGAATATTATTTTCATATAATTCGCAAACATTACCTGTTTCTTTCTCAAAACTGAGAATCGCGCTAGGACGATATTACGTAGATGTCAGGGCTGCAGGGCGTCAGAAGGCGTGATAAGTCGGTTCGCTGAACACAGGACGTAGCAAATCGTCTACATTCTCAACGAGCGCGCGAGCTTCTTCTCGGCATAGTCCCGGTGAGGTGTGATACTTTACATCTGCACCGGTCAGTATCCAGACATTTGTCTCGAAAATCCCAAACTGACACGGCGCCCACTTGGGCCATGGTCAGCTGTAGTGTGAAAACTGCCCTGAAATGGAGTCAGGCTGTCTGGGATTTGAAACTGACACGCGTACATCGTGGTCAGTAGGTGACAGTTACGACACGCGTTAAGCGGACGTAAATGTTGGGAGTAGGGGAGATAATTTCGCTTGGCGAAATAAGTTTGGGCCCTTTGTCTGATTTTAAGATATTGGCCAAGTTTGAAACTTTAATTTCATTCTCGCTCATAGACTCCACAGTAGATAGGTCGCTCGAAAACAGAATAGCTGTTAGAGAAGATCTCAGTTTGTTTCGGCAATTTGTCGAACTTCTAGACTTCCAGAAATATTTTCAGCATTTTTATTCTTAAGTTGTGCGACTACCTGTAATTCTGTGGTTGAGGTAATTAATATGATAGATATATAGATTTTGTGAGTGTTAAAGTGTTAAATCGCTTAATTCATTTTAATCTATTTCTTTAGCGCAGAAGAGAAATAAAGTGGTAGGCTATTATATTTTCTAGGGAAGCATTCAGTGGAAAGCAGACTAAAAATTAAAATTTCTAGCTTATAACGGCAATTGTAGCTATTTATAAATTTAATTTAACTGCTAATACTCAGTCGAGTGTATTTTTCTAAACTAACGTATAAACTCTAGAATCCAGCCTCATGAATGGTGACGGAATACGCACGTGTTCTTAATTTATGAGGATTGCTGATTTTTAAATATAACTTACGTCACGGGAAGTTTAAATGATAAGCAAAGCTCTCTGCTTGCAAGTTTAAATGTAAGTTTTAACCAGTACAGATTCTGTTTATTATATTATATGTGTTATTTTTCCTCCACACAGTGAAAGTTTTGGGGGTGACCCTAACTTTACCAGCACCTAGTAGTAGTTTCCATACTTGTGAAGAAATAGACAGTCCTTATTTTGAACCACGTGGGTTTTCTCAAGTAACACTGATCTGACGGTGCAAGTTAGACAGAAATACTAATATCCCTATAACGGGTTTTCAAAGACTGTAATGATAAATACTGGACCTTGGAGCCAGCACTTAATTTCTTCTAGAAACTCTATATAATTTGCTGCCTGGTGGCGTGAATATTAACAATCATTTCCCGACTAGATTATATCTTGTGGACAAATCTGTGGTGTGACTAAAGTGAATCCTATACTGAGGGAAGGCACCGACCTGACATTCATCATTTTTTAGAAACCTACGCTATTGACACTGTGCTCTGCTAACTCCCGCGCCTGGAATAATTGTTAGGTGACTTAATCAGACATTTGAACAAATTTGCACACCCAAGTAGTCGTTCCCGGAGACTCCAAGTTAAATACGTCTTTTGGAACTGGGGACTTCTTGGCAGAAGACTGCATTTTTTTGAGTCTGTGTGAAGATCTAAAATCAATGTGTTCCAAGAGGCAGCAAGCAAAGTCGTGAGTACAAGTATGAGAATGCCATGGCGGAATGAATGAGTGTACGCTGGTTTGAGTGATATTTTTCACTATTTTATCTTTGACACCCTGTTGCTGTCCTAATTTTTTTAAATCTGCATAATTTGTTGCTAAGGCTAGAGTTCTTGTGTTTTTTGTCTTAGGTTAAATCAGATTTTTTTCAAACTCTGTGCATATAATTACGAGATAAAACAAAGAAAAACTCTTAGACTCAAACCCTATGTATCTGTGACTCGGGCGCCATCATCTGTTCTCTTAACGGGGCCGGGCTAAACCTAGAGTTAACACTATAACGGGGCTATCATCCTTGCAACATTTCCTTGATTTTTTATGACTATGTGTATATGTATTTTCCTTGATGTACTTTCTTTGATGTTGTGAGCCGATTTTTCCTGATATTAAAATCGCTCTTGAACTAAACAATCGTGTTTGGTCAGCTCGTTCTAGATAATATATATATCATTGTTATAGTTTTCCCACGTCTGTGTGTTTACCTGTCGTCACGTGTATGTGCGTGCCTGTGAGTGATAGAAATATACGTAATATGTATATTGGTGTAGTCTGTCTGACGCTGTAACAACTGTTGTAGAAGATAGGTGAGAGAGAGAAGAATTCTTTTCGCTTTCAGAGACAGCCACTATATCAAATCTATCATCTCACGTGTGTGGAAATTCTATTACCTTTCACTAACTCTCACTGAGTCTATCACCTATTCAAACCTATTCAGAAGGGACCAAACCTAGTCTTAATTCTCCTATCGGAAATCTACGACAGGGCCCTAGCCTTCATCGGACAATCAAGGGGGCCCTAGCCTTCATCGGACAATCAGGGGGGCCCTAGCCTTCATCGGACAATCAAGGGGTCCGTAACCTTTATCGGACATTCAAAGGTGTCCGTAGCCTTCATCGGACAATCAATTGGTCACTAACCTTCATCTGATAATCAAGGGGTCCGTAACCTTTATCGGACATTCAAAGGTGTCCGTAGCCTTCATCTGACATTCAAAGGTGTCCGTAGCCTTCATAGGACAATCAATTGGTCACTAGCCTTCATCGGACAATCAGTTGGTCACTAGCCTTCATCGGACAATCAGTAGTCACTAGCCTTCATCGGACAATCAATTGGTCACTAGCCTTCATCGGACAATCAGTTGGTCACTAGCCTTCATCGGATAATCAATTGGTCACTAACCTTCATCTGATAATCAAGGGGTCCGTAACCTTTATCGGACATTCAAAGGTGTCCGTAGCCTTCATCTGACATTCAAAGGTGTCCGTAGCCTTCATAGGACAATCAATTGGTCACTAGCCTTCATCGGACAATCAGTTGGTCACTAGCCTTCATCGGACAATCAGTAGTCACTAGCCTTCATCGGACAATCAACTGGTCACTAGCCTTCATCGGACAATCAGTTGGTCACTAGCCTTCATCGGACAATCAATTGGTCACTAACCTTCATCTGATAATCAAGGGGTCCGTAACCTTTATCGGACATTCAAAGGTGTCCGTAGCCTTCATCTGACATTCAAAGGTGTCCGTAGCCTTCATCGGACAATCAGTTGGTCACTAGCCTTCATCGGACAATCAGTTAGTCACTAGCCTTCATCGGACAATCAGTTGGTCACTAGCCTTCATCGGACAATCAATTGGTCACTAGCCTTCATCGGACAATCAGTTGGTCACTAGCCTTCATCGGACAATCAAGGGGTCCGTAGCCTTCACCGGACAATCAAAGGGGGTCCATAGCCTTCACCGGACAATCAAAGGGGTCCGTTGCCTTCACCAGACAATCAAAGGGTTCCACGGTACAAGAAAGTTTAAGAACCTCTGGCATAGACGACGAAAGAAAGAAAATCTAAAACGCGATGTCACGGACAAAGAAGCTGCAGATTATACTGTCCTTTTTTTCCGTTTCGTGTTTTCGAGGTGGTCTTACATTTTATTTAACTGTTTCATTCCCTCTATGCCTTGACATTAGCGTCTTATTATCTTGATGTTTCGCAAGCTCTAAGTAATGTTCTGTGGATTACCGACACGTTCTATGTTAATACGTCTGCGTTTTATAGATTAATTCGCATACCCTATAGTGTCTTTCATCTTTAATCTTTTATCAGTTTTATTACAGAATTAATCACATTACAATATTAAATTACAGATCAAAGTTACATATCTCCTCCCCCTACACCCCCCCCCCCCCCCCCCCCCCCCCCCCACCCCAACTATACAATAAACAAAAAACTAAGTATTTTAGTCAGGATTAATAATGTATCGATTTTGGCGCCATTAAAAAGAACAGGGTATGCTGTTTAAAGCAGCCAAAATAATTTAAAAAAAAAAATGAAATAACGCTCTTTTAAAGCTAGGACACCACGAGCAAGTAACCCGCCAAAAAAAAAAAAGAAACAAAAACAAAAAAGAACGGAATGAATTATGTTGCGCTCTTTCTACTGCGTGTCTTTATAACGGGGTATTATTTCTCATTTGATATTTTCACTCCTTTAACTCGCATTACAGCTTCAATAGATCTTTAAGTAGTCAGACGTATTACGACTTAGGATCAAAGGTCACTGCAATCGGGGGAAAAAAAAATTGTAAGACCTGCACGTTATTTCATCTGGTGTTCAATTTAGTTATCACGATGCAATGCACGCCTTTTCCAGAACAGTTCGTGGTAATGTGTCATTGTTCGTTATGTTTCACTCATTCCACTAAGACAACTATATACAAGGGGGAAACCTTGAGGAAGACTACGGAAAAAATAATGGATGGATGACGTGGCTGAAGTGTGCACGAGATGTTGTTGAAAACCATATATTACACATTAAAAAAAAAATTGTTTAGTCGTGATACCTGTGATCAGAAAAAGGTGACATTGGATACAAAAATATGTCCGAATTCTGGAATTCCCCAGGCTCAGACAGGTAGAGAGAGAGAGATAGAAAAAAAAACACACACACGCAGACGACAAATGGAGACGTAAATCAAAAGGGTTAAGAAGACATGGAAAGGAGTTGTGTAGACGGCACAGAACAAGAGGATCTGGCATTAGTTTCTTTTTTTTTTTTTTTTTTTCCTTAACCAGCGGCACTTGGGCTTCCAGCCCTTCGGCCCAATGACATGTCATTGCGAGGCTGGGGAACCTGAGGACTTTCCTTCCAACCCGGTCAGGAGCTTCGCTCCTTCCCATCCACAGAGGGTTTATCACAGGAGCCGTTCAGGCTATTCAGTCAAATTTCCGGCCGTAAACATTTCTTCAAACGCTGTCGCCCGGGTTTGAACCATGAACACCTGGTCGCCAGTACAACGCCGAAGCCATTACACCAGCGCGGCTCCCAACATTAGTTTCTTGAAGGCCTATGCTCATCTGGGTGCTGAAGGTTGATGATGATGAATGAAGATATATGAGCCATTATATTCTCTTCATAAAATGTCTCCTACATATTTTAATCCATTTCTCAAACATATATTTTTGTGCGCGGACAGCGCACATGAATGTACAGGGTGTTTCAAAAAGAATATCGGCATTTTGAAGGTGTATAGTTTTGGTAATTGCAAACTTAGACATGTTTGGTTTGCACCAAACGATAGGTCCGAGTTTGGGCAGTCACCCGATAAAAAAAATATTTTTCATTTCAGCCGCTAGACGGCGCAAGGAATGAAAATGGAAAGAATAACAAGGGATCTGATGGAGTGAGTCTGGAGAGAATTGGACTACCGCTTAGATGTGTGCCGTGTAACACGAGGGGCACACGTTGAGGGATTGTCATGTAAGAGATTAAAATTTGACAGTTTTACTTTATTTTGGTGCAAACTGTTTATTTTTAAGTGTTCAATAACCAAAGCTATATGCATCTAAAATACCGATATTCTTTTTGAAACACCCTGTATATACTGGGCTCCGGCTGAACCAAGGTAAAGCCTTTGCAAGTTGCCCTTCATATCAAACTACTGAACAAACATCAAAATCATTGTTAGAATACTACTATATAGTAACTGTCTGTTTAACTCTTTGACTCCGGAGTTATTTTCCACCCTGTGCGGTAATTTACATTCGTGATAGACTAAAAACAACTCTCAGAGCGTTGTTCTGGCACGGGTGTCAAATCTGACCAACGCTCTGAGCGTTGTTCCGGAGTCAAAGAGTTTTAAGCATTATCGAACCCAAAGGCGTATTTAAAGTAATTGGCACCCGGGTGGATCCTACATTTGGCACACCCCAAAACAAAGAAACAAACTTGAAAGTATATGTTTAACAGTAGCAACTATTATAATAGTGTCCGAAGTCACCTCTGTGCTGGCTGTCACTCAGAGCGGACCGCCCCCTCACAACCCCTCCTCACTTAGAACAACGCTGATCGGACAGGTAAAGAGAGAGCTGGTGCCCCGAGTAGTTCATGTGGGGGGGGGGGGGGTCAATGAAGAGACAAGGAAACAATAGGCCTACTGCACACTCAGGCATGTCGTACAAGGCGACTGATGTGAGGGTAGCATGAGGTTGGCAACCTCATCATGTAAAAATAATAGCCACGGAAAGCCCTGCTGTAAAAGCAAGTGCATGCTTGGATGCCGGCTTCCTGCATAGCGACCCAGTTCCAGTGGTGGCTCTGTGATATGTAAGCCGTACGAAACGGAAATGATGATGATGATGATGACATGGCTGGAGGTTGTAACTAGAGAGAGGCGTAGAATGTCACATACATCACTATCTTTTTTTTTTCTTTTGGGATCCTTACGGAGCATGTAGCCCCACACTGCAGCTAGTCACCTTACAGGAAGTTTGCTCCAAGCACCCACATACTCTTGTAGTACTGTAGTGGTTTCTGTAGTAATTATTTTTAACGAGATTTGGTTGCCAAATTATTGCAGACTCATTATTACCCGACCTAAGGTTTTTGTTTTTATATTTGGACATGCGCCCTAATATAACCGACTAGGTTGAACGGGACCGCGCCTCGCCAAAACTTTATTTAAAAAAAAAAAAGGTTGCCAAGCTCTGTACATAACCTCATATCAGTCGCCTTATTACTATATACCAGAGGCCGGGTGGACGTCGGAGTGTCTAAGAGGTATCGCGGCCGCCTCGAATTCTAAAGGCACCGGGTTCGCTTTCCAGTAAAAGGTAGGCCCATAACAGACACAGCCGTAGAGGAGTGAAGTGTTAGAGACTTCACCATGCTAGGTCCAGCATCGAGAGGTGGGGGTGTGACCAGTTCTCTTCCTCGCTGCCTTTTCCATCCCGAACTCAGAGAGCAGAGTCAGGTGCCCATTTACAGCCGGGTAGACCTGGAGCGTGTCGGTACCGTGATTCGAACACGGTACCTTTGCCGCGAGAGACCAGCGCTCTAACCACTTGGCCAATTGGAACCAGTGGTCCTAATTATGTCATAGTGGTCCTAATTATGTCACAGTGGTCCTAATTATGTCATAGTGGTCCTAATTATGTCATAGTGGTCCTAATTATGTCACAGTGGTCCTAATTATGTCACAGTGGTCCTAATTATGTCACAGTGGTCCTAATTATGTCAAAGTGGTCCTAATTATGTCAAAGTGGTCCTAATTATGTCATAGTGGTCCTAATTATGTCACAGTGGTACTAATTATGTCATAGTGCTCCTAATTATGTCATAGTGGCCCTAATTATGTCATAGTGGTCCTAATTATGTCACAGTGGTCCTAATTATGTCATAGTGGTCCTAATTATGTCATAGTGGTCCTAATTATGTCATCGTGGTGCTAATTATGTCATAGTGGTCCTAATTATGTCATAGTGGTCCTAACTATGTCATAGTGGTCCTAACTATGTCATAGTGGTCCTAACTATGTCACAGTGGTCCTAATTATGTCACAGTGGTCCTAATTATGTCACAGTGGTCCTAATTATGTCATAGTGGTCCTAATTATGTCATAGTGGTCCTAATTATGTCATAGTGTTCCTAATTATGTCATAGTGGTCCTAATTATGACATAGTGGTCCTAATTATGTCATACTCCCCCGATCTCCTGGGTAGTGAGATTCGATGACTAGCAAGTTGTGCACGGTAAAAACTCCACGGTAGTTGGAAATCGTAAATAGTAGGCTACACGGTCGCTGTCCTGCCCAACCCCCCCCCCCCTAAAAAAATAAAAAATTATAAATTTAGGAAACCTACCCACCACAAAAATATTTATAGAATGTATGATTCTTGTCTATACACATTGGGATTGTCGCCAGCGATACGGAGTTTATGTACTGTGCTGAGATCCTCCTTGTGTGATTTAAGAAGGGCTGTGAAGTCTGAGTCGGAAGTCGGTCATATTTTAGTGAAGTCAATAAAAATGTCCTGACTCTGAATTTTACGAGACTTAAGTGTCGTGAAATATTCTAATCCACATATATAAATTATCAGGTAAATATAAAGCCTAACAAATAAATTCTAATAAAGAAAAGAGCAATGGTAAAATAACAGTGCTGTCACAAAGAATGTACTCGAAATCCCCTTTGTTTTATGCTTCGTCTGCAAATTGTAACGTTTCCACGTTAAATATAAGCCACTGCATAAATACAAGCGTTTCCACAACACATTAAAACGGGTATTGCATTTCTAAGAAAAACATTGAGAGGCACACTGCGTAATGACCTAAATTAATCCTAACATTAATTATACTACGTTACCAAAACGAACGAACAGATGGACTCAAATATAAAGAGAGAGGGGCGAATGAAAGCAAGGACACACCCAACACGCGTCGCGCGATACACAATTACTACTATCACGCGTGTAAGGCCACATGCACTAACTTTTTTTTCAGACGGACAGTGATAAAAACACTAACCTTCCCAGAGTTAGGTTTTAAAATCTTGAAAAACGCTTATTAGAAAAGATAACATTAGATGGGTTTACGTTTGAAAACATTACAGTACCCAGACAGCACATCTTCGAAACAGGAGGTAGAAGAAATTGCATATTTTGAACGCAGCCACTTAGCTCTTTTAAATTTGTATATTTGGGTTCCTTGGGGCTTGCTGACAAAGAATATGTAAAACGTTACGCAAATAGTCTAGGAATTACCAAATTATAACCAAAATAAAATAGTGGGGATGCCTGACAGCATGAAATCATTTCTGCTCATAAAATTTTTTTTTAACGTGTTTGAAAAAACCTTACGTACGGAAATAGCCTACCATGTTAACTCCAAATTGATTGGAGCGCAACAAATATAAGACTAAACACGATTGGTCGGGCTATAAATACTATCTTGCGTTGTTATGGGAAACGAATAGAAGGGGTATTTTTTTGAAAAGATGTGGAGACGTGGTTTCATTGGTTAGAGCTGCGAATATACACAATTCAGAGCGTTAGTTCGAGACCACTAGTTCAAATAAGCTTGATGAAGCAACAGTGCGTTGAAGCCAGCTCATATTTTTGCTAAATAAAAGCCTGGAACATAAGCAGATGGGAATTTGTGCCAGTATTTGTGCCAGAATTCATTGCTAGTCAACGTATCTGTGTATTTCCATGAATTGTGGGACTGTGGTCTTAACGTTATTGAGCAGCACCTGGTCAGAGCTTTGCTGAATCCAGAGTCGGACAGCATACTCCTTGGTCCATTTAGCTATCAGTGAGGTGTCTCCAGAGCCCAGGGGAGAAATCGAGCCGAGGAGTCTTTTCCTGCCGCCATCACGCAAGATAAGCTGATGTGGCCAGCTGAGCTCAACATTATGTACCCCCATCTTAAAATGACAGTGTAAAATATAATCAAGAGGGGAATTTAATTGTTTTAATATCAGGAACTGAGAACATCTCCAATACTAGTTCCAATAAAGACAAACTATTGAAGTCATGATGACAAATACCAACAGAGCTTGAACAAAACAAAACCAGTATTACCTCATATTACTACTACACCACTGACACACATAGGATACTATTAAAAATACATGTCACTACAAGATTCATATTGAGAAATTCTGTACATATAACTTGTAATTAAATTGATTGTGATTCCTGGTTCCATTTGTATTTGAATCAGGACACATATTCATTCATGACAGCACTGAATACATATTGTTATTTGAAAAGTTATCAGTGACTCCTTTAAGATATCCTCATAGAGTGTTTTATGTATGTGAGTGTCACAGTGTTGTCAAGTGTGGTGGAATAAATTAAATTGTTTATCTGTCTGTTGTTGTTATGACTTACACTTCATCCTACACATACCCTAGACATATAACGTAGTCATCACACTATTCCAGAATAATTCTGACTGAGGTATACATATGTGGCAGCAAGTAAGGTTATATATAATACACTACTCTTATTAGATATATATACCTTCACAGCTGATCTCAGTCAGTACACTAAGTCCCCTATAAATATTTATAACATCCCACTTCACCACATAAGTCAAGGCGGACCCACGTTTGATCCATGCAAGAGGGGGCGCTTAAAATATGTGAAATAACATTTTAAATAAGTTGAATTCCTAAAATCACTTTTCGTGTTAAAGTACATCCATTTTTACATAATGTAAGAAAATTTCAGTTGTTTGTGATCATAAATAAAGTTGTTGTCACAAATTGGAAATTTGTTGGCACATTTAGAAAAAGCGCACAAGAAATGAAAATAAACTATATACACTGTCAATTTGCCCGTCGTTGTTAAAATGAAACTATTTTGCCTCATGGTGTTTGGCAAAGCAGTCATTTGTGTGCAGGTGTGGATGATTTGTTATTGTGTATTACTGTAATGAATGCATTAATAGTTTAAAATTTAGTCTACGAAAGCCGCGTATTCATTTCCTCACACACATACCATACATATACACATAACTCCACATAAGTGCATAATTTTATGACATATCACTAGTTAAAAGAAACTGTAGTCGGAGTCGGACATATACAATTTCTGGTGTGGTGTCGGAAAATTTTTCGGCCGACTCCACAACCCTGGATCTAAGGGAGGAGATCGGAGAACTCATAGAGTTGTCCGTGCAATGAAGGTCATCCTTAAAACCGAAACAGAGGCTGAAGTAGTCCAACTTTTTCTTCGTCTCCTTAGAGATCTTTTTTTTTTTTAAAATAAAGTTTTCCCTCGTTTTGGCGAAGCGCGTCCCGTTCAACCTAGTCGGTTATATTAGGGCGCATGTCCAAATATAAAAGACCCTTAGGTCTGAGATTACCTATTTCTCTCTTCAGCGATCCCTGGGCTACACAGGGCTTATAACTATAAAGAGGCGCAATATGCGATACAGGGCTTATAACTATAAAGAGGCGCAATATGCGATACAGGGCTTATAACTATAAAGAGGCGCAACATGCGATATACAAACGCAATGAACTTAACTTAGTCATCAAATGGCAGATAAGTACATAAGTGACTAATAAAGAAGAATTTTCATAATTTATAAATAAAAGAAATAAGCCAGCAATTATTCTAAATAAACTTGCTATAGAAATGCATTTCCAATGCAAATAACCCACATGCGTACTGTGAAAACCACGTGAGAATTCTGAAAGACATGAAAGAATAATGGGTTTATTTTTTCAAAGAGAGCAAACACAGTCATGAAAGCTATATGATGTGGATTATTACTACATGTATCTTGTAACTGTGTAGTGGTAATGGTATTAAAGATGTAATGAATGTGGCTACGTAAAGTGTCTAGGGTAATGATGTGTAATGTGGTGTGTTAGTTATAAATACACCCACAGGCATTTAAGAAGACTAATAAGATTAACAAGTGTTAAAATACACTGAACTAACTCACGTGTATAAAGTTTTTGATATAATTATATTACATTTATTTGTTCTGGATCAAGTTTTATTTTGACCAGAACTTGTTTTAAAAGAAGGATTTAAAATTTATGAAAATTATGCATGGAATGTTACATAATAAATACAAAAGTGTACATATTTAAGTACTAGAATAGTTAGTTTTATTCAAATGTTCTGGTAGTCAGCTACTAGGTGGGATATTTATTGTCTGTGCTTTTGGGTTTGTCTCATCACACCTGTCTATATTGACTACACCGTGTCCAGAAACTGGTGGGAATTTTTATGGGGATATTAGTCACTACCAATAGTTGGTGAATGTCCAGCAGACCAGAGGCTCACTCATCTTTTTGTAGCTCTGGTGCTGAAAACTTGCGGTCCCACCTCTCCGTGCTGGCGGACAATAATGGTGGTCTCTGTCACAAGAACTGCACAGATACACTCGAGTAAAGTCACCCACCGGATAGACTCTGCTTTGTTGTCGATAGAAAACTCACAGCTCTGCAATCAAAGTATGGGCTATGTGTCAAAATCTATTCTATACCCACGTCTGGACACCACACTGACACAACAACCACATCATACAGACAGGTCAGATCTCTCTGACCAAACAGCACAGTTACCATGGTGGGTTTACCTCAGATAGATCCTCCCAGACTATAGATTCTGAAAAATATTTATTAGTTGTTGGCCCTAAAAGAAGATAGGTAATCTGTTTCAACGCTTGATATATCTTGCATAATCCTTGCTGTAGTTTATATGTACCTTGTTGGTCCCTAGACCCTGACTTGGGCGGGGGGTCTAGAGCAAAATCCCTACTGGTTTGTAAGGCTATATTATGATATGGCAGTATCAAATCACTCGAACATGAAACAATATTCAAAATATATAAAGAAATAATTTCAATCTTACCAGATTAAGAATACATAACACAGAATTGCTAGCAAAACTCAGCTGAGCTGCTGGCTATAGTATGGCGTCCCTAAATTTATTCACTGTCTTTCATATGGGAACACACCACACTTTAAAATCTGTGTCTAACACTGAACAATTATTGAAGAATGACCCCAAATGCGCTCTGAGCGCTAATGATATGATTGTCTGTGGCCAATCACTGCCAAGGTTTATTTTTAATTTCAAATTTCTACACTAAAGTCATTTCAGTCATGCTTCAGTCAAGTATGGATGGTTATCTGTTAGTCTGTCCGTCTCTACTTGTGTTTCTAAAAAAAAAATGTGCTTGATTTTTGAAGCAACCTTTCTCTCCCCTTAAAATTTTGTCGTAAAAAGTTATATTTAGACACAGCTACCGCTCAAAACCCCCTCTCCTCCATAATAAGTAACTTTGAACACCTGTTCCCAAGGTCGTGTTTTTGTGTGCAAATTGTGACACTTTTAGATTCAATATAGTCTAGCGATGATGTGAACTACACTGTCTTTTGTCATTATCTTCAATATTATCTATCCGTTTGTAAAATTAAGATCATATTAGTTCACTGCTCAGAATAGGCCATCCGGCCAGCTAATTTTTATATTCCTAACATTAATATTAAGAAAATTTACTTTTTAAATTTTTGTAATTTTCCTACCATCCGCGTTCTGCCGCTCAATTCAAATCAAAATCTTAGTATCGCAAAAGCGTCCATTTCCGTACCTCGTGTCAATTTGGGGGACGTGAATTTTTTACTTTCCTCCATCCCCCCCAATTGCGTCTCCTTAGCCTTGCTACGCAATCTTTCCAGTCATATTTTTTCCTTTTTGATCCTCCGTTCCCCTCCTGTCTAGCAAGGCAAAAATTTATAGAGGATGATGACCCGCGGTCTAGGCGATCATGTACATCAGCAGCTTACGCATTATGTTTTTTATCCTTAAATGTTATCTTTGGAGTATTTTACCGTTGTATCTCGGTCAATTTCACTACACATCTCCCCACTTGAAAACATGCCTATGGCAAGTTCCAAAACCAGCGATACACATAGGTAAAATTACTCCTCACGTCTGCCACTACTCTAATTTTGATCACAGGGGTGCCGACTGAGGAAATCTGCACCGACATTCAATTTGCCTGGGATATATTGGATACTGAACTGATATGGTTGAAGCAATAAAGACCACCTCAGCAATCTTGCGTTTTCATGCTTAGCCTGAGACAAGAACACGAGAGGCTGATGATCCGTCTCCACCACAAAAGTCCTACCATACAGATAGATTTGAAACTTCTTTATTGCCCAGATTAATGCTAAACATTCTTTTTCGCTTGTGGAGTATCCTTGTTCCGCCTTATTCAATTTGCGGCTTGCATAAGCGACTGGTTTCAGTTCCCCATCAGGTGAAGATGATCTTTGCAACAAAGCCCCTCCAAGTCCTACATTACTGGCATCGGTTCTTAAGACAAAGTCCTGTGTCAAATCAGGCAGTTTGAGAATAGGCTTGCTAGTGAGTTTTTCCTTTAACTCTTGGAACGCTAATTCACATTGTGCAGTCCAAATAATTTTATCTGGAAGTCCCTTGCGAGTCAGATCAGTCAGAGGAGCACAAATGGCGTTAAAATTTTTGATGTATTTCTGATAAAATCCGCATAACGACACGAATGATCGCACGTCCTTTTTGGTTTGCGGCCTAGGTGCTCTCTGCAGTTTTTCCAAGTTCTTAGGATCAGGGGTCATATTACCCTGATATACAGTGTGCCCCAAGAATTCCAACTCTTTGCATCCAATACAACATTTTGTTGGCCTAGCAGTTAAGTTCGCCTCCCGAAGTCTATCAAACAACATCTCCAGAGCTTCAATGTGTTCTTCAAATGTCTCTGTGGCGACGAGTATATCATCCATGAAATTCGTGATACATGGGTTATTCAGGGGGTCCAACAATTTTCGCATCATCCTTGAAAACACACTCGGAGCATTTTTCAGTCCGAATGGTAGCATATTGAATTCATAATGTCCATCCGAAGTGCTAAAAGCCAAATAAGGTCTCACTTCAGGCTTCACTGGGATCTGGTAATAGCCTTTACTAAGATCCACTTTTGAAAAGTATTTTGCCTTGTTCAGTCTGGCAAATAACTGTTTTGTGTCTGGTAATGGATCCACTTGTCCTTCTGTGACAGCATTCAGTTTCCTGTAATCTATGCACAGTCTGTGTTCCCCAGACGGTTTCCTCAACAAAACGACACTAGAACTAAAAGATGATTCACTGTGCGAAATAATCCCCTCCTTCAATAAATAATCTATTTCTTCCTTTAATGCCTTCTCCTTCGCGAACGGAATAGAATAGGCTCTCATACAGATTGGGTTTGAGTCTACCAGTTTCATGTCATACTGTAGCAAATTTGTATGGCCTGGTTTATCTGTTAATACATCTGTATGTTCCTCCAGAACTTGTTGAACTCTCTCCCTCTGATTTTTAGTCAGGTGCTTACTGACTTTTACCTGTGCTGCGGTTTCACAAGGATGTAATGGGTATTCATGTGAGGTGAGTGGTTCCTTTTGCATCTGGGTTGCAATAGCTAAGGTCAATAAGGGGGTGCTTTCCTGGAGTGGTCTGTCCAGATACTTCTTTAACAGGTTTACATGATAAACTTTTTCCTTCCCCTTTTTGTCAATTTTATAGTTTGTTCTAGACACCTTCTCTAGAACCGTATATGGACCTTGCCAACCAATTTGTAATTTATTCTGGCTTCCGGGTAGTAAAAGCAGCACCTTCTCTCCGACTGCCAGTTCCCTGTCCTTTGCCTTCCTATTAAAATATGCTGCATGTTTCTTCCTGGCTTGTTTCAAATTATCATTTGCCAGTTTCCATCCAGCTTTCAAACGAGTGGTCAGTTCGTTCACGTATTGATACGATGAGGTAACAGTCTCTTCCGCCTTCTCATCTGTCCAGGTCCTTAATAGAGTTACATCTGGATCTTTAATTTACCATACTTATTTTTCATGGAACCCATCGGGTCCCGTCCCTTAGAAGCTCTATAATGAGGACTTTTCTTCCTAGAATCATCACTCACAAATCGACCACTACCAATTTTTCTCTGGGGTTTGTCTCCCCACTTAAGATTGTTTATGAGAGATCTTCGCTCTCTTGTCTGTTCCTCCAGTTTATATAAGTCTGACCGAGGGATTGTCATCCTATCCTGGGTAAAATTTCTTCTTTGTACTCTTCGCATAGCGGCCATGTTAATCCATTCAAGTGAAGACTGGGTGTGAAAAGGGGGCTCCCATTCCACTTTGTCTACCCGTGTATAATTAGTTTTCCTTTCAGGCCTAAAGTTGCCCCGTGGCGGTTCTAGGTCCTGCACATATTTTCCCTTTGTGGGTGTTCCCTCATGAAATACGCCACATGCTTCTACAAAGTTTTCAACATCGACATTTACGTCGGGCCAATAGTATTTTAGAGCAATCTTTTGGCAGATGGTACCGACTTTCTCATGGTCACCATCTTTTCCAACATGTAAGCTCCTTATCAAATTTGCCCTATATCTCTTGGGAAGAACTAACTGTCCGTGACCAGTGGATCTAGTTCCTGTCTTCCTGTATAATAATCTATTCTTCATGAAATATTCCCCCTTGCTCGGAGGTGTGTGGCATTTGGGCAATTTTTTAAAACAGGGCTTGAGTGTCCTATCCTCAGCCTGCGCCTTCCTCATCTCCTCTGGATGAGCATTTATAGGTTCACCTTCTTCCTCCTTCTTCTGTGACCTGGTCTGCACTGTCGCCATGATCACAGGTTTCTCGGGATTCCCCAAGAAGACGTATCTACACCCCAATATCAGAGGGTAGATTGGTTCATCTATCACTGCTGCTCTGATTTCTCCTTCCACATAGCGAGTTTTCACCGTTATCCTTGCGATGGGAAGTGTCATGAGTGGTATGTCCTTAGTCGCCCCTTGTATTTCCACTGTTTCTGTGGTATACTGACTTGGGTCCACTAGGCTAGACTTCACAACTGAATCATAATCCAAACCTGTATCATAAAGGCACCTTATGGTGACCCCATTACAAATAACATCTTCACAAACTGGGGGGTGATAAGGTTCCTGTTGTCCCTTAGGATTAACCTTTAATCTTTGCGTCCCCGACTTCATTGCAGCAATGTTTGAAGGTTTCCTTCTACAAAATTCGGTGTTATGGTTATCCTTCTTGCACCATTTGCACCATCTTTTTCCTTGGTTCAACGGTTTTCTTTCATTGAACTTTTGGTCATTGAACTGTGAGTTTCTGTCGCGATAGTCATTTCTTGGCCGCTCAAAATTTGTCCTACCCTTATTTCCCTGCTCTCTATTATCAAATTTATTAAATTGCTGTGGAGCTTTAAAATTGTCTATGTGCTTCTTCTTAGCACCACTTACCTCTGCCTGAGCTGCCTGATACCTCTCAGCAACATTTAAAATTTCCCCCAACTTCTCTGCACCTTGTTCCATGAGAAATTTTCTCATGTCTGGAGCCATGGACTCTCTCAATTGCTCAATCATGATCATTTCTTTAAGATCTTGGGTCTTCCCCAGAGCCGTCCATTTCTCCAAATAGGTTTCTAGTCTGGCAGAGAATTGGTGGTATGTCTCCCCAGACAACAGTTTGGCATTTCTAAATCTCTTACGATAAAATTCACCATTCTTCTCGTACCTTAATAACAAAGCCTGCTTTAACATGTCATAATTGTCTTGGTCTTCTCTGTTCATTTTGGCAAATACTTCATAAGAAGCACCCCTCAATCCCTGTGATAGCTTTAAACTCCACCTCTCTCTCTCTAACCCATATGTAGTAGCTAATAACTCAAAACGTCCCAGGTACCCCTCTATGTCATCGTCTTTCTCAACAAAATGGTCTAAATGAAACCCCATAGCTGAGTTTGAGGCTCCCATACTGGGCGTAGCATCTGAGGCAAAAGGGCTGGCACCATTTCAGGGGCCGGGCCTTGTAATTCCAGCTCCCTTAGTCGTAATTCGTGCTCCCTCTGCAACCTTCTATCTTCTGCCTCCCTTTCGGCAGTCAACCTTTTTTCTTCTGCCTCCCTTTCGGCCTTTTTTATCTTCTGCCTCCCTTTCGGCCTTTTTATCTTCTGCCTCCCTTTCGGCCTTTTTATCTTCTGCCTCCCTTTCGGCCTTTTTATCTTCTGCCTCCCTTTGCTGTCGTTTTTCTTCTGCCTCAATCTGCAGCCTCTTAATTTCTCTATCAGCCTCAATTTGTAATCTCTTTTCTTCAGCTAACCTGTCAGCCTCTAATTTTCTTTCAGCCTCTTTTTCTAATCTCCTTTCTTCCCGTTCAATATATTTATCACATTCAGTCGTTACGTATTGAATTAAAATTTGACCATCCATCCCCATCTCCTTCGCAGTGAGCACAGCAGCTGATCTAAACTTTGCTAGCTCTGCCATACTTTTTGGACAATATAATAATATACAAGATAAATCTCTAACCAGTAAATACACTAAGTACTTCTAATTACTATATGACTATAGTCTAACTAATTCTAACTAACCAGTTAACTAATTAATTATTACTGGCTGTGAAGATTCACCAACTTTTATCTGCAGGGACACTTTTAATTTTAAAGGAAATTTTACAATTTATTTCCCTACTTTTATTTCTCCCACCAGGAGATCCTAATTTTACTGTTGGGCTAATTATCCCTGGACAAGACCCCAATTTATGTAGTGGTGTTGATGGTATTGTATGATGGTGTTATTACTACATGTAACTTGTATGAGGCCAGCTGTGAAGGCTCCTGAGATAAAATGTGGTTGAGAATTATCAGAAGGCCTTTCTTGCTACCACTACGACCTCACACTTAATTTTTTTTTTTTCTTAATGAATGTGGCTACGTAAAGTGTCTAGGGTAATGATGTGTAATGTGGTGTGTTAGTTATAAATACACCCACAGGCATTTAAGAAGACTAATAAGATTAACAAGTGTTAAAATACACTGAACTAACTCACGTGTATAAAGTTTTTGATATAATTATATTACATTTATTTGTTCTGGATCAAGTTTTATTTTGACCAGAACTTGTTTTAAAAGAAGGATTTAAAATTTATGAAAATTATGCATGGAATGTTACATAATAAATACAAAAGTGTACATATTTAAGTACTAGAATAGTTAGTTTTATTCAAATGTTCTGGTAGTCAGCTACTAGGGAGGATATTTATTGTCTGTGCTGTTGGGGTGGTCTCATCACACCTGTCTATATTGACTACACCGTGTCCAGAAACTGGTGGGAATTTTTATGGGGATATTAGTCACTACCAATAGTTGGTGAATGTCCAGCAGACCAGAGGCTCACTCATCTTTTTGTAGCTCTGGTGCTGAAAACTTGCGGTCCCACCTCTCCGTGCTGGCGGACAATAATGGTGGTCTCTGTCACAAGAACTGCACAGATACACTCGAGTAAAGTCACCCACCGGATAGACTCTGCTTTGTTGTCGATAGAAAACTCACAGCTCTGCAATCAAAGTATGGGCTATGTGTCAAAATCTATTCTATACCCACGTCTGGACACCACACTGACACAACAACCACATCATACAGACAGGTCAGATCTCTCTGACCAAACAGCACAGTTACCATGGTGGGTTTACCTCAGATAGATCCTCCCAGACTATAGATTCTGAAAAATATTTATTAGTTGTGGCCCTAAAAGAAGATAGGTAATCTGTTTCAACGCTTGATATATCTTGCATAATCCTTGCTGTAGTTTATGTACACTGTTGGTCCCTAGACCCTGACTTGGGCGGGGGGTCTAGAGCAAAATCCCTACTGGTTTGTAAGGCTATATTATGATATGGCAGTATCAAATCACTCGAACATGAAACAATATTCAAAATATATAAAGAAATAATTTCAATCTTACCAGATTAAGAATACATAACACAGAATTGCTAGCAAAACTCAGCTGAGCTGCTGGCTATAGTATGGCGTCCCTAAATTTATTCACTGTCTTTCATATGGGAACACACCACACTTTAAAATCTGTGTCTAACACTGAACAATTATTGAAGAATGACCCCAAATGCGCTCTGAGCGCTAATGATATGATTGTCTGTGGCCAATCACTGCCAAGGTTTATTTTTAATTTAAAATTTCTACACTAAAGTCATTTCAGTCATGCTTCAGTCAAGTATGGATGGTTATCTGTTAGTCTGTCCGTCTCTACTTGTGTTTCTAAAAAAAATGTGCTTGATTTTTGAAGCAACCTTTCTCTCCCCTTAAAATTTTGTCGTAAAAAGTTATATTTAGACACAGCTACCGCTCAAAAACCCTCTCCTCCATAATAAGTAACTTTGAACACCTGTTCCCAAGGTCGTGTTTTTGTGTGCAAATTGTGACACTTTTAGATTCAATATAGTCTAGCGATGATGTGAACTACACTGTCTTTTGTCATTATCTTCAATATTATCTATCCGTTTGTAAAATTAAGATCATATTAGTTCACTGCTCAGAATAGGCCATCCGGCCAGCTAATTTTTATATTCCTAACATTAATATTAAGAAAATTTACTTTTTAAATTTTTGTAATTTTCCTACCATCCGCGTTCTGCCGCTCAATTCAAATCAAAATCTTAGTATCGCAAAAGCGTCCATTTCCGTACCTCGTGTCAATTTGGGGGACGTGAATTTTTTACTTTCCTCCATCCCCCCCAATTGCGTCTCCTTAGCCTTGCTACGCAATCTTTCCAGTCATATTTTTTCCTTTTTGATCCTCCGTTCCCCTCCTGTCTAGCAAGGCAAAATTTATAGAGGATGATGACCCGCGGTCTAGGCGATCATGTACATCAGCAGCTTACGCATTATGTTTTTTATCCTTAAATGTTATCTTTGGAGTATTTTACCGTTGTATCTCGGTCAATTTCACTACATACTGCGATAGACAAAACGTCCCAAGGGACCGGCTGCTACTGTATTCAGTTTTCAATTAACTGTAGACGATATTGGAGACCCTTTATATTAAAATAATTTGAGTCACATTCTCTAATCTCAACCAGGGTTGCCAGATTAAATTTTTGAAAAAAATAATGCAAAACACCGCCAGAAAAAATAGGCAGCTAAAATATTTGGTTACAATTTTTCACACTCGTATTACAACAATGCTGAAGATCCGAGTCAAGAACGTCGCCCTCAGTGGCACCTTCGGCATATACTTTGCAAAATTCTTTAATGATATTGCAGTCAAGTCCTTGAAAACATTTATCATGCATGGAAGCATATCTGGAGTCATCAATATATGACCACCAGCTATGCACAATGCAATAATATACATATGTGGAAGTCAACCTCTGTCTGCGAGGCTAATTACACCTTCATTGATGCTTGAAATAATCCACACACTTCCAGGGATTCCCTCTGTGGTGAAACTTGTTGAGAACACAGCATTACACACTAAGCTTGGAGAAGTCACTTGAGCACCAGGCGTAATTCTTTGGCTTTGACTTGGTTGACTGCATGCAGAAGGATCTCACTGTCAACCCAGTAATGGGCAGGGGAAGTTGAGAAGTGGCTCTGTGCAGGACGTGACAATTCCTTGGGAGAGCCCAGAACCTGACCACAGTATTTTAGCTCTGCATAGTTGGAGAGCCCCCTTGGATGGCGGAGAATGCACAGTATGCCACGCGCTTCTTACTCCTAGCTTGGGACCGTATGTGACGATCCTTTCAATGCACGCCAAGCTGGAGAAAGTGGAGCTCAAGACTTCAACTCAACACGTTTCGGAATGGCAGAAAAGCCACAAGAAAAGCCTAGATCTACAGTGTAGATAATACCAAGGAGTCTTCAACTTGGTATTGGCTGCAAAAGAGCGAGAAGCTCAGCAGTTCTAGTTAAACAACAATAACATTTATTTGAAACAACGGTTCTGATCTGGTTTTTACATCAAGAAAATGAAGCTAAATTTTGTTTCTTGCTTCTGTTTCAACTGAGGATAAGAAAAAGAATATTTCCTAAACTTCAGCATTACTCACTGGCTTTAATAGAAAGGTAAGGACAAGGTGGCGAGCTCTTTTAATGTTGAATTACGCCAGTCCAACTGTTCACTGTCTGCGGGGAGTCCATCTCTCTTAAATGGGGTTTCTTCTCTCCAGCCGACAAATGTTCTTTTTCCATATTGCTCATCAACAGTGTCGCAACTGTTATCTGCAGTGTTTATCAAGGGTAACTCTGAAAAGACTAACTTCGAGCCCTGGTTTAAAATTATCGCACTAACCAATTTTGATATGCCTTGAAAAGTATCTCTCGCCGATGGAAGTCGATATCTACATTGATGTCAATCATAGATCGACACCTTGCTTTAAATTTCTCTAATTCCTTATCAACCTTGGCGCTCTAGTTCTGCTGTTGGAACTGATCACATCCTGTTAATAATAATCATACTCCAAAATCAACTTGATGAATATTGTTTTCTACCAACTGACAAAATTAACTCTATTCTTAAAACTATGCTGCCACGAGAATAGATCTCGGTATAATCAGTGAGGATTAAATTTGTTTTGCTGAAAAATAAGGTTCAGTCTTCAAATTTCTGTATAATTAATATCGCAAACACAAAGTGCAAGTAGTTTTTGTTGTCTGATGCCATTTCCTTTAACAGTGGAGCTTTGATTTCTTAAATCCAACTTTGCGTTGGCTAGCTCAGCAGAAGTGAAATAAGACTTTAGCTCCTCCCAGTTCATTGAAACAGTAAACACAACTGTTTCTCTCACAAGCCACGGAGCTGTTGAAAAGTGTTTTAACGAGAGAACGGACAGTACGAGTAAGCTCAGATTCTGCAGCTAAGCTCATCATTCTAAACAATTCTCGTTTTATGATTCTCGTCTTAACTGACTATGGCGAAACTACTGAGGTTTGGTTTGGTTTTGATGATTATCTTCATTGCACACGGACTACTCCATCAGTGCTCCGATCTCCTCCCTTAGATCACACAAGGAGGATCTCAGCACAGTGCACGAACTCTGTAGCACTATCGAGCATCCCAATGTGTGTATATGGGAATCACACACTCTATAAATATTTTTGTGGTGGGTAGGTTTCACATTTTTAAATGTTTCCACTGAGGCATTTCTGTTAATCAAAATCCAATATTTGAGGGAAGTATGGATAGTGCAGGTTCAATGCAAGCGAATGGTAGATACATCTGAGCTGCCAACAGTGACGAGACACATCTTTCAATATAGACCACAGGGTGTTGATGCTACCAACTTTGTTTGACGCGTCATCCGATACACAACTAAAACAGTTTGTAAGACTCTGGCCGCATCTTGACATTTCCTCCTCAGTCGAAATGAACATGTTTTCTTCCGTAGCTACTGGCACGGGTATTAAACTTAGAAATTCAACTGATATTTCATATATACAATCACTCAAAAAAAAAAATGTCAGGCAGATTTATAAATCATGATAGCACGTCTCTTATCCTTAAAGTCATCAATGTGAACACACACACAAGAAATTTTAGCTCGTAAAACAGAATAAAAGCCAGATACAAAACTAAAAACACAACATATCGTAAAAAAGCCAAATCGTCTACCCTGATCTCGAAATAAGACGAGTCAATTTACGTAAGATATATTTTTAACTGCGTTATTTATCATGCGCACACAATGCAAAAATTGGTTTAAGTTTTAAATCGTATGCATAAGACGTGCGTAAATGTCAATCGTATATAAGTATAAGCTATGTGTCAGTATCAATTGTACATTGTTGTTGTTCTTTAACTAGGGCTGCTGAGCTTCTGGCTCTTTTGCAGCCAATACCAAGTTGAAGAGTCCTTGGTATTATCTACACTGTAGATCTAGGCTTTTCCTGTGGCTTTTCTGCCATTCCGAAACGTGTTGAGCTGAAGTCCTGAGCTCCAGTTTATCCACCTTGGCCTGCATTTAAAGGATCATCACATCTGGTCCCAAGCTAGGAGGAAGAAGCATGTGGCACACAGTGCATTCTCCGTTTCCAAGAGGGCTCTTCAAATATGAAGAGCTAAAATATTGTGCTCTGGTTCTGGGCTCTCCCAAGGAATCGCCGTGTCTTACGCACAGCCACTTCGCATCTCCCATTGCCTATCATATGCCCACATAATGAGATCCCCCTACATGCAGCCAACCAGGTAAAAAGCCAGAGTTACATATGAGTTATACCTCCAAGCTTAGTGTGCAATGCTGGGTTCTCAACATGTTTCACCACAGGGGGAATCCCTGGAAGTGTGTGAATGATTTCAAGAATCAATGAGGGTGTAGTTAGCCACCGGGACAGAGGTTCATATCCAAATCTACATACTATACCATTGTGCATAGCTGGTACATATGTGTAAGCCATCAGTAAATTTCAACTGTATATAAATGTAAATATCAACTGTACATAAGTGTAAGCCATCTGAAAGTGTCAATTGTACATAAGTGTAAGCCATATGTAAGTGCCAATTGTACATTAGTGTAAGTGTCAACTGTACATAAGTGTAAGCCTTCTGAAAGTGTAAATTGTGCATAAGTGTGAGTGTCAATTGTACATAAGTGTATGGTTCAATTGTTCATAAGTGTAAGCCATCTGTAAGTGTCAATTGTACATAAGTGTAAGCCATCCGAAAATGTCATGTGTGCATAAGTGTAAGTGTCAATAGTACATAAGTATAAGCCATGTACAAATGTCATTTGTACACAAGTGTAAGAGATATGTAAGTGTTAACTGTACATAAGTGTGAGCTAAAGGTAAGTGTTAATCGTACACAACTGTAAGCCACGTGTAATCTCAGCCGTATATGTGTAAACCATGTGTAAATGTATACTGTATACAGATAAACCATGTGTAGGTGTAAATCATAGGTAAACGTAACGGGACGCGGAGCCACCACTTCAGCTGCGCCCCTTCACGGGAAGCCTGTACCAATCATTCACGCGCCATTGCTTCTTCTTCTTTGGCGTTCGACCTAAAAAGGACGTTTGTTACGTTGTGTCGCCGTTTACAGCAAAGCTGCGATATCTGCGCCTTTCGGCCCGCCACATCCGTTTTCGGCACGGCATTTTTGGGACCGGGTTAGCCTTCCTTCTTCGATCCCTACTCTCTCAGCCAGACTGAAGTGATGCAGCCTGTTTCCAGGACCACCACTTGGAGGTGGAATAGGGTCTTGGTCAGCTCTCGTTCGCTGACCCTGACGCAAGCAGTCAAGCTATGGGTCGCTTACAGCATTCCTCACCTTTGATGCCTCTTCGGTTCCACGCGCACTTACATAGGTGCTTTCCGTGGCAGTTAGTTTTACATGAGGAGGTTGTCAGCCCCTTGAACTACCTTATATTCACCAACTTGTACGACATGCATGAGGGTGTTGTAGTCGTATTCTTCCTTTGTTCCTTCAGAGACCCCCCCCCCCTACCCCCCGGGGTACTACACGGGGTAAGTAACACTATGACGTAAATAAAGCACGTGACAATAAACAAAATTATACTAGCTAACAGAATGCAAGAACAAGGGTGACAGCGGAGATGACAGGAGAGGGGAGGCACGTGAAGTTCATCTGATGCTAAATAAATAACTCGCATAAAGATATATTCCAGACACTCGTGAGAAATAAAGAAGTAGAAAACTAGAAAACAGAAGTGATAGGCTTACCGGGGACTCGAACCCAGGACCTTCCAAACGACAACGCCGTCTAGCTATGCTAGCGAATCTTAACAACCCTCCCTGCCAACTAGGCATCACAAAAGAAGTGCTTAGTGGACAGGGGTCATTAGGGCGATTTTTCCACGTAACATCGGATATGTACCTAGGAACGATCCAGTCTAATTAATGACGCAGTCACTTATGCGATCCCCTTATAATACAATGTAGGTCAGATCACAGAAGACAAAGGCCTTAATACTGAGTCTTATAAATGACAGAAGAATGAGAACAGTACAGGACAGAAGGTAGGTTTTTTTGTATAAATATTTAATTAATCTGCTTTTCCTCAATATTTTTTTTTAAATATGAGAAAACACGGTGTTAATTAACAAAGAATGAAAGAGCGAAATGAAAGAAGAAATACTGATGACAGCTATGGCAAATGAGAAGAAAGTTCTTTAAAGTCATGTGGTAAAGACACCAAAGCTTGTGAGAACTTAAACAATTGGTGAAGTCACGATGTACAAAACGTTAAGGGAATGCACAGACTCTAAATGTAATTAGAGTTCTACTCAATTATCGAAGCAATCATAATAGACAAAGTGTACTAGCTTGCGGCTGAGACAAAGTACACAGGTATTCGGGAGGACTTTCAACACGCGCGATATGAATCGAATATAATCTTTAAATGTAAATCTATAAATTATTCAGACCAGGAAGAGTTGAGATAGGATCGCACAAAGATTCCGAGACACGGACGATCAGAGAATCTAGGTGGGGATTACTGAATATAGACCACTAAGCTTCATAAAAGCCGCTTCTTTGTTGGTCGAATGTTTTAATTTATGTAACGCTAATCTGCCACCGGGCACAAAGATCACACGAGGATAGTATAATCAAAATAATTATATCCATATTACTAATTGTCTAAATGAAACGTCATGTACCGTAACAAAGTCCCGATAGCTTTATGGGGTAGGGGGGGGGGGGGGGAAACAAGGATAAATTTAACACCCTTCAAAAGAGCACGGAGGCCGTTCAATTTTTTTTCGTGCTTTATTGCCAATTGAACATTATTTATGATAGGTTGTGTCGTGGTTGAGTTAGAGTGTAGAGTATTTGTTGAGTTGGACAATAGTAGTGAAATCGACAAGGGATAGTGGACTGACAGAGTTAAAGATTACACACACAGAAAGGTGTAAATAGGAGATGGACTTGAGACAACCTGGAAGAAGATTTCTCAAAATGATCTCTCTCTCCAAGCCTCAACTCACTTTTACTGTCTAAGCACCTCCTGCTCTCACTCTTTTCTCTTATCAAACATAGAGATTATAGTAAAGAGCTAAAACAAGTTAATTATGGATGAAAGGGTTGTGAACAGCGCATTAATAAAATGTGTAAACTTTATTAAAGAAGAAAAGCATGAAAATAATGCATCTCATCATACACAGCATAAAACTCATCAATAATCATCAATAATCAAAATATGCCAAATACACCAACAACACACACACACACACAACCGATCATAAAACCTGTAGAACACAGAGAAATGAATAAACTGAGTGTCAGTCCGTCCGCTTTCGTGGGACCAAATGTAATAGTTCCAGAAAAGTGTCTTACATGTAGATCCTTCAAGGCGAGGGAATAAGCCTACAAAACTTTCCTTGTTGGTGCTATCATTGGTGACCTCTAATTGCACGAGGTGGGCTGGAAGACTCTATTTACCTCTGGTTTACCAAATGAATAAAACTGCGTGTCAGTCTGTCCGCTTTCGTGGGACCAAATGTGCCAGCTCCAGAAAAGTGTCTTACATGTAGATCCTTCAAGGTGAGGGAATAAGCCTACAAAACTTTCCTTGGTGGTGCTAAACGTTGGTGACCTCTAATTGCGTGAGGGGCTGGAAGACGCTGTTTATCTTCTGCTGACCAAATAAACAAACTGAGCGACAGCCTGTCCGCTTTCGTGGGACCAAAGGCGCTAGCTCCAGAAAAGTGTCTTACATGTAGATCCTTCAAGACGAGGGAATAAGCCTACAAAGCTTTCCTTGTTGGTGCTAAACGTTGGTGACCTCTAATTGCGTGAGGGGCTGGAAGACGCTGTTTATCTTCTGCTGACCAAATAAACAAACTGAGCGACAGCCTGTCCGCTTTCGTGGGACCAAAGGCGCTAGCTCCAGAAAAGTGTCTTACATGTAGGTCTTTCATCATCATGTGACGTATTCTTTCCAGAACGTTGTCTCCATTACAGCTGCTCTGAACGCATCACGATTCTGGGCAAGTCGACCTGCATCAGCCAAAGACAAGTTCAGACTCTCTGTGATGTCCTGGGTCCACCGTCGTCTAGGTCGACCCCTTCCCCTTTTTCCAGGGACCATGCCTTCCATCACTGTTTTTCCAGACTACTATGTCTTTTTATATGACCGAAAAATTTCAGCTTCCTTATTGCGATGGTATTTAGGAGCCAATGTTCCTGTACGTTTAGTGAGTGCAGTACCTCTCTGTTGGTCTTTTTTTCTGTCCAGGGTATTCTCAACATCCTTCTGTAGCATTTCATTTCGAATGATGTAATCTTTTTTGCAACTGTTTTATTGAGTGTCCAAGTCTCACAGCCGTATGTTGCTACTGGGAATATACATGCTCTGATCAGTTGTAACTTTGTTTCTTTGCTTGTGCCTTGCCATAGGTTTTTCATCTGTATTAGTTTATGTGAAGCAATTGCAAGTCTTCTTTTAATTTCTACTGCACAGTCGCCAGAGCTGTTGATGATTGATCCTAAGTATTCGAATTCATTAACACTTTCCAGTTCTTCGTTATCAATTTCAATTTCTGGTTTGGTCTTTACTTTGTCTGTTGTCAATACTTTGGTCTTCTTGGTGTTTAGGTATAGATTCTGGGCCTCGCTGTGTTTTTTTTGGTGGACAGAATTAATTGTTCAAGTCCTTCTGGGTTGGTCGATAGGAGGACTGTGTCGTCAGCATATCTGATTTCCGGGATCTGGTACCCGCCGATGTTAAATGAGTCAAACTCTGTGTGTTCTTGGTCATCTCTTACGTTTCTCATGATATTCTCGGCATAAATGTTAAACAGGTAAGGGGAAAGGGTACAGCCTTGTCTTACTCCTTTGTGTACTTCAAACCATTCTGATGTTTCCCCCTCTACTCTTACGGCTGCCTGTTGTTTTTGGTACAGCAGTGCGATGAGTTGTATAAGGTGGTTTGGAAATTCCATATTTTTCATAATAGCCCATAACTGCTGATGTTGTACACAATCGAAAGCTTTGGTGTAATCAATGAAACAAGTATGTAGGTCAACGTTGAATTCTCTACACTTTTCTATGATGATCCTCATGTTGAATATATGATCTCTAGTGCCTCTACCTGGTCGAAAACCCGCATGTACTTCGCTTATTTCTGTTTCTAGCTTTTGTTGCATCTTTTTCATTATGATTTGTAATAGTATTTTGCTGGCATAGCTTATAAGAGCTATAGTTCTGTAGTTTGTGCACAGTTTCAGGTTGCCCTTTTTTGGCAAGGGTATGTAAATTGATCTTTTCCATTCCTTGGGCCAAATTCCGCTTTGCCAGATCTTGCAGCATAATGCATGGTATATACGAGCGCTGCCTTCTCCTCCTGCCTGTATCATTTCAGCTGTTATTTCATCACAACCAGGAGGTGAGGGAATAAGCCTACAAAACTTTCCTTGGTGGTGCTTGTGGTAAAGTGGGATATATAAATATTTATAGGGGACTTAGTGTACTGACTGAGATCAGCTGTGAAGGTATCTATATCTAATAAGGGTAGTGTATTATAGATGACCTTACTTGCTACCACATATTTATACCTCAGTCAGAATTATTCTTGAATATAGTGATGACTACGTTGAATGTCTAGGGTATGTATATGATGAAGTGTAAGTCACAACAACAACAGACAGATAAACAAGTCAATTTATTCCACCACACTTGACAACACTGTGACACTCACACACATGTACCATTCTATAAGACTATCTTAAATGAGTCACTGGTAAATTTTCAAATATCAATATGTATTAAGCACTTTTCATTAATATATATGTGTCCTGATTCAAATACAAAGTGAACCAGGAATCACAATCACTTTTAATTACAAGTTATATGTACAGAATTTATCAATATGAATCTTGTAGTGACATATTTTATTAATCTTATCCTATGTGTGTCAGTGGTGTAGTAGTAATATGAGGTAATACTGGTGTTTTTTTTTTTTTTTAAGCTATGTTGTTATTTGTCATCATGACTTCAAGTGTTTATTTTTGTTGGAACTAGTATTGGAGATGTTCTCAGTTCCGTTCATTAAAACAATTAATTTCCCCTCTTATTTTTATACAATGTTAGTTTAAGATGGGGTTACATAATGTTGAGCTCAGCTGGCCACATAGGCTTAACTTTCGTGATGGCGGCAGGAAAAGACTCCTCTGCTCGATTGCTCCCCTGTGTTCTGGAGACACCTCACTGTTTGCTATATGGACCAAGGAGTATGCTGTCCGCCTCTGGATTCAGCAAAGCTCTGACCAGGTACTGCTCAATAGCTTTAGGACCACAGTCCCTGAAAACAAGAAGGTTGTACCTCCTACTTCAGAACTAATTTATACTCTATTTCTACACTGAGCACAATACATAACAAACACTGAGTTCAGAGCGGTAGGCCAACTGCTATCTTCATCTGAAACAATTTTCACCAGTATATTCCTCCCTAATGGTTACCACGCCTCTGCAATTCCAGCATTATTTCTTTCTAGACAATAATATAGGTGTCAGTGTACTGTTTGGCAATTCCATGTAGTTTTACTTTCCTCCGACACCTTCTGTTCAGGCTGGAGCATTATATAGGCTTCACCTCATGTTCGCTACTGAACCACACATATATACAGACATAAATTATCAATTTACATTCAATTTTCATTAAAAGATGTCAAATATTTCAAGCTTACCACAATTCATGGAAATAACACAGAATTACGTTGACCGGCAATGAATATAGCACAATTTCGATCTGCCGATGTCCCAGGCTTTTATTTAGCAAAATATGCACTGGTGCTCAACGCACTGATTCTGTAGTAAGTTTATTTGCAAATGTGGTGTTGACCTGACGCCTCTAATTGACTATATTGGCAGGTCTAACCAATCATGCCATGTTTACACAGCTTTTCAAAAAAAGTACTCCTACTCACGTTTCCCCTAACAACAAAGAAGTAGTATTTATAGTCCGACTAATCGTGTTTAGCCTTACATTTATTTTCCGCCAATCAAATAGGAGGTAACATGTCAGCCTATTTCCCGTACAATGGTGGGGTGAAAATCTGCCACTGAGCGATTCTGATTTGGGTGTTGTCTGACATCCCTCACTATTTTTTTGGCTATAATTTGGTAATTCCTAGACTATTTGCGTAACGTTTAACATATTTTTTGTCAGCAAGTCCTAAGGAACCCAAATATACAAATTTAAAGGAGCTAAGTGGCTGCGTTCAAAATATGCACTTTCTTCTACCTCCTGTTTACTTCGAAAACGATGTGGTGTCTGGGTACTGTAATGTTTTCAAACGTAAACCAGTATAATGTCATATTTCCTAATAAGCGTTTTTCAGGATTTTAAAACCTAACTCTGGTATGGGTAGTGTTTTTTTATCACTGTCGATTTGAAAAAAGCTAGTGCATGTGGCCATACACGCGTGATGGCAGCAATTGTGTATCGCGCGACGCGTGTTTAGTGTTGCATGTGTCCCTGCTTTCAGCCCTCCCTTCTTTCTATCTTTAGTCCATCTGTCTTTCGTTTTAGGTAACGTAGTGTATAAAAAGACATGAATGGAATTTTAAATCTAGGTCAACCTGCGTATCTCAAGGTTTTTCTTAGAAATGCAGCACATGTTTTATCGTAGAAGGCGGGTATTGAAGCAGTAGGCTTTTACTATCAACGTGAAACGTTACAATTTGCAGACGCAGGAGAAAACAAGGGGGATTTCGAGTACAGTCATTGTGACAGCACTGTTCTTTACCATTCTTCTTTCCTTTTATTAAATTTATTTGTTAGGCTTTACATTTACGTTTTAATTTATATATGTGGATTAGAATTTCTCACGACAAATCCTCCCCACTTAAAACAGACGTTATATGTCAGTCTATAATTCTATATACACATAGAGAAATTTATTATTATTCCTGGGGTTTAGGGTGATTCTCATCACACGGATGGCGGCTTAAAAAATCCGCTCCCAGATTTGTTTTTCCACTTATATACTCTATGCTAAACTCAAATGGCTGCATCAATAAAGACCAACGGAGTAATCTCGAGTTCTCATGCCTAGCCTGTGCTAGAAACGACAAAGGTTTGTGATCCGTTTGCAACTTAAATGCCTTCCCATACAGATAAATATTGAATTTCTTTATCGCCCATATTACTGCAAGACATTCTTTTTCGGTAGTCGAGTACTTGGTTTCAGCTTTATTCAACTTTCTGCTAGCATATGCCACTGGGCTTAATTCCCCATCCAATGCATCTGATCTCTGTAGCAGAGTTGCACCTAACCCAATATTACTGGCATCCGTCCTTACAATGAATTCTTGACTTAAGTCAGGTAATTTCAAAATAGGTTTGCTTCTTAGCTTTTCCTTCAATTCCTGGTAAGCCATTTCACATTGTGGTGTCCATGTAATTCGATCTGGATTTCCCTTACGTGTCAAATCAGTTAACGGTGCACATATGGAATTAAAGTTTTTGATATACTTCTGGTAGAAACCACATAATGAGACAAAGGATCTCACGTCCTTCTTGGTTTGTGGTCTCGGGGCTTTCTGTAGTTTCTCTAAATTCTTTGGGTCAGGGGTCATCTTTCCCTGATAAACTGTGTGTCCCAAAAATTCCAATTCTTTACATCCAACGCAACATTTGGTTGGTCGGGCTGTTAAATTCGCTTCCCTAAGTCGATTAAACAGCATGTTCAGAGAGTCAATGTGTTCCTCAAATGTTTCTGTTGCTATAAGGATATCATCCATGAAATTTGTGATACATGGATTATTCAGAGGGTCCAATAATTTTCTCATCATCCTAGAGAAGACACTAGGCGCATTCTTCAATCCAAATGGCAATCTATTAAACTCATAGTGTCCTTCTGAGGTACTAAAAGCTAGGTATGGTCTAACCTCAGGCTTTACTGGAATCTGATAGTATCCTTTACTCAGATCCACTTTTGAGAAATATTTAGCTTTATTTAGTCTGGCAAACAGCTGATTTGTATCCGGCAATGGATTCACCTGTCCTTCTGTAATAGCATTCAGTCTCCTGTAATCTATACAGAGTCTATGTTCTCCAGAGGGCTTCCTTAAGAGTACAACACCGGAACTATACGAAGATTCACTGTGTGAAATAATTCCTTCCTTCAACAAATAGTCTATCTCTTCCTTCAAAGCTTTCTCCTTAGCAAAAGGAATCGAATATGGCTTCATACAGACAGGGGTGGGGTCTATCAGTTTCATATCATATTCCAATAAGTTTGTATGCCCTGGTCGGTCTGTTAACACCTCTGTATGATTTTCTAGAACCTGTTGCACTCTCTCTTTCTGAGTTTTCGTTAAATGTGTACTGATTTTCACCTGTGCCGCTGTCTCACAGGGGTGTAATGGATATTCAAATGATGAAAGTGGTTCCTTTTTCATCTCCATGGCGATAGACAAGGTCAACAAGTGTGTCTCTTCCTGATGTTCTCTTTCCAAATATTTCTTCAGGAGATTCACATGATAGATTTTTTCTTTCCCCTTCTTATCTATCTTATAATTTGTTCTAGACACCTTCTCTAGAACTGTATATGGACCTTGCCATCCAATTTGTAACTTATTCTGACTACCAGGTAGAAGAAGCAGTACCTTCTCTCCCACAGCCAAACCTCTGTCTTTCGCCTTCCTGTTATAATAGGCAGCATGTTTCTTCCTGGCTTGTTTCAAATTTTCATTGGCAAGTTTCCAGCCAGTTTTTAAACGAGTGGTCAGCTCATTCACATATTGGTATGAGGATGTGATATTTTCCTCTGCTTTTTCATCAGTCCACGTTCTTAACAGAGCTTCCAGTGGACCTTTTATTGGCCTTCCAAACAATAATGTTGCCGGGGCCATACCGGTTGAACTATGGGGTACCTCCCGATAAGCAAAGAGGGCGGCGGGCAGGTACTGGTCCCATGTATCTGGTTTTTCGTGTGCCAACTTTCTCAGGATCGACATCAACGTGCCATTAAATCTTTCCACTTGGCCGTTCCCTTGGGGATGGTACACACTACAATGGAAGTGTTTGGCCTGGAAGATCCTGAAAACTTCTTCAGTTAGTTTCCCCTTGAACTGAGAGCCATTATCAGTCAAGATTTGATTGGGAAAGCCTAACCTTGTGAAAATTGTGAGTAATGCCTCTGCCACATGTTTAGAATCAATCGATGACAGGGCTACCGCCTCTCCCCACATAGAACAAGTGTCCACCAGAGTCAGAATGTAACTGTTCCTTCTCTTGGTTCGGGTGAGAGGTCCCACAAGATCCACGGCAACTCTCTCAAAGGGTGTTCCCACTATGGGCATTTCCCCCAGAGTTGCTGGTGCAGTCCAATGTTTAGGTGCTACTCGTTGGCACTCTGGACAGGATTTTACATATCGTTTGATATCTTCAGTTATTCCTGGCCAGAAATAGTGACAAGCTATACGCTGTCCTGTTGCGCTGATCCCCATATGACCACTGAAGGGAATCGCATGCCCTAGTTCCAACACTTTAGTCCTATATGAAGTGGGAAGGACCAGCTGTCCGTGACCATTGGATTCAGATCCAGCCTTCCTATATATCAGCTTGTTCTTCATATAAAACTCTCCCTTGCCTGGAGGTGTATGAGATTTGGGCAACTTCTTGAAACACGGCTTGAGTATTTTGTCCTCAGCCTGTGCCTTCCTCATCTCATCTGGATGAGTATTTATTGGATTATCCTCCTCCTTTTTAGACTGTGATCTGGTCTGCACTGTTGCCAATATCACAGGTCTCTTGGGATTCCCCAAGAAGACATATCTACACCCCAATATCAGAGGGTAGATTGGCTCATTTATCACTGCTGCTTTTATGATTCCTTCCACATATCGCGTTTTCACCTTTATCCGGGCGACGGGAAGTGTCATGGTAGCTACATCCTTGGTTGCAGTTTGAATCTCCACTGTTTCTGTGGTGTATTGATCGGCCTGCACCAGGTGAGAACTCACAACGGAATCGTAATCTAAACCGGTATCATATAAACACCTTATAGTGACACCATTACAGATGACATCTTCACACACTGGGGGATGGTATGGTTCCTGTAGTTCTGCAGGTTTGACCTTTTTTTTTTTCCTTTTTCCCAGATGTCATAGCAGCACAATGAGGAGGTTTCCTTCTACAATGGTCAGTGTCATGATTGTTCATCTTACAATTTTTACACCACCTTTTTCCTTGGTTGAAAGATTTTCTTTCATCATATTTCCTTTCATCGAATTGTGGGGTTTTATTTTTATTGTCATACCGTGGCCTATCAAACTGGTGCTTACCTTTGTTTTGATCCCTAGGATCAAATTTATTAAAGTTCTGTGGTGCCCTAAAGTTATCCACCTGTTTCTTTTTATTACCTGTTACCTCTGCTTGAGCTGCTTGATACCTTTCAGCAACATTTAGCAACTCACCCAGCCTCTCTGCACCTTGTTCCATGAGAAACTTTCTCAGGTCTGGAGCCATGGACTCTCTTAATTGTTCTATAAGGATCATTTCCTTAAGATCTTGGGTTTTCCCCAGAGAAGTCCATTTCTCCAAGTATGTCTCTATTCGTGCAGAGAACTGGTGGTAGGTTTCTCCTGACAGTAGTTTAGCATTCCTAAATTTTTTCCTATAAAATTCTGCGTTCTTTTCATACCTTAACAAAAGAGCCTGCTTTAGCATGTCATAATTTTCCTGATCACCTCTGCTCATTTTAGCAAAAACTTTATAAGCTGCCCCACGAAGTCCTTGAGATAACTTTAAGCTCCACCTTTCTCTCTCTAACCCATATGTGGTAGCTAATAGTTCATATCTATTTAGATAGCTCTCAATATCATCGTCTTTCTCAACAAAATGATCTAAATGAAAATTCATAGCTGAGGTTGAGGCTCCCTGGCTAGCAGTGGCATCAGAGGTAAAGGGACTGGCACCATTTTCAGGAGCATGGCCTTGAAACTCAAACTCCCTTAGTCGTAACTCATGTTCCCTTTGTAATCTTTTATCTTCTGCTTCCCTTTCTGCAGCTAATCTCTTGTCTTCTCTTTCTGCAGCTAATTTCTTCTCTTCTCTTTCTGCAGCTAATTTCTTCTCTTCTCTTTCTGCAGCCTGTCTTCTTTCCTCGGCTTCCAATGCTTTAGCCTCTTTGTCAGCCTCAATCTGCAACCTCTTAGCCTCAGCCTCAATCTGCAACCTCTTAGTCTCAGCCTCAGCCTCAAATTGTATCTTCTTAATTTCCTTTTCAGCCTCTAACTTTCTTTCGGCCTCTTTTTCTAATCTTCTTTCTTCCCGTTCAATATATTTGTCACATTCAGCAGTGACATAAGAAATCATAATTTGCCCGTCCATTCCTAACTCTTTCGCAGTCTGTACAGCAGCAGATCGAAATTTTGCCAAGTCGGCCATTGTCTATCATGCAAATGTAACAATTCAATCTATCAATATTTATCTAAGGACACTACAGGCACTGAGAGCTCAACCTTATTTATTTTCACCCAAGGATACTTTTTTTTATTTCTATTATTCCCTGAAGTGAATTAACCCCAATATTTTTAATAGGGAAAGATTCAAAATCCCGAGAGCGAGACCCCAATATATGTGGTAAAGTGGGATATATAAATATTTATAGGGGACTTAGTGTACTGACTGAGATCAGCTGTGAAGGTATCTATATCTAATAAGGGTAGTGTATTATAGATGACCTTACTTGCTACCACATATTTATACCTCAGTCAGAATTATTCTTGAATATAGTGATGACTACGTTGAATGTCTAGGGTATGTATATGATGAAGTGTAAGTCACAACAACAACAGACAGATAAACAAGTCAATTTATTCCACCACACTTGACAACACTGTGACACTCACACACATGTACCATTCTATAAGACTATCTTAAATGAGTCACTGGTAAATTTTCAAATATCAATATGTATTAAGCACTTTTCATTAATATATATGTGTCCTGATTCAAATACAAAGTGAACCAGGAATCACAATCACTTTTAATTACAGAAGCGATCATAACCTCTGCATAGCTAAAATGAGAATTAAACTGAAGAAGTTATACCAACCGAATAAAAATAGAAGAATAGATGTACACAGACTGCAATCAAATGATATAAAGAAGGAATATAATGTCAAAATGAACAACTATTTCGATGCTTTAGGCAAAATTGACAACGATATCACCACCAAGACAATCGATACTAAATGGGAACAACTGAGAACAGCAATGACAGAAGCAGCTGTAGCGACCACCGGATACCTAGTACATAAAAAGAAAAAATGGATGAGAGAAGATACTTGGGATAAAATACAAGAAAGGAAAACAGCAAAACTTAAACTACTAGCGGCAAGTACACATAATGCAGTTGAATCTTGCAAACTAACTTATAACTTGTTAAATAAAGAAGTGAAGACAAAAACTCGAAGAGATAAAAGACATTTCATCAATGAACTGGCCGTAGAAGCTGAAAATGCTGCAAGAACTGGTAATAGTAGGTGCCTTTATCAAATTACAAAACAACTATGTCACCAGCCTACTGCTATGGAAACACCTGTTAAAGGTAAATTAGGGAATTCAATACCAACAGTAACACCTGATTTTAATAATGAAACATCCACAACCACCTTGCCAATAACTTGCGATGAATTCACGCTGGACGAGATCAAACAAGCCGTTAAAAGATTAAAAAATTTTAAAGCTGCTGGAGTTGACGAAATTTCAGGGGAAATGATTAAAGCAGTTAATGACAACAACCTCTTGAGAATTTTAGATATTATAAATGAAGTATGGAGAGAAGAACAACCACCACAACAATGGAAAGACAGTATTATTGTAAAGTTACCGAAGAAAGGTGATCTATCAGACTGTAATAACTGGCGTGGTATATCTCTATTATCAGTACCTGGAAAATTATTATGTTGCATGATGTTAGAAAGACTTAAATTGCATGCTGACGAAAAGATCAGAGAAGAACAAGCGGGTTTCAGGCCGAAAAGATCATGTATTGATCAAATATTCACACTAAGAACAATTATAGAAGAATCAGTGGAAAGGCAATCGCCACTTATTATCACCTTCGTCGATTTTCAAAAAGCCTTTGATAGTCTACACCGCCCATCATTGTGGAAGATACTTACAATCTATGGTTTTCCAACAAAATATGTGAATATAATCAAAGCGCTATATGACAATGCAAGATGTTGTGTTAGAACAAATAAAGGGAATACAGAATGGTTTACAGTAGAAAACAGGGGTGAAACAAGGCTGTATTATGTCACCACTACTTTTTGGAATAGCTATTGATTGGGTTATGAGAAACTATACCCACAATGAACAATTGGGTATAAAATGGACAAATGGAAAATTCCTGGGGGACCTGGATTTCGCAGATGATGTAGCATTCTTAAGTTCAACACCAAGACAATCCCAAGAAGCAATAAATAATTTGTGTCATCTCTCGGTTAAAATAGGTCTCCAAATAAATGCCTCTAAAACTAAAGCTATGAACTTTTCTAACGAGACCTTTGATATCATCTTGAACGGGAAAAACTACAGAAAGTTGAAAGTTTCAATTATTTAGGCAGTAAAATGACTCAGGATGGTGACACAACAAGAGAAATCCATACTAGAATTGCTTTGGCAGCTAGCGCCTTCAATAGATTATCTAACATTTGGAAATTACGATCATTGAATATACATACCAAGCTTCGTCTGTTTAATTCAAATGTTATCTCAGTGTTAACATACGGCTGTGAGAGTTGGAAAATAACAAAATCATTGGAGAACAAGCTGAATACATTCGAGAACAAATGTCTTAGAAAACTCATGAACATCAGTTGGAACGAATTCAAGACTAATCGACAAATAAGAGAAGACTCTAGGCAGAAATATGTCTCCGACTATATAAGGAAAAGACGATGGTCATATATCGGTCATGTCCTACGAATGCAAAACAACAGAATACCATTACAGGCGCTCACTTGGGTTCCTGAGGGTAAGCGGAAAAAAGGAAGACCAAAAGAAACACTCAGAAGAACAATAATAAGAGAAGGAAGAACGTTGGGCCTAAATAATGTGCAAGAGCTAAGAGGAGTGGCGTCACAACGAACAACCTGGAGGGCACTGGTTTCTGCCTTATGCGCCGTGTTTGGCGCTTAAAGAATTTATTATTATTATTATTATTATATGTACAGAATTTATCAATATGAATCTTGTAGTGACATATTTTATTAATCTTATCCTATGTGTGTCAGTGGTGTAGTAGTAATATGAGGTCTTCCTCCTCTTCTTCTTCCTCGTTCGTCCTGAAAAGGACGTTGGGTAATATGAGGTAATACTGGTGTTGTTTTTTTTTTTAAGCTATGTTGTTATTTGTCATCATGACTTCAAGTGTTTATTTTTGTTGAAACTAGTATTGGAGATGTTCTCAGTTCCGTTCATTAAAACAATTAATTTCCCCTCTTATTTTTATACAATGTTAGTTTAAGATGGGGTTACATAATGTTGAGCTCAGCTGGCCACATAGGCTTAACTTTCGTGATGGCGGCAGGAAAAGACTCCTCTGCTCGATTGCTCCCCTGTGTTCTGGAGACACCTCACTGTTTGCTATATGGACCAAGGAGTATGCTGTCCGCCTCTGGATTCAGCAAAGCTCTGACCAGGTACTGCTCAATAGCTTTAGGACCACAGTCCCTGAAACAAGAAGGTTGTACCTCCTACTTCAGAACTAATTTATACTCTATTTCTACACTGAGCACAATACATAACAAACACTGAGTTCAGAGCGGTAGGCCAACTGCTATCTTCATCTGAAACAATTTTCACCAGTATATTCCTCCCTAATGGTTACCACGCCTCTGCAATTCCAGCATTATTTCTTTCTAGACAATAATATAGGTGTCAGTGTACTGTTTGGCAATTCCATGTAGTTTTACTTTCCTCCGACACCTTCTGTTCAGGCTGGAGCATTATATAGGCTTCACCTCATGTTCGCTACTGAACCACACATATATACAGACATAAATTATCAATTTACATTCAATTTTCATTAAAAGATGTCAAATATTTCAAGCTTACCACAATTCATGGAAATAACACAGAATTACGTTGACCGGCAATGAATATAGCACAATTTCGATCTGCCGATGTCCCAGGCTTTTATTTAGCAAAATATGCACTGGTGCTCAACGCACTGATTCTGTAGTAAGTTTATTTGCAAATGTGGTGTTGACCTGACGCCTCTAATTGACTATATTGGCAGGTCTAACCAATCATGCCATGTTTACACAGCTTTTCAAAAAAGTACTCCTACTCACGTTTCCCCTAACAACAAAGAAGTAGTATTTATAGTCCGACTAATCGTGTTTAGCCTTACATTTATTTTCCGCCAATCAAATAGGAGGTAACATGTCAGCCTATTTCCCGTACAATGGTGGGGTGAAAATCTGCCACTGAGCGATTCTGATTTGGGTGTTGTCTGACATCCCTCACTATTTCTTTTGGCTATAATTTGGTAATTCCTAGACTATTTGCGTAACGTTTAACATATTTTTTGTCAGCAAGTCCTAAGGAACCCAAATATACAAATTTAAAGGAGCTAAGTGGCTGCGTTCAAAATATGCACTTTCTTCTACCTCCTGTTTACTTCGAAAACGATGTGGTGTCTGGGTACTGTAATGTTTTCAAACGTAAACCAGTATAATGTCATATTTCCTAATAAGCGTTTTTCAGGATTTAAAAACCTAACTCTGGTATGGGTAGTGTTTTTATCACTGTCGATTTGAAAAAAGCTAGTGCATGTGGCCTTACACGCGTGATGGCAGCAATTGTGTATCGCGCGACGCGTGTTTAGTGTTGCATGTGTCCCTGCTTTCAGCCCTCCCTTCTTTCTATCTTTAGTCCATCTGTCTTTCGTTTTAGGTAACGTAGTGTATAAAAAGACATGAATGGAATTTTAAATCTAGGTCAACCTGCGTATCTCAAGGTTTTTCTTAGAAATGCAGCACATGTTTTATCGTAGAAGGCGGGTATTGAAGCAGTAGGCTTTTACTATCAACGTGAAACGTTACAATTTGCAGACGCAGGAGAAAACAAGGGGGATTTCGAGTACAGTCATTGTGACAGCACTGTTCTTTACCATTCTTCCTTCCTTTTATTAAATTTATTTGTTAGGCTTTACATTTACGTTTTAATTTATATATGTGGATTAGAATTTCTCACGACAGTGCTAAACGTTGGTGACCTCTAATTGCGTGAGGGGCTGGAACTCTGTCTATTTCTCTTGCTGGCCGCTCCTAAGTGCGAGGTTTTCATAACCCAGAACTACACCAGACGAAGTTATTTGGGGACGAAGAGAACCAGGCGCTCTTATCCGGCGCTATTGCTCGCTTGGCATTAAATCCGGTTCAAACTGGTTTGGCTGTGGTTTCGCTGAGTGCCCCGTTTAGGCACACAAAGGCGGGTGATATCAGACTCTGCTATAGACATGCTGAGCGGTTTTGATATTCTGGAAGCCGCAACGCTCTGACTGGTAATCCAATAGGCGAGTAGAGAACTACTACTGCCTGAGATGATTTCAGATTTAGCGTTGGCTCGTTGCACTGCGTGAGCTTAACTTGGCGTTGACAAAGGGTTTTCTTGGTCAGGAATGGGGGTGACGACTCGTGATTGCTAGCTGTATTCAGAATCCCTCTAGAACGAAGAGTATATGACATTTCTTCGCCTGACTGGAGTCTTGACTCTAGCAATTCGGTATCCCTGAAACCCGAAAAATGACTAGAGATAGGCCTTAACATTTAGTTCAGTGTTAAAGTCTGCCTTATCTCATGATGGTCCATCTCGGGCCAGGAAAATATTCACGAGTGTGTTAGTCTATTAAGACTAACCAGATTTATAGCTTACAACCAACGCACCCGGGACACCTGCATAGCCTGATTCTACAGATGTATCGGCGTAATGCGTAATGAGGAGTAAGACAAGGTTTATTCTAGAGACATCAGAAGTCAACAACCGCAAGAAAATTCCTTCAGGTAGAGACATGCATAATATTATGCGAGCTCTAACTCGTCTAAGGGGCAAAACTCAGAGACTGACCGCGATTGTTATCTCCCCCTTGTTTCGAAGATCAAACTATTTTACCGACCGTAAAAGATTCCACTGCCGTTAGCGAGCCGGTTCTACACAGAAGCCGTCTCGCTCGTTCAACGCGATCAAAGACTTAAAGCGGCCAGAGGAATGTTTCTCTGGTCAAACGAACCACAGGTGCGTTTAGATAACATTACGTTACCGCTACGCTGACCGTTGAAGGCCAGAACGTAAACAAACCGCGGGTGGGGTTTGAAAAGGTGAAAAAATAGGGCCACGAAGGTAGGAAAGAAAATATAAAATTTCAAGGAAACCAGAACATTAAGAGTATTAAAAAGAATCGGACGTGATGGTAAAAAATAAATTAATAGTCACTGTGACAGGTTGGACTACCAAGGTCCAACGAAGTTGAAATGGAGTGGAAAGAAATGAAATGGCCAGATATTTTGGAGGGTTACTTGCTCGTTTTAATTAAACTATGCCGAGTCCATAATGTGGACTTTGTTCTTCAATACACGCATTACCATAAATGTGATAAATGCAATAATTAATAATCACTTCAATAATTCTAGTTTATTGAGCGTTGCTTTACATTTCATACCTAAACTTAAATTCTTAAGTACATATGCTTTCACTAAGGCATATTTTGTCGTGTCTTTGATTCCATCATCATTGATCGTTACCTATTGGTGATTTTAATGCCATAATATAAAATTGTGCGGTTCTGATTAGTTGTTCAGGTCTGCTATAATCGGTATTCTTAATGGTTGGATTCTTTGATATAAGGCGTTGTCTCATCCCTTGCAGTGTTGGGCAAAGCAACAGGTGATGTTCCACCGTTTCATATGGGTGTTGGCAATGTCTACAGTTTTGACTCTTTTATTGTCTTTGTCAATTCTTTTTCTATCAGAGTTAAGTAAACAGTCGCCTGTTCCTAATCTGAACATTTATGTTTGATGTTTACGTCCACGATGATTTATAGCATCTTTCTTAGATGGTGCAGGTAGATGCTTGAAGAGCCGTCTTCCTGTTTTAGCTATTGCCCTGGTGTTTAAGTCAGTTCTCTTTACAGGAGGCTTACGAACCACTCCTTTCGGCACAATATTGGATTACTGATGATGAAATACCATCGGACTAGAATACAGTCATACCATCAGGAAGGTCTTGGAGATTTTTGAAAGAGGAAGGACAAGACTCGATGGAGTTCTTCAAACACGATAATGAAGGTATGTAATGATCAAGTTAATCAGCATTCCATAAAAATGTCATGAACTTCCGCCAGAAATATCATAAAGAGAGACACAGAGAAAAAAACGTGCCAGTTAAGATGACACAAGTTGTGATAAAATAAGGAAATTAATTGTAATGGACATGATGTGCATTGAAAGATAACCAAAGAAGAAGAAAAAAAAGTAGATAGCGAATACCGAGATTTAAAAAAGAGAAGAAACAAATGAGAGTGAGAAAAATAAGGAAGAAGGATAGAAAGATATTAGGAGAGAGAGACAGATGGAAAGAGAGAGAGACGGTGAGAGAGGCAGAGACACAAGAAAGAGAGAGAGTACAGATACAGACACACACAAAGAGAGAGAGAGAGAGAGAGAGAGAGAGAGAGAGAGAGAGAGAGAGAGAGAGAGAGAGAGAGAGAGAGAGAGAGAGAGAGAGAGAAGCTACTGAACAAATTTACCACGGGAGTAAAGGATTAAAGGTAATGCGTCTTACAAGGACAAATAGAATTTCCAACGTTACGACCACAAGACCTTCGTCAAGAACAAACGGAAGAAAAAAGAAGAGAAAGAAGGCAAGAATTAAGTTAAATACATACCAAGAAGAATAAATAAATAAAATAAAGAAACAAAAACTATACGGCCGCAAATGGAAGAAGCTGCTGATGCTCTCGTGGAAATTAAAGCTAAAAGATACTAATGCAGGGGAGTGGAGTGTTAAAGATCCGAGTATATGCTTGACTGCCATAGCTGATGGGATCCCGTTACACGCCCCTGGGAGGCACATTGGGAATATGGTGTTAGGCCCATATTTTCTTGACCATCGGCACACTAGGGGTGATGTGGTCAGCATCACGCCGGCTGATGAGTAAATCATTATATCTTGAGTGAATGTCGGGAGAAGATTGTCAAGAAATTTACATTTCATGGACGTTAGGTTGTGTTACTGACCCTTACATGTGTTAACTTATGGAATAAAGGTATACAAACAATTATGAGGTCATGAGCCTCTCGTAACGGGAAAAATGTAGGTAGTCGTCCCACAGCAGAAACTGCCTCACGCAACATAGAACCGCCACTGGAGAGAATTATAACAAATGGTGAGTAGAAGTAGATATGATAGTGGGTAAAAGGTTGGCAAAGGTAGTCCAACAGAAGATACTGCCATATGGGATATAAGTGTTAGAGACTTCACTATACTAGGTCAACCATCGAGAGGTAGGCTGCCCAGTTCTCTTCCTCGCTGTCGTTTCTTTCCCTACCACAAGAACATAGTCAGGTACCGATTTACAGCTGGGTAGACTGGAGCGTGATGATACCGTGAATCTAAGCCGGTACCTTTGCCGAGAAAGACCAGCGCTCTGACCACTATGTCAGTCGGACGCTCCGTCGAAATAATTATGAACAAAATGACAATTTGATTAGATCCGGGTAAGAAGTAACGCACGACAGTACTTTTCGTCAATGACAGAAAGATGTTTTTACTTATAAATAAAACTAGCGATTATTTCTGCTTTGTTTTATTAGTTCACATATGGAACAAACCGGTAACCTTATGAACCACAAATATAAATAATATACAAGTAACGATTTATATTAGGAACAGAAAAAGGCAGTAAACATGTATAACAAAGAGTGTATTCATTTAAAAAAAAACGCATACAAAGTCAGTAAGCATCTAAAAAGGATACGCACATATTTAAATAAAAAATATTAACATAAGGCATCTACCGATAAAGACAGCAAATTTGACTGCCGAACATCTGCTTCGAAGGTGCGCAACATATGAGGAACAGAGAAAACGCATATGGCCATCACCAGGACCATTCCTGGAGAAAATCTACGGAGATATCAACAGCCTCAGGCTGAACACTGCTTTCTTTGAACTTATTCAAGTTGACATCTGAGGGTGAACGAAGAAGAAGAAGTATGTAAGAAACTTTACACGAAAACAGCAAAAATATACATACTTACAATCAAAAATGAACCAACGGCTGTTGAAAGATTTGGATTATATTACGTCTGCTCGACATATGAGGAACAAAGAAAGCACATATGATGCAAATGGTCTCAAGCTGACTACTGCTTTATTTGAACTTATTCAAGTTGACATCTGAGGGTGAACGAAGAGGAAGATATTATGGCTGCTAAATACGGTAAATGCTTTGGTCCAAGTCAAACGTTTGATTTTTGTTTCCCATTTTAACTTGAAATCTGGGTTTCTTTCCCTGTAGCTTAAACCACTCGATAGATCTCGTTCAAAAAAATCCTTCAGAATTCTGGCTTTATAATATTTCGAATAATCTGTTTATTTAACAATAAAAAATAATAATTAATGTTCACCGTCTTTCACTCAAATTAATTTTTGAAGGGGTTTTAACACAAGCTGGTTGCTTAACTTTCATAATACAATGACTTCTCTTAAATCCATGGCCCCGAAAAGCTTATTGGGAAACAGCTGACGAAGGAATTAGAAGCATGGATCGGAGCACAACTGATCGATAGTCTATTTTTATTTAATTTTTTTATATTTTAAACTGACGAATACTAATCTAGGCTTAGCAAGATAAGACATATCGATAGAACTAATTCTTGAATACATTGTCCGCCCTTGCGCATCTTAATTTAAATCCCATCGAAGAGATTAGAGAACCAGAGTGAGAACTTTCTGATGAGATTGAATTTGGCTCAAGCTGACAAAAAAAAAAACAAAAAAAAAATGTAAATCTTGCGCCCATTTTAGCTGTATGTATACATAACATCATAATCAATTCAAAAATACGTATTGATTCATATAAATATTGACGCTAAACCGAGCGTGTGCCGAGAAATACAAGAAAAGCGCTTTACAAGAAATACCCCAAAAACATGGCACAGCAGATGTTTCTTGAGATTCCTGAAGCTTATACATTAAGCCTAGAAGTAATGTTGATTATTTTTGTTGGGCTGAAGGATTTTACTTTTTTGTACTTGACAAAGGAGTCATTTTGACCTGCTCGCGACAGCACTTTCAGAATTAACAAAAGAAGGCAACAAATAAAGACATAGAAAACCTTAATCTAAATCTTGAAAGATTAGCAATTTTAATGAAAGAGCAATAGGTAATTTTTCAGCTTGCCTAAAATTTACAGTGTTATCGAAAAATCACTTTTTATTTTTTATTTTTGACAAGTTCGTCAAAACCAGCTCTGTTGCTGACAATTACAAAGGGAACAGCGGTGGGCCTCGAATAGGCCGATCCTTTCCAAACATAGACACTACACAAGAAGCTTTCCTGCGTAGTCCAGGGACATCAACCACACGATATAGCGCAGAATGTGGTCTTCCCGGGCAACTGTATGGAGAATCTTTAATAAGGACCTAGAGATGCGGTCATATCATGTGCATATGGTACAGGCCTTATCTCCTGCAGATAAAGTTGTTCGTGTTAATGCTTCTTCTCTGATCTTTAGCCGCCGCTTTCACAGCACTTAGTGGCCATCACACCTGGTGGCGTCTTGCAGGGCAGCAACAAACTGCTTCCACTTTGTTCGGTCGGAGGCTATTCTGCGTGCAGTGTCCTAGTTCTGGTTTATTCTTTGCATCTCGGCCTCCACAGTTCTCCGCCAAGTCGTTTTGGGTCGTCCACTCTTTCGCTTTCCTTCCGGGGTCCATAGCGTAACTGTTCTTGTGATGGTATCAGGGTCTCTTCTGAGGACGTGGGCAACCCAACTCTAGCGTCTGCCACCTATGATGGTTGCTCCGAGTAAGCAGTTCTTGATTGGTGATGGTATTCGGCCAAAAGATTCCGAGATTTTTCTTTATGCAGGTTGTGTGGAAGGAGGACAATTTCGACATTTCCTTCTCTGTTACTCTCCGGCATTTCGCACCATAGATAAGCACAGAAAGCACACAACTCTCATATAATCTTAATTTGGTGTTTGTGCTATACTGAGAGGACTATTGTTAACGCTTGTAACATCTTTTTTTAGAGATGCAGAATTGTGAACCCGACATTTACAGGCTAGTGGCATTCAGCGACGAGGCAACTGTTCACGTTAGTCGACACATGAACAAACATAACTGGGTCTTCTGGGGAACCGAGAATCTTCATATTGTGCGTAAGCACGAAACAGCTAATCATAAGATCAATGTCTTGTGTGCAGTCACTGCAATAGGGGTTGTAGGACCATACCTTTGAAGCACTGAAGTTGTATTTTACAATCGTTAATGTTATGATGTTAACGCGTTAATGTTATGATGTTAACGTTTATCAAATATAAAAGTACTCTCATATAAATGTTAACATTTTTTAACAATCACCCTGTATATGAAGCAGACGTCAAAATAAAGAGAATGTACTACCATTTTATTACTAACTATGCGTTGTCTCATTAACATAACAGCTAATGTAATTTCCGGTGTGTTCAATTTATGATTTCATTGCGGGCAGCAATTTTAGCTGTCTCTTGTAACTTGTAAATTTTGTATTTTATTGTGTTTTTATACTTACTTACTTAGTCGTTCCCCTTCTACCGTGAGGTGTAGAGGTTTGGAAGAGAGAGCGCCAGACTATCCTATCGGCTGTCTTTCTCCTGGCCTGGTAACATTCTAGTCCTCGGTCCTTCAAAGATTGTCTAATGTTGTCCTCCCAGCGGACTCTGGGTCGTCCTGGGGGTCTGGATCCCTGGCTCTTTGTTTCCCATGCTTGTCGTGGTAGCCGATCTTCTCCCATTCTGCAGTAAATTAATATTAGACAAACATAAAGGTATGTTTTCAGGCACTCGTAAGAAATAAATAAGTAGAACACCAGACAACAGAAAAACAACAGACGTGAGTGGCTTACCCAGGGTTCGAACCCCGTACCTTCCGTACGACAACACCGCCTAGCTATACAAGCGAATCACACTATCCTCCCGGCCAGCTAGGCATCCCCCAAAAAAGATGCTTTACTGACCGGTCATTAGTGCGAAACACAAGACAACACCGGAAGTTTACAATGGGCACCTCAGCCTATTAATGACGCAATCACTTCTGTTGTTCCCCTATTCTACAGTACGTGTCAGTCCACACAAGACAAAGACCTTGATACTGTGTCCAGTAAATAATAGAAGACTTAAGAATAGTACCATCTTAGTTGGGACTGTTCTACTTGGGTCTGCAGGGGGTGGGATTTAAGGCCTTGACGTATCGTCTGGTTGCGGACCATGTCTCTTCTTGTTACTTCAACCACCTTCCTCAGATACCTCATTTCTGAGGTTTGGATCTGGCTTTTGTGGGTTGTAGTCATTGCACATGACTCGCATCCATAAGACTGGGACATAGGTGGAGCGGTATACAGCCATCTTCGTTTTCTTACCGACCTCTCTCTTGCTGAGGAATCCTCGATTTATGGCCTGAAAAAGTCTCCCAGCTGCTGCTGCTTTTCGAGTGGCCAACTCTTCTTTGATGCCTCCCTTTCGGTCTGTAATAGCTCTGAGGTATTTAAAGTGGTCGACCTGCTCCAGGACCTGTTCTCCTAGCTTAATCTGATGTCTTCTTTCATCACGAGAAGAAAGTGTTTTTATTTTAGGAACAACATTTGTTTAAACTTTTTTGTCCAGTGGCAGTTATTGCTCTTTGATTTGACATTTGTTTAATGTTTATCCAGGTGATCCTAGTACGGATACAAAAATTTAAAAACATGAAGTGATTTTTCAATAACTTACTTACTTACTTAGTCGTTCCCCTTCTACCGTGAGGTGTAGAGGTTTGGAAGAGAGAGCGCCAGACCATTCTATCAGCTGTCTTCTTCCTGGCCTGGTTCCATTCTAGTCCTCGGTCCTTCAAAGATTGTCTAATGTTGTTTCTGGGTCGTCCTGGAAAATTCGTGGTAGCCGATCTTCTCCCATTCTGCAGACATGGCCAAACCATCTTAGTTGGGACTGTTCTATTTGGGTCTGCAGCGGATGGGATTTCAGGCCTTGACGTATCGTCTGGTTGCGGACCATGTCTCTTCTTGTTACTTCAACCACTTTGATTTTTCAATAACTTTGTATTTATTTCCTACACAATTTTTTGTACAGTGATATCTCTGCGTTCATGGTCATGTCACGTGACTACGTCACACTAAACCTGGCCACAAGAAATGACATCTGCTCTTACAGCGATGGTTTCTGAAATACTTTATTTCACACTATTGGTCGTACCCGGCTTTGCTCCGGTGCCATATCGGAATGGGTGAAAGTCGGGTTTGGTGCGAATCGTTTTATGAAGGTTCAAGTTATTTTTTTTTATTGCATTATTGCATTGATGTGTGCTTCTAATACAAATAATTTAAGTGAGGTCTTTTTTGTAGATGACATTGGTGACAACACGTATAAGTGTTCCGATATGCTAACGCGGGAAAATGCCACGTACAGTTGCCCATGTGAGAAGCACTCATCGTTTACGTCGACGACGGTCACGTGAAGCGTTTGACCTTGTGCCTTATTAATGGTCATTGAAAAATAGACTCTTATAGGGAACTGGAGTCTCTTAAAATTGAACAGCAGATCGGATGTTATCCTATGGATTCTTGGTATGTAGACTTTCTCCCCGCTACCACAACCAGTCAGGATGGTGGCCTCTACTATGTAGTTCTTCAAAGATGTTATTTGGAGTCTAGTGCCATTACAGAGTTTGGGTGGGCTCAGATTGCGGAGTAAAATGATTGGTGCGCCCACTTTTAAACATATTTCGTGAGAAGGAAACCCAAAAGGATATAAAGAGTTTAAAAACTCGACTGGGTACTGTACGGAGTCTTGTTCGTCCAAGGGGGTATCAACGGACCTATGTACGTGAAAAAGAGTCAAACTGATCTACTATAAGATTATTTATTTTAGTTACAGTATCATTTTTAGGTACATATATAGCATGTTCCTTAAACAATGATGGAGATTTACTTCGTAAATTTATGATGTCCGGATAAACAAAATTGATAAATGCATGGATATCGTGAACTCTACATAGCTGAGTATTATTCAAATTGATTTTCATTCTCTATACAGGCAAGTCTCCATTTCCTACTTTCAACAACAAATCTGCAAAGAGAGACATATCGACGTTCCTAAAAATTTGAGAACGCATATTCTTAGAGAGGGATAGTTTTTCAACGTCAGGCCAAATGAAAGATTTTTTTAAAACACGCATTCACTTCGTCAGCCCTTGTACCTATTGGGATAACGGGTAAAGTTTGCCTAAAATCGCCTGCAAATAACAAGGTAATACCAGCCATGAGTCGATGGCCACCTCTTATATCTTTCAAAGTCCTATCTAGACAGAACTGTTATACGCCACTGAGCTCTCATCCCACACGTTGAGCGAACACTTTTGCAGCAATTTTGCTGTGGCGCACTGTTTAGAAATATTACACACAAACACCTTGATCCTCATGGAATTATTAAACCACAAAGGTCTCCCATACATTGTTTCGGTATATCTCTTATAGTTTAGCCGCTTTATCGAATTTAATGTGCCGAACACACGATTTTTTCCCGACTTGCGCAACATGTTTCTTCACTGCTCATCTTCCTGGTGTCTTACGGTGATGATATATAACTTAAAACCTTGCCAGATGAATGTCCAATACGCTGGAGAAAACCGCATCAAAATCGATTAAGCCGTTCTCGAGTTATAAGATAACAGGCAGACAGACAGACGTTGCCTTTTATACAAGTAGAGATACAGAGCAAGACAGCCTCAAGTACAAACATCCCCTTCCGCTGTTGTCACATTTAACGACACGTTTCCGCTCAGACTAATGATTAATTTGACCACAAGCCCTTTTATATTTGATTGTACCCTAATAAGAGATCCCGATACCATCACAAGAACAGCTATGCTATGGATCCCTGAAGGAAAGCGAAAGAGAGGCTGACCGAAAACAACTTGGCGGAGAACTGTGGAGGCTGAGATGCAAAGAATGAACCAGAGCTGGGGCACCGTACGAAGGATGGCCGCCGACCAAACAAAGTGGAAGCAGTTTGTTGATGCCCTACAAGACGCCAAATAGGCGTGATGGCCACTGACTGCTTTGACAGTTGACAACTAAGGATCAAAGAAGAGAAGATGTACCCTAATATAACAAACGGACCCGGTGTCTAGGCTGAACGGTGCGCGTCTCGCCCAAACAGGGCAAAACTGCAGGATGGTGGAGTCGGGCAAAAACGTTTCCGACTCCGACATCTGCAATTTTAGAAGTCCCACTCCAATTATTTTTTTTACTAGTCGGTTATATTAGGGCGCATGTCCAAACATAAAAGACCCTTAGGTCTTGGGTTATGTTTTTACAAGTCATATGGCAGAAAATTTGGAGATCGGACAGTTTTTTTTTAACCGACTACACTAAAAATCTCCCAACTCCACGACTCCGACTGCACAGTCCTGGTTCTATTACATCAAACACAGGAGTCGGCAACAAATCAATAGTATGTACCGGCAGATCATAAGGGATGATTCTCTAGGTTAACAGAAGGGGGGGAAAAATTGTAAAGCTAGGGAAATTTTGAATTAACCCTTTCCCGCTGGAGTTTAAAAGCGCTATATCCGCGGTATTAAAGGTACTTCTTCCGCATTCCCGCAGAAAACACACGAGCTGGCCTGCTACAGTCCACTTTATTCTGGAACTGCATTAGATGGGAACTGAATTTTGAAGTGATGTCAAGATTTGATAAAATATAATTCAGTTTTGAGTTTTCAACCGCTCTGTCGATCGATGGAATTTGCAAAAATGAAGATCGTAGGGCACCGGTGAAAGCTACATGTAGGCTGAAATTATTCCAAATCCCAAAATATTATGAAATCTGAAAACAGACAGTAGTTTTTTAAGGTAGACCTTTAGAGATCTCAATTTTTTGGAGGTAGGAGTGGCTGAGATATGGCGCCCGCCTTAAATTCTACAGGAACCAGGTTCGATTCTCAGTAGAGGGAATATAATTTATTGAATTTTTTCTTCAGAACCATTGGTCCTAATGATATCATACTCGCCCCCTGATCTCTTGGGTAGTGAGATCGGATGCTTAGCCTTCTCGATAAGGACGAAAAAATAGGAGGTCCCGTGAGCAAGTTGCGCATGTTAAAAATCTCTCGGCAGGTGGAAATCGTAAAGAGTAGGCTGTAAGGCCACTTGCCCTGGCAAAATTTAAAAAATTAGAAACCGACCCACCATAAAAAATATTTATAGAATGCGCGATTCCTATATGCACACATTATAGAGTTCGTACACTGTACTGAGGTCCTTCTTGTGTGACCTAAGGGAGGAAATCGGAGCACTGATGGATTTGTCCGTGTGCAATGAAGATAGTCCTTAAAACCAAACGAAACCTCAGTTTGTCTAAACCAAATCCCAGTAGCTCCGGGCTTGCTTGCTGCTGACCTAGCACTTGTCTTCTAAATGAAGTTACAAAACAGTGGCGGTATCAACACTTTTTCTTAAAGCTAACAGAGAAAATCCCCACCACTTCATAGCTAAACAATATTATAACTTACCAATAGTAGTTATCTGTAAAGTCTTTCACTGGACAGAAGGTGAAGAGTAACGAATTAGCAGGACAGTAACACTAAGGCAATTAAAACTCGTTTAATGCGAGCTCAAAACAGAAGCGATAAGACTTACTTAAATTTAAAATAAAAAAAAAGAAAAAAAAAAAAGAAGCAGAACCAGCAAACGGACACAGGCGTTTTGAGATAAGACGCCCGGCCACACGAGTGAAGGGTGATCGCAATCTAGGTCAACTTTGATCAGTGGCCAATGGTAGTCCTACCTCAAATAAACATACAAAAGATACTTTATTTAAAAAAAAATACATTCGTGGTTCTAATCTTAAAATTAGAGCTGTCAAAGATTAATTACATTTAAAGTAGAAGAGAAAAAGTAGCCACACATTCGGGCTTGCTTTGAAAACAAACTATATAATAACTAGTGTAAAAGCCTGTCATAAGACGGGAATTAAATTCAAAAGCACCAATACCTAACGGCAATTTTACTTATTCAAAAGTATTTTTTAAAACCACTGTGCATCACCACAGTACACGAACTACGTAGCCGCAGCGAGTATCCCAATGTGTGTATACGGGATCACACATTCTATAAATATATTTTTGTGCACACCGTCATTTGCGCACTTTTCTTTGTTAAGTGTTACTATTTTCGGGAGAGTACATATAAGGAACACAATACAATTAATGTCTAACTTTCAACCAAAGTTGCACCCCTTAGCGTTAGTGACAGAAAAAGCTGGGATTTTGTATATATTGATTTTTGTTCATTCAGTGTCATCTCGCCCTGTTTTGTTCATTCAGTGTCATCTCGCCCTGTTTTGTTCATTCAATGTCATCTCGCCCTGTTTTGTTCCCCAGGGATGTTTAATGACACAAGACACGAATTAAACTACTGCTTCCCCAGTCATGTCGTATGCAGTTGGGCATGGGGCTAGTTACATCATATGAAACAAATTGATACAGAGCCAACTGCTACAAGAGCAGATGCATAGTTCCTACAACGTGGCCATCTGCTGTGTTGGCTTTATGTCTCATAAGGAGAAACTGTTGCTTCGCTCACTGTCCTTCTTTTACTTCCAATAACATATTCCTACTGAACAAAGCTACAAAGTTACAAGAAAATGCACACACTCGACACCCCCCCCCCCCCCCCTTCTTCTTCAGCAACAAAAAAAAGGGTTCAGTTAACCAGTGTCATATTGCCCGTGTAATCGGTGATACCTCCCCTGTTCTAATTGTGGCCGTACAGCGGATGTGTAGTAAATTGAGAGAAGGTTGTATTTTCGTATAGTTCGTTTCACTACCCGACAGTAGGCAGTCAGTTAGAACATGTAGAGTTAATGTTTTTAACCAGTTAATGATTCTCCATGGTGTTGACGAATAAATAGGATGATGATGATGAATTACATTCACGCTAACATCAGCTGAACCAACACAAGCTTTATTTACATAAAGAGTCAAATTCAACCCAACACTGGGTGGCCGACCTTCCTTTGGTGGCACCTTTCTACTATAATGACTGCTGTACAAAATGATACTGGCATTTCTCCTTTCTCTCCTTTATATCGTCAGTCACTACTTCTTGCTTTACCGCTGTTATGTCAGTGGTTTGACTCCGTTCGAGTAGCTTGGGGTATCTATATTTAGACTGGTCTAATACCAGGGCTGACAGTTTATACCAAGACTCTGTCTCCGTCTCTTTATCTTCTGCGCTGTATAAAAGTTCACCTTATTCTACACGATTGTATATTTACTTGCTAGTTTTGACATACCTGTAAATTCTTGCCTTGGGCTGACCATCAAAAATACTTGACAGGCAACACTGCCTTTCTTGCTCCATGAATAACCAAACACCAGAGCAGAAACCTGCACCTACATCTATCAAAGTGGCTATATGGAACGGCTTGATTGCTGGACAACATACTTTTCTGCACTACACAGAAGTCAACCACCTCCAGTGGTCTATTCGCCCTAATGCACCATCCAAGCTAGCGTTCACCACTACACAAAAGTTTAATACAGCGATAACTTTCTTTTTTATTTTTTTATTTTTTATTTATTTATAAAAACCTTTATTTGGTTCTGATTTGTACAAATATTTGATTATTTACAAACAAAGGAAAAAGAGGAGTATTTATATAGTAATAAAGGCTAAAAATGGCGTCGATGTTAAACAAGATGTTGATGAGGACGTGAGGGTATATGATGAATGATGATACATAATGCTTAAATACAAATGGTAATGATACCTAACATGAGAAAGCATGTTTAATATAAATATAACTTTAGTGAATAAGGATGTAATAAGTTTACATTATATAAGATAACGAAGTACAAAATATTTCCTAAATTATTACAAACCAATACAAAACCAAATTGTAACATTAATTATTTCTATTCAAAAATCATAACGATAGGATAATTTAAGAAACAAATTACAAATCAAACTCATATCAAATTACATAATAGGGATGAAGGCTAAATGGATATGGATGATGAGGGCATGAGGGTACAAGATGATTGATGGTATGTAAACAAAAGCAAAATTTTACAAGTCAATATTATTCTCAACAAAAAACCTAGTGACAAAGTTCTTAAACTTGTCCTGCTATGTCTTGTGTTATGTGTTCGTATATTTGTGAAACTATTTTAGTCATATCGTCTACCGTCGTGTACTGCCCTATTCCTACATGTCCATACTAGGTGTCTAAATTCTGCTAATAGAGTTAGAAGTTTAAGTTGTGTCTGTCTCGGTATCTTAGGTAGTGTATTGAGCATAACAGCCCGGTACATGTTAAGTGTCTGCTGTGTCTTGGAGGTTATTAATTTTTAAAAATTTGTTTAGTGTAGGGGCCACTGTTTTACATGTGTAAAACAGGTGGTCCTCTGTTTCTATTGTGTTGTTACTGCATAGCTTACATTTTGGTGGTGTTTTGCCTGCTTTTATTGATGATTGAAGAATACGTAAAAGAACTATTCGAGGACAACAGAGGTAAAAAACCATCACCAGATTCTAATAAAGGCCCAAACATTCTCAGATCAGAAGTAGAGAATGCCATTCATATGATACAAAAAGGAAAATCAGCAGGCATGGATAACATAAAAATTGACATGATAGAAGCTCTGGAGAGCTTTGGTATAGATACAATCACAGAAATATGCAACGATATATACAATACAGGATATATACCACACGACATGAAGGCATCAATTTTCATAACATTGCCAAAAAAACCAAATGCAACAGAATGTTCAGACTTCAGAACAATCAGCCTGATGAGTAACGCAATTAAGATACTGCTCAAAATCATACAGGAAAGAATAAAATGTAAAGTAGACAGCGAAATCCAAGAAGAACAGTTTGGTTTTAGACGGAACAGTGGAACAAGAGAGGCAATATTTTGCCTAAGAATATTAGCAGAAAAATATACAGAGGTCCAAAAAAGTATGTATATGTGCTTCATTGACTATAAGAAGGCTTTTGACAGAGTCCATCATGAGAAAATAATTGAATGCCTCGAAGACATAGGTATTGATGGAAAAGATATAAGAATACTCAGTAACCTTTATTGGGAGCAAACTGCCACAGTAAGATCTGGAAGGAATTATTCACCATACATAGACATAAAAAGAGGTGTCAGACAAGGTTGTGTGCTGTCCCCCTGCCTATTTAATTTATACACCGAAAAAATTTTCAAACAGATACAGGAAATACCAGGACTGAACATCAGTGGAAGGTCAATAAACAACCTTAGATATGCAGATGATACCGTGTTGTTAGCTGAAAGCGAACAGGAGTTACAAGAACTAGTGAAGCAAGTGAACAGTATAAGTCATGAATATGGACTCGACATTAATATTGAGAAAACAAAAACTATGATAATTAGCAAAACAGACGATAAACCCACATTAAAGATAAGCATAAATGGGAAAATCCTGGAACAAGTCAAGAGCTACGTATATCTTGGTCATATAATAACAGAAGATGGCAGATGTGAAACAGAAATCAAGAAAAGAATAGGAATGGCCAAAGCTACATTCAACAACATGAAACATATACTGACATCCAAACAGTTATTTCACAAATTAAAATTGAGAATCTTAAAGTGTTATATATATTCTGCATTTGTGTATGGTGCAGAAACATAGACGATGAATAAGCATTTGGAAGAAAGAATTGAGGCTCTTGAAATGTGGATATATAGAAGAATGGGGCGTATCTCATGGAAAGAGATGAAAACAAATAAGGAGGTCCTAGAAAATCTAAGAATGAAAAGAGAACTAATGAGGGATGTCAAAGTTCGGCAGCTAAAATACTTTGGCCACATAAAAAGGCATAACACCTCGCAGAAGACCATAACAGAAGGGAGAGTTGAAGGCAAACGTGCAAGGGGAAGACAGTGCTATAAGTGGGAAGATAACATCAAGAGATGGACAGGAAAGAGTCTATCAGAGTGCACCACCAAGACAAGAGACAGAAGACGTTGGAGATCCATTACAGCCAACTTTCGTTGTGGAGATGGCAACTGATGATGATGATTGATGATTTGTCCGCAAGAAGTGTTAAGTTGTACAGTAGTCTGAAAGTGATTTCTTTTGCTTGTGATCTAACATCTAACATCGTGAAGTTCTGCGTGTAATCAGTTATGAAAAGGTTGTACCCTCGTTTTATTCGTGTACCTAAAAGTGGTTCTTGTGCCCCTACTAGAAGTTTGTATATGAGTTTGGTGTCTTGTTTTACTAACTGTTCATTCCCTTTTAAATTGTGTAGACATATTCTGTAAAAGGGTGGCGGGGTACCAAAGAAATGAGATTGGTTGTTGTCTAGTTTTCATAGGTTAAGTAGTCTAAGTCCGATATAATAGTGTGCTAATGGGTACAGACCTGGATTTTTTATAACCTCTCCTATATATTTAATCCTTAAAGCTTTAATTTTAGTGTTAATGTCTTGCAAGGCTATCCCTCCCTTGTTTTTTGGTTGTATTAGAGTTACGTGTTTTATACTAGATATAGTGTTCCTGAAAATGAAAGTCCTAATCAATTTATTTATTTTCAATAACATCGTTTTTGGTATAATTTGTATATTTACTGTATACATTATTTTAGGCATAATGAAACAATTCACTGTAATGCTTCTTCCAAAAATGGTAGCTGTCTTATACTTATATTTTTCCAACATGTTTTGAATTTCCTCTAATAATTTTGCCCATGTTTCTGTGTTGGGGTCTTGCGGATTAAAAGAGTAGTTTATTCCATAAATTTTAACTTTGTTTACTTGTGTTAGCTGGAAAGGAAAATCTGATTTATTGGTCCATCTGCCTATTCCCATTATACTAGTGTTGACTCCGTTTTATGGTTGAGTACAGTTTATACTGGTGAAGAGGTAGCTTAAAACGCGAATGGTTAAAATGAACGAATGTCAACAATATTCTTCAAACGAACTTCAACAAGTAGTGTTGGAACTGGGTGAACTGGGCAAGTACTGGCAGTACATAAGTCGGTGATGACTGTACATAGATTTTATTCAACATGACACATACGGAGTGGACAAGACTAACATCGTCACAGGCGCAAAGATCATACATCAGCATAATGGTAATTACTTTTAAAGTTCCTGAAGATTCTCTACCAATAAAGTCCTCTGACTCAAGTGACTAAGGATCACAAAACTGTTACCGTATAATATTCTTCTCATTCAAGTCCATTGACCTTCCTTCAAGGACGTCTATCATGGTAACGTATTCATACTCCAGGATAAAAATCTTCCATATCATACTTCACAATCCCATACGTTCTCCAAAACATAACGTTAGATAGCATATAGTTTCAAACAAAGTCATACACGATAATACGAACAGGTTAGAGATTCCAGTTGACTAACCTCTCCCATTCTATGCCACGCTTCTGGCATTGTTGAATGTACGGCATATAAAATATGAAGCATACGAATAAATAAACTGGTTTACACGTAGGTATTATTCCTCTACGGTAATCTAATATGACCACCGACTCCGTCTGTCCATTCTAGGAAATTACATGCTAAGATGACTTCCCGCTAGACTACAACTGGGAGCGGCCTGATACTTTAGTTTACGGCAATAAATATACAAATATAACCGGGGCGACACTTACATGATCCTTCCATCATTGGCTTCGTCAAGAATACCAATTGAATCAATATAACATACTGGCTTATACAAAACTGCCAGAAAATTCCAATAATCTATATCTCGGACATAACAAAGTCCGCACTGCCCCGTTCAAAACATAACGTCACAATCCCCAAACTAGGTTACCCGTGCGTCCAAAGCAACTCACACTGCATTGTGCACGTCAGTGCGTGAATCAATCGAACGCACAAATAATAAAAATATATAAAGACTGGTGCGTACATTTGGCAGGACCGAAGACTACCCCCTTAGGTAATAAATGTACGTAACAGCTCCCTTATCACCTCCCCTTAAAAAAATTAATTCTATTAATTTTTTTTGAACTTAATACCCGAGAGAGGTGAGTCAAAACTACCACAAGATATGAAATGCATAAAGTTATATCATATTAAGAAAAGAATATTAAACGAAATCAATATAACTAAATGATAGTATGCATTAAAGCACACATCCACAATCGACCTACTTTGGAACGATGTGGTAATATTCGAAGTAAAAACAAGTTTGAAAATGAAAATGAAAAAAAAAACATAAAAAAAAGATGATAATAAAATTCAACTAAGTTTTCAACAAAATTTGAAACATATGATTTCAAAAATGAAAATGAACAGCAACACTGATGATAATCAATGACAAGAGGATCAATAAAACAGAAAAATTGAAAATACAATGTGCAAAAATGAAGCAATGCAAAATTAAACACTTTAAGAATCAACACACTTAATGTTTTCTAACACTAGTACGGTTGACTAGTGATCTAACAGTGAGATATCATAACTAAGACCCGTGAATGCAGGTGTTACGTGACAACTAAGAAAGTTAGTATGTGTGTGATCCATAATCAATTAAATAGATTAAATTGAATTAATCTAATTTATATATTCCTTAATTACTAACAAATAACTAGTTAACAATATATTCTAAGTAATTTCAATATCCCTATCAATATGTCACTGTTCCGTTACAACTAGTTAGTAATCGACGAGATAATGTTCTCAATGTTCCATACACGATATAATATATTCTCTAACACGTTATGTAGTGTAATATGTTCCATAGGAATAACAAATGTATATTTGTCGCTCTTAACAATGTTGCCATATTAATAAAAAGTTACTGTAGTACCAATGTTCTCGTTCTAATAAAATGTTAATATAGTATCAATAACAATGTACAAAGTTATTCATGTTATCGGTGAGGATGTTCCAACATCTGGAAGTGGTTTAGTTTCGACCCGTTCACTTGGGCATCTTGATAGACAGTCTGCGAACACATTCTGCACTCCAGGAATAGCTCGTATCTCAAAATGGAACGGTTGAAGCGCTATAGCGTAACGCGCTGACTTTGATGACTTAACGTTCCCTGTATTCAGTGCGGTAAGAGCTTTCTGATCAGACTCCACCACAAAGTGAGATCCGAGGAGATAACGATCCAGTTTAGTGATTGCCCAGACAAGAGCAAGGAGCTCTTTATCCAGAACGGAATATTTCGTCTCGCTCGGCGTGAGCTTTCTGGATACGTACATAACCGGAAATAAGGTGCCGTTATATTCCTGCATCAAAACTGCAGCGATAGCGTAAGAACTTGCATCACTGCGAAGAACAAAGGTGAGATCTTTGTTAGGCAACCTTAAAAAAGGTGCATTTGAAAAAAATTGTTTTATATAGTCTAACGCCGTTTGGTGATCCTGCGACCACTTTATTACATTAGATGTGCCTTTCTTCAGTAGAGAAGAAAAAGGTGCAGTTATAGTAGACAAATGAGGGATGAATTTTGAATAGAACTGTATTAGTCCTAAAAGCGACCTAACTTGTTTTTTTGTCTTAGGTGCTGAGATGTTTAAAATTTAGAGACGTTACTGTCTTCTGTATACATGAAACCATGACCTATGCGGTGACCCAGAAATGAGATGTCATGAAAACCGACAAAAGCCTTTGAAGGTTTCGCTGTTAAGTTATAATCCCGTAAGGTAGAAAGTAAAGCTTTTAATCCATGAATATGTTCATCCCAAGAGTCACTGAAAAGACAGATGTCATCTATATAAGTAATGACATCGGGACGATGAGACAATATGCGGCGCATCATGCGTACAAAGGTAGCTGGCGCATTCATTAACCCGAATGGCATAAAATTCCATTGAAAAAGACCCCGTGGTGTCGAGAAAGCGGTGAATGGCTTTGCTTTAGGAGTGAGTGGCACTTGCCAATATCCCTTTGAAAGGTCAAATTTCGAAAAGAATGTAGCATGAGATAATCTCTCCAATAAGTCATCTAAAAGAGGTAATGGTTCCGCATCGAATTTTGTAACTTTGTTTAATTTCCTGTAATCTACGCAAAGACGTATATTGTTGTCTTTCTTCCTAATGATTACCATGGAAGAAGAAGAATATGGTGATGAAGATGGTTCAATTATATTTAATTGAAGCATCTCATCCAATTCCTTATCAGCCTTATCACGAAAGTGTAAAGGAATAGGATATGGGCGAACTCGAATAGGCGTATCGTCAGTCAGAATAATGTCATGTTGGATGACTGACGTATGACCTGGGATGTCAGTGAGAACATCCTCATACGAGTGTAGAATATTAGAGACTTGCTGACGTTGATCAGCCGAAAGAGTAGATGAGATAGTAACATCATTCCATTTCTCAGTGGAATGGAGTGGTACAACTGGTATTGGTAGTTGTACATCATCAAAAGAAGATTCTTCTTCTTGGATGACTGACAAACTAGAATAGTGTTGAATAGGAGGTGTAGGATCGTCAGTTGCCTGAAACACTGACTGTAGATAATCAGGACGTGAGTAATACTCCTTCAACATGTTAATGTGGAAGGTTTTATGTTTACCATTAACATCAACGATGTAGTCGACATCGGATATTCTTGAGATGATCCTGAAAGGACCTCTCCAGGTAATTAAAAGACGATTGTTATGCGCAGGTAGTAAGACAAAAGCGTGGTTGCATGCCAAAAACAAGCTGGAATGGAGAAAACCCCGTGGCTTGATTTTGTACTTCGCGATACGCAAAGAGACAAGCGGGTAGGACCCGATCCCAGTCTTGGGGATGGTCTTGAGTCATCTTACCCAACAACTGCTTGAGTGTCCTATTGAGACGCTCAATTAACCCATTTGACATCGGATGATAAATAGAACTAAGAGATCTGTCTATACCTAATGTCTTCATAACTTGAGACATGGATTCAGAAATGAACTGAACCCCATGATCCGACAAGATTTTCCGTGGAAAACCAATGCGTGAGAAGATTAACATCAATGCCTCTGCTACACTGGCAGATGAAGTGTTCTTGAGAGGGATGGCCTCAGGCCAACGAGTGCACATATCAATGCACGTAAGGATATGCGTATGCCCTCTAGCAGATGGAAGCATCGGACCAATAATGTCAATGGCCATTTTATCAAATGGTCTAATCGGGATGTCCGCAGCTTGAATAGGAGCCGCATGAAATGGACCCCGTACCTTAACTTCCTGACATATCAAACAGGACCGACAATAGAGAGTGATGTCCCTATGGACGCCTGGCCAGTAGAATGCCGAAAGCACTCTGGATTTGGTACGCGAAAAACCCATATGGCCCGCACATTGCGAGTCATGCGCATGTCGTAATATACGAGATCTCATAGAGGATGGGACTAAGATCTGATAACATAAGGATGAATCCTTTTCCCGTATTACTCTCACCAAAATCCCATTTCTAAGTATAAAGTCATGTCTAGATTTTGCAAGTTTGTTGCTTGTATTCTTTTTGTTAACATACTGAAAATTTTTTTTTAATGAATCATCATTCTTTTGCAATGTTGCAAACAACTCCCGTGAGATAGGAGCATCATCATCACAAGTGGTATGAACTTTAGGTTCAATAGGTGTATCATGCGACATATTTGTAGCTTGCGCTCTAGTCACTACTGCATTTGCAGTTTGAATATGTCGCTCTTCCCATTCAGCTATTTGCTGCGGTGTACACTCTTTAATACCATGTATGCGACCAAGTATTACATCACATATTGGATTTGGAAGAAGACAAGCCTGGATCTGTCCTGAAAAAAATGGTGTATGAAGTGTTATAATGGCTGTGGGAAATGTTTCCACAGTTCCGCCAAACGTCACACATTTCACAACCCTGCCCGTCGCACAACCAGGGTCGATCAGCGAAGTCCGGACTCCCACAGTGGTACAACCTGAGTCGAATAAAAGAGAGCATGAAATATTGTTAACAAATCCTCTGTTAAACTTAAGAGAGCCCTGTCCCTGGTGTACTGACGCAGGAGTGGCCATGCAGACTGCAGGTAGACTAGGCAAAGTATGACCGCAACGCAGCGTCGTGATCGCCTTGGGCTGGAAAAGAGTAGAGCATTCTGAACAATCTTTGACTTGGGTACAATCAAGAGAACAACACATAGCATTATGAGTTTCAGCTACTCTACCCTGTTCAATGTTAGCCTGTGTATCAATTAAAGAGACATTAGAATGTCTACCTGTATTACTCGACGATCTATCTCGTCGGCGCGATCGATTGTGATTTTTGTCATTAAAATTGCCATAATTGTCTTTTCTACTAGAGTTAAAATTTGGATGAGTCCGATAGTTTGTATAATTAAAGTTATGCTGTTCTTTAAAATTTTTATTCCAAGAACCTTGTCTGTTTTGTGGACCCTGAGATCTTGATCTCCAGTTTTGTTTATTATAATGTCCTTGATTATTTTTAAAATTATTGTTACCAAAATCTTGTGATCTGTGAGTTTGGTTCCAAGAAACATTAAATGGAGCAGATTGTTGAAATTGCTTCCCTTTGTAAAAGTTATCATTGTTAAAATTGTAATTATTTCCCTTATTGACATACCTGTCAGCACTAAAGGAACGATTTCGTGAAAAATTGTTTTGTTGTGCTGCAAAAGCAACAGGCAATTCATTCTTAATCTGTGCGTTACTTAGATCCATGTTTGGGTGAGCAGTACAAAAATTTTTTGCATGTTCTTCTAAGTCTTTTATTGATAAAGGTTTCCTTTCGTGTAAAAATGCGAGAAATGTAGGATTTACAGACGAAAGTACTTTGCAGAAGTGCTGCTCTAAGAGCATTATAGTCATTTTTCTCACCAATGCTGGTGGTATGATAAACTGCTAATGCATCCCCTGTAAGTAATCTGGATAAATATGTACAGTATAGCGCTTTATCCACGTTATAAGATCCACAAGTGGCCTCAAACCTATCTAGGAAGAATATTACGTCATCAGACGGGGGATTAAATTTTGGTAATTTAAGGTGAATTTCCTTAAAATAATCATGTCTGGATGGAGTTTGGCTTTCAAAAGTTCTCTGAGAATTAGCTTCCTGAGTAAACCTAATTCTCTCATATTCTGACTCTGCTAATTTCAGTTCATGCTGTCGTTTTTTTTTCATTCTCTTCCATCTCAAGCTGAAGTCGTTTTACATTTTGTTCAGCTATTAATCTCCTATCTTCCATTTCTTTTTGTTTCTGTTCCATTTCCTTTTGAACTCGTTTATCTTCTAATTCAGCGGCTAATCTCATTTTTTTCTCCTCTTCCTCCGCTATAAATTTCCTCTTCTTTTCATGTTCCTCAGCATCAATCCGTTTTTGATCTGCCTCAAATTTCATCTTCTTCTCTTGTTCCTCAGCCTCAAATTTCATCTTCTTCTCTTGTTCCTCAGCCTCAATCCGTTTTTGATCTGCCTCAAATTGAAGTTTTTCTAGTCTTAAAGTTTCTAACTTTCTCTGTTCGGCTTCTATTTCTTGAGCTTTCCTATATTCTGCAAGTGCAAATGTTTTTGCTTCATCAGGAGCCATCTGAAGAGCTTTTGCTTGCTTAATGAAATAATCTAGTGAATACATTATGCTTTATAAGTAGTCACAATACTCTTGATTTATAAAAATGATAATTAATCAATATAAATTAGTTAACCTTGTTATTATAACAAGTGTTCTTCGTTCCTGTCCTTAGAACGGTATAATGTTATCATATAATTATTAAATATGTTATTAATCAATAAATTTATGTAATCAAATGTCATGAAATGAACAACGAGAAAGACAATAGAAACATAACCGACAAGACATGATAAACTGGACGGGTGAACACAATCGTAGAAATAAAAAAAAAATAAAAATGTATAACTAAAATAGAATATCGTAAAAATATACGACGATAACTACGATCAGATAATTAACAGTACAATTGACAACACAGTGTAAAAACATAGGTTTTGTAAAAAACTGAACGACAGGAAAGGTGAGATGGACGCAAAATACAAACAAAATTCATCATAAAACTAAATTACGAATAAAAATAACTACGAGAACAACAATAAAAACTTGACGGAACAGCTAAACAGATACTATTATAAGGGACAATTAGCGATCGGAACTTCGGCAAGGTTTCTAGCCTTGTACCGGAACTATCGCTCAATTGAAACTTACAAGTTGAGCCCTACAGAACGTCTGACGAAGAGCCCGAATTGGCTTCGAGATGGATCTCGTTCGTCAGATCAACCTCCCTACCTCCCACGACAAATGAACAACATATAACATATAACAAGGAAAATATAAATATGGACATAATTATTTAAGGCACAGCTAAACGTAATAAAGGGTACAACGACAACACGTTATACTCATCTCGCGTGCAGGAAAAAAAAAAACCAATGTGCCTCGTCTCCGTGTATGTACGTGTGAGGATAAAATACTTCGTTCTGAGTTATTAGACCACAGCTTGCACGTAATAGTGACAAAGAGATGATCCCAAGATGTTGTCGCCTTGAAAGTTCAGAACTTCAGATGATCCCAAGATGTTGTCGCCTTGAAAGTTCAGATCTTCCATTAATGATAATTGTATTGGGTACGTTTCCTGTGAAATTCTTGATTTCAAAACCAGACTGGCACACCAATTACTGTTGACTCCGTTTTATGGTTGAGTACAGTTTATACTGGTGAAGAGGTAGCTTAAAACGCGAATGGTTAAAATGAACGAATGTCAACAATATTCTTCAAACGAACTTCAACAAGTAGTGTTGAACTGGGTGAACTGGGCAAGTACTGGCAGTACATAAGTCGGTGATGACTGTACATAGATTTTATTCAACATGACACATACGGAGTGGACAAGACTAACATCGTCACAGGCGCAAAGATCATACATCAGCATAATGGTAATTACTTTTAAAGTTCCTGAAGATTCTCTACCAATAAAGTCCTCTGACTCAAGTGACTAAGGATCACAAAAACTGTTACCGTATAATATTCTTCTCATTCAAGTCCATTGACCTTCCTTCAAGGACGTCTATCATGGTAACGTATTCATACTCCAGGATAAAAATCTTCCATATCATACTTCACAATCCCATACGTTCTCCAAAACATAACGTTAGATAGCATATAGTTTCAAACAAAGTCATACACGATAATACGAACAGGTTAGAGATTCCAGTTGACTAACCTCTCCCATTCTATGCCACGCTTCTGGCATTGTTGAATGTACGGCATATAAAATATGAAGCATACGAATAAATAAACTGGTTTACACGTAGGTATTATTCCTCTACGGTAATCTAATATGACCACCGACTCCGTCTGTCCATTCTAGGAAATTACATGCTAAGATGACTTCCCGCTAGACTACAACTGGGAGCGGCCTGATACTTTAGTTTACGGCAATAAATATACAAATATAACCGGGGCGACACTTACATGATCCTTCCATCATTGGCTTCGTCAAGAATACCAATTGAATCAATATAACATACTGGCTTATACAAAACTGCCAGAAAATTCCAATAATCTATATCTCGGACATAACAAAGTCCGCATTGCCCCGTTCAAAACATGACGTCACAATCCCCAAACTAGGTTACCCGTGCGTCCAAAGCAACTCACACTGCATTGTGCACGTCAGTGCGTGAATCAATCGAACGCACAAATAATAAAATATATAAAGACTGGTGCGTATAGCGTATTCAAACTCTGTAAAAACTTCTAATATGTCTTTTATAGAATCTTTTGTTGTTGGAAAGAATATAGTGTCATCAGCATAAGCTAATTACTTCCTCTCGCCTTTACCTGGAACAAAGGTTCCCTTAATGTTTATGTATTGTCTTATTCTTTCCAAAACTGGTTCTAATGTTATATGCTTTAGCAAGGGTGACAAGGGACACCCCTGCCTAACAGACCTAGACAGTTTAAAAGGTTCAGTTAAACTATGGTTAACCAATATTTTACTTTCAGGTTTTTTGTATAGGATTTTAACCCATGTTCTAAAGTACTCTCCTATGTTGTTTGCTTTGAGACTTTTGTGTAAAAAGAAATGTGATACTCTATCAAATGCCTTTTCCTGGTCTAAAGATAATATGGCACTCTGGCACTGCTTATCGTGCGTGTATGTGATCAAGTCTCTTATAAAATGCGTGTGTCTACAAATATTCCTACCGTGAACGCTACATTGTTGATCTGGTGTATCATGTTTTGCATGAGCGGGTTGAGCTTGAGAGTGAGAGGCCTATCTTACTTCGCTACTCCGCGTTCCAAAATCAGACTGACTTAATCTTATTCCCGATTTAACATTTCCCGTTCTCTGCTAAAATGTGTTCACCCTCGCAACACTTTCTGGTGCGTTTTAATTTTGATCACTCACCAAAACCTTTCAAGGGACGTAATTTAAAGTCATCTCCCTTTGCTGATTAATCTCAAAACCCATACAATCTTCTTTAATCTTATTACTAAAATACTACTATGCAAATCAGTTACACCATAATTTAGAACTCACATGAAATACTAAACCAAAACACCAAGCTACATCTCCCAAAAAGGGATTTACAGAGTTACATCCCGTCCTTCAAAACACTCTTCTGCTCATTTCACTTCCCCTTAACAAAGACATATAGTCTATTAACAACTCTAACTTTCTTAAACCATTTTTCTGTACTCTCTTTCATTCTTAAAGTCCCAAGCTATCGGTCACATAATAATGCAAAGGACAATAGCTATCTATATAGAATACAAAAAACTGAAAAATAAAACCAGCAACTGCAAAAGACAATAGTTATTTAAAGTTAATACAAAATTAGTAAATAAAATGACAGTAAATACCCCAATTATAACCAATTTTCAGGTTGAACAGGGTAGACCAAGATGGAACGAGAAGAGGCAATAATGGTCAGCTATTAAGTGCCCGCTCTCCACCCATCACCGTTCAAAACTACAACAACATAATAATCGGCTAGTCTCAACATCTTTTCTCGCTAAAAGAAGAATTAACCAGGGAAATTGTCAAAGTATAGTATAGAAACGGCTGATACAGTTACGACGTTATACAATAAGTGTCCGGCGAGCTAGCAACCCGCCAAACCAAGACAGGAACATAATTATGTTGTTCTATTTCTACCGCATGCCCTCATGGCGGAAGTAATTCACTTGTGGTCATTCCGTTTATTTCCTTTACATTTCACATTCATTTGATCTTTTTTAGGGTGGGTTTAAACCAAAAAAAAAAGCATGCTGATGGACGTATGGGCGGGCGGGCTGGCAGGCAACAGGCAGGCAGTCAGGTAGACAGACAAGCAGGTAGAGAGACGGACAGACAGACAGACACTACACAGACAGACACTACGCAGACAGACACTACACAGACAGACACTACTCAGACAGACACTAAGCAGGCAGGCAGACAGACAGATGATAGATAGATAGATAGATAGATAGATAGATAGATAGATAGATAGATAGATAGATAGATAGATAGATAGATAGATAGATAGATAGATAGATAGATAGATAGATAGATAGATAGATAGATAGATAGATAGATAGATAGATAGATAGATAATTAATTTGGTACCTTTACCTTTCTGTAAAAATCAAAAATACACCAATACAAAAATATTCACTTGCGTAAAACGGACATGTCACAATTAAAAGAAAACAAGATATAAAAAATATAAAGACACCGCACTTTTACGAAGCTAGATATCGATTTACTACACCTGGCTAAACTATATACCCTTCAATGCTTGTCCTTCGTCGACCCACCAACTTGGTAACAATATGAAAATCCCGAAACATTCATCAATCAAGCGTGTCGGAAATCAGATCCTGACATAACTACGGGGCGGTGCTAAAGTAGGTATGCATTTTCTTTACCTTTAATTATTCATCATCATCATCACGGTCTTCGGCCCATCATCGCCAACATCATCATCATCATCAAAATTTTATGTTGCAATCCCGACGGAGCATGGAGCTGCCAATCTAGTTATTTTGATGGCAGTTTATTGTACACGATGCGGTTGCCAGTTCCGCGCACACAACCTCATATAAGTAGCCTTGTATGACAAGCTATGGGGCTCGGTGTCCCTTTTCTTTCTTTGTCTCACACGCGGTGGCGTATCTCCATTTTTTGGGGCCCTGGAGCTTGAACTCCTGGAGAGGCCTCTTTTATTAAAAAAAAAAAAACGTTGTGGGATGGGAAAGAAAAGCTTTTTACAGAAAACTGGAAATTGATAAACAGAAATGAAAAAAAAAAATATATATATATATATATATATTTCTTTTTTATTTTTATTTTTTAAATATGCTACTAAAGTGTATACCTATTTTTGCACCACCCTGTTAAATAACTCATATTTATATTCCTGGTTCAACCAACCAGCTGTGAAATCCAGGCCAACGGGTCCCATAATTGTAAACACTCAGAAGAAAGAAAGATGAATAAAGACTTCATTGTTATACCTGTGTTCAGTGTTAAAGCATTCTGGGAAACGCGGCACAGTTTGTTGAGTCAAGTAGAGTGGGAACAAATCCTGACCATCGATAAGTGACAGAAATCACAGCGCTGTTGTTAAGGACGCCATTGTTCATCTTTACATGCTGGCACGTGGTTAAGCGCCGGATTCACGCGCGCATGAAGTGTTTTCTTTGACTACACAGTTTTAATTATCAACATTTTGACATATTTTGTTGTAATGGACTTAACTACAGCTGAATAATGTATGTTATGTGTTTGTGTCTTTCATTGTTCCGTTTAAAAAATAAGATTTGTACACGTTACTGCAGACGTTATTATGTTCTTCTGTTTGGTAGCTATTTTCATTTATATACACCCAAATGGTTCTTCCTTATCCCTTTCGTTAATTTCTCCAATTCTTTTCCATGTTTTTTTTTTTTTTTTTTTTTTTTGGTTCTTCCTATATAGAAGAGCAGCAGCTTGGAAACATTTTCAGGCCATAAATCGAGAATTCCTCAGCAGAAGACGTTGGTAAGAAGACGAAGAAGGCTGTATACCGAGCCACCTATGTCCCAGTTTGACGTATGGATGCGAGTCATGGGCAATGATTACAACCCACAAATGCCAGATCCAAACCTCAGAAATGAGGTATCTGAGGAAGGTGGTTGAAGTAACAAGAAGAGAATTGGTCCGCAACCTGACGATACGTAAAGTTCCAAAAACCCAACCCCTAAAGACCGAAGTAGAACAGTCCCAACTTCGATGGTTTGGCCATGTCTGCAGAATGGGAGAAGATCGGCTACCACGACAAGCATGGAAAACTAAGAGCCAGGGATCCAGACCTGTAGGACGACCCAGAGTACGCTGGAAGGACACCATTAGACAATCTTTGAAAGACGGAGGACTAGAATGGAACCAGGCCAGGAGGAAGACAGCCGACAGGATAGTTTGGCGCTCTCTCTTCCAAATCTCTACGACCTGACGGTAGGAGAGGAACAACTAAGTAAGTAAGTATTGCAGACTTTATTCCGTTCGTCTGTTTGGTAGCTATTTTCAATTATATACAAACAAATGGTTCTTCCTTTTCCCTTTCACGCCTGTCTCCAATTCCCTTCCATTTTTTGTTTGTTTATTGGTTCTTCCTATACATCTCTTACCCGAAGAGATGCACATAAGGGACTTCCTTGTAATGCTATCAGTTAGCTTCTTCAAACGTGTGTCGTATCCAAAAACCAGCGTCTCATCCTTACCTCACGCTCCACTAGTGCATGTCTGGTTCTTTCCGTCGTCTTCATGTTGGTGATCTTACCCTCTCATCACAACCCTTCTACTCCGTACAAGCACCCATTTATGAAAGTCTGTATCTGTCTGATCTTGAAACGAATGAAAGATGAGATCTCACACTCTTGATAAGGTCTTGGTACGTTGTAACAACCGGTAGCTGAAGATTTTAATCAATCAATCAACACCCTTTAGCTCCCCAAGGAGCATACACCTGACAAACACATGCCAAGTCCTCCTGACGTGTACCATCAGTTCCAGGTCTTTCAATGTCTTGAAATGCATCATTTTTATTTTTTTTTGCCTGCCTCCATTTCTCTCCTCCTTCTGCCTCTCCCCCTTCTGCCTCTTCCCCTCTTACTCTGGATATTCCAGAACAAGGACTGCCTTGTGATGTTATCAACCGGATTCCTAAATGTGTGTCCAATCAATGACCAGCATACAACCTTATATCAGTAGCATTTTACGACATGCCAAGGGGTATAGTAGTCCTATTATTTCTTTGTCTCCATTAAAGGGCCCCCGAGGCTTATAAGGGCCCCTGAGATATCATGCAACAGAATAAAGAAGAAAAACCAGAGACCTGGTGCAACAATACCAAACACAAAGTACAACACTAAAAAGCTTACATCGTTATTTACAGAAATCCCAAAAATTATAAAAATAAGGGTGGGCGTTGTGCTGCAGAAGTAAGTAATTTTGTCGTCTTGCTGTGATTTATCGATTTCTTTGAAACAATTTTAACAAAGCTTTTTTTTTTTAATGTTAAAAAACTGACAAGTCTGAGAAAGAAATATAAATCGATAACGTCGTCGATAAATGTTTTGCCTCATTTTTGACTTGCTACAAATATGCTGGGATTTGAATAATTCCAACTGTTTCTATTTCGAGCAAAATACCCGCCAAAATATGGCGGGAAATATTTATGTTGTGCGCTTTCTGCAGCATGCCTTGATGGCGTCACTAATTCTCCTGTGGTCATTTCATTTATTTCCATTTTCTTCTAAAGTACGGAAATACGCAAACAGTGGCACGAAAGCATAGAAGAATCGTCTCTTATGAGTAGTGAGACTTTACTGGCTAAATATATGTATAAATATAAGTAAATGATGGAGACATCAAACTCCATAATTCTCGCCATTTGTACGTCGGTCACATCTAAGGGATGCAATTGTGGTTGAAAGTTAGACATTAATAGTATTGTTTCCCTTATATGTACTCTCCCGAAAATAGTAACACTCAACGAAGAAAAGAGGTGAATTGTGCAACACAAAGTGAGTGACAGTGATATATGAATAAAATGTAAGTTTTCGATTATAGAACCCAGTTTCATTCCGGAAACGGATTTAACTCATCATTTTGTTTAAAATAACTTTAAAATGTAAGTTTTTTATTGTTTCTTCAAGACACAATTTTAATTTAAAGTATTACAGACTTATCGCTGGAAATGAAACGGTTTATTGGAGCATATAAACCATGATTTCCAATGATCCCAACGATGCAGTTGATTTCCCAACTGAGTTCCTTAACGAGCAGTGCACACCAGGAATGCCACCGCATTTGCTGAAATTAAAGGTTGCTGTATGTATCATGCTATTGCGAAATCTGAACGCAAAAAAAAAAAAAAAAAAACGGACTACTGAATGGCACGCGTTTGGTCAAAAAAGTCTTGCATCGGAATTCCATTTATGCAGAAATTATCACTGGCAGTAATAAGGGAGAACGAGTCTTAATTCCTCGCATTGACTTAGAACCGAGCGAGCGCAGTTTGCCATTTAGGATGCGACGTCGTCAATTCCCAGTGATTTTAGCATTTGCAATGACGATCAATAAGACGCAAGGACAATCTTTTGATCACGTAGGAGTTTTCCTTCCTGCACCTGTTTTCGGACACGGCCACCTCTATGTCGCCCTCACCCTAGGAACAAATCATGAAAACTTGAAAGTTTTTGTTAAAAACACTTTTTATCATGGAACATGCTTTGAAACAATTCAACGCACTTTCACAAAAAATAAAAAATATTTAAAAAATATATTACAGTTTTTGATTTACTTCCGTCATTATTGACGGGTTATTGCTAGTTTATTAATACCTACTCGAACTGCTTAATATATATGGGAAAAGTTCTAGAAATTTTGTCACTGAAAAGTAACAGAGGCTGGAATATTTCTAACAAACATCCGGCGCCATAAGTATATTAGGAAGTAATGCGCATTGTTTCAAACGGCGCGCATTTAGTTACCAGGCCGGATCAGTTTTAGTTCTAGTCACGTATTTTGCACCAGAAAAAAAGCACACATGAGAATAAATGAAGTTTTGTGGCAAACAAAACAAGTGTCTAAAGGACAGGGTAGCTGATCCCATGCCCGACCCTCCTTAGTCACTTCTTACGTTATGTTTGGTAGATTATAATGTTACTATTATTTGTTTTTAGGGTCCCGATAACACACGGGTGATATATGGAGATCACAAGAAATCAGGCCCAACGCATAAAATAGAATTTTAAATTCAAATGTCAAGTCAGTCGTACTGTACGGCTCTGAAACATCGAGAACAATTAAACGACAAATTAAAAACATAAAATAAACTACAGACTTTCTTAAATGGGTACTTGCGTAGAATAGGATTACCTGTGCCACTTTTAAACTGTGACTGTATACGTCCATTATTATTACGTAAGATATTTATGCTATGGGGGAAATAAAGAAGTATGGGTTTTCTCATCGTTGTGGAGACAGTCACCGTATGGGGTAGGTTCAAATACTACGTAAGAGATATTCTCATTATTTTCCAAACAAGGATCGGTCATGACCTATATAATGCCTGGTCAGCTGCGACCCGTAAAATTTCAAACCCGGCGCGTATGTGTGCCGCAGAGTATTGAGAGACAATACCTACCAATGGTTGGCTTACTAACATAATACTCGAAAACATAGCAGCGCGACTGAACCTTCACCGCTTACATGAGCGTACAAAGGGAAGATAAAAAAGTTTACGTGCTGAATTTAGTGATCGCTGACACAATGAGGAAGACGTAGAAGAAAGACCTTAAGCTGATGACACGGACCTAAAAATCATTTATATCTGGACATGCGCCCTAATATAACCGACTAGGTTGACCTGGATGAGCCTCGCCAGAAAGAGGCAAAGTTTTTTTTTTTTAAGAAGGAAGACACTGCGTGAGTTTGTTGAAAGCCTATGTTCGTTGGGGAAGTTGAATGGGAATGAAGATGATGATGATGATGATGATGACGATGACGACGATGATTATGAAACACAGATCACAATCACGACTTACAGAACTCTCACATAATGACCAGTGTGTGTGTGTGTGTGTGTGTGTGATGTTTTTGTGTCAGTAATAAAAGAACAAGAAAATCATTACTGCCATCTGGTCTTTACTACTGGTATTAAAAGACATGAGCAAAGAAAAATCCTTCCTCCAGCCTTTACTAAAAACATCATTGCGATTCGACAGCAGACTGCATTGTCTGGCTTTATTTTTAGTACGTACGCCAAGCACGTGCAAAATGTTCTCTACTGAACTTCAATATAATTTTTTTTTTCTTTGTTATTTAATGTACTTTTACTAGACATTTCTGATAAGTGAGTACTTGTTTGATTGTACTCGAATGGTCACGATCTTAAAGCCGAGAGACGCATATTAGAGTGGTTCAGCTTTGAAGCGTCATTGCTGGATGTATTTTTGGTTCCAGCCAATCACACGTGACAACTTTGAAAAACCGCGGTCGTTAATGATCGTACTTGGGCGTGATGTAGTTTTTATTCGCTGGAGTATGTCTTCTTGGACTTAACGACAATTTTATTGTTCAAAACGAACAAGGATGAACGAACGAACGACATGGTTATTTCTTCAGAGTCCCAAAACATCATCGTTTATACTGACTCAATGCTCTAGAAGGTAGTGGACATTGTAGAACTGAATAAGCCAAACTAATCCTAGATGCTGATCAGCTTATCACTTCCTATGTCATCAGAATAGTTATGCAGTGAACTCCTGGATACTCAAGTAGACATGGTAATGAGAGAGCAGACAAATTAGCAAAGAAGAGATCACGACAAGAAAAAACCACTTACAGCTACAACTCCTCAGTCAGACAACTCAGAAGAACACCAAACAAAGAAACTTGGCTGAACAGATGGGCCATGGGAAACACCGGCAGAGCGGTTTACAGACTTATGTCCGGTCCTGATCCTAATGACAACATCGGCCATCTTACAAGGAAGGATCAGAGCACCATTTTTTTGGCTCAGAACATAACATATACCACTCAACAGAATCCAACAACAACACTCTCCAGAGGGCAGCTATGTAACTACCCCTATGAAACTGTTGAGCACCACCTCTTTAAGTACCCAGCATTCGATGATGTTAGGAAAATGCTCCTTCCTCCGAGGCCAGATAAGTGGAACACCTTATATGGAGCGAAAGAACAACTGGCAGATACCACTACATGGCATTGGGCCGAAGGGCGAGAGCCCAAACGCCGCCGGATGAGCAACAACAATAAGATAAAACTTAACACGTGCCGCTGACATGTAAAACTAGTATAGCAGAGCGACAAACTCAAAGATATGATAATGGGCTTTCCAACATTTTCACAAAGGACAGCCCCTAAAAAAACCTGGGAAAGGGGGATGAGGGTACAAACTTGGCTATAAATCAGCATGACATATGATGATGTTGATCCTTCTAAATTCCTGATTATTCTGTTATCTCTAAATCATAATAAGCTTTCTATAATGAGATATTCTCATACAAGGGCGATTAATCGGGATTAATAAAAGGGTCATAACCCGCTGAAAAAGTAAATAAAAATTGGAATATTTTTTCCGAGCCAGTGGCTTCGATGACAGACCAGGGATGCAGACAAAGAACCCATATTCACAGTTACCTTAAGTTTTAGGAAAACATAATCCACATGCATCTCTTATCGAAACTGTCAGCCTAATTTTAAAATGGTTCACTGAACCATATACCAGATACTGGAGATAGCTAAATGCCCTGAACTTTAAATGAAACAGATGTGTAAGAATATAGGTGCCCTGAAGTTTAGAATAAAAATAAGTTGTTTTTTTTTCTAAATAATAAAAATAAGTGCCCTGAAATTTAAATAAAACAGGTGTATAAGAAAATAGGTGCCCTGAAGTTTAGAATAAAAATAAGTTTAAAAAAATAATAAATACAAGTGCCCTGAAATTTAAAAAAAAACAGATATGAAAGAAAACAGGTGCCCTGCAGTTTAAAGAAATCATGTGTGCAAGAAGACTGGTTACAGAATTTTTAAATAAAACAGATGAGCAGGAATACTGGTGCCCTGACCTTTCGAAGGCAGATATGCAAATACGCTGGTGCCCTGAAGTTCAAATTAAAACAGATGTGCAAAGATAATGGTGCCTTGAGATTTAAAAAAATATATGCAAGAATAACGGCGCTCTAAACTTTGAATAAAACGTGTATGCGAGAACACTGGTGCCATGAACTATGAATAAAACATGTGCAAGAGCACCGGTGCCCTGAACTTTAAATAAAATGTATGTGCAATAATACTGGTGCCCTGAACTTTAAATAAAACACATGTGCAAGAATACTTGTACTTTGCATGCTCGTAGTAACTATAGATGAAAACAAAAAAGAAGATGTGTGACACAGGAAGATGAAAAGAAATAAACAATGGAAATAACACTGGAGAATAGTAAAAATAAATAAGTAATAATGCAGAACACAAAAGACAGAAATATAAACGCAACGAATCTAACAAACAACAAGAAATAATATTAAAGACACGTCCACTTACTGAAAGAATGTAAATATGATGCCTTTTTTGGCCTCCGATTTGATTTCGTAACATACCCTTTATTGTTTATACATAAATTAAATTTATCACTTAGTAACGTCATATGTTCCATACACCCTATATATTTACGATCACCACATTTTACTCAATATCATTTTCACAAAAGTAATATAATAAAGAAACTACCACAACTGAATAGGGCCGCATTACCGCGTGTTAATATGATTTATTCATTCAATCATTCATTCATTCATAAACCTTCAGCTCCCCCAAAGATTCATAGGCCAACAACAAACGCAGGCCAAGTAACGTCGCGTGGCATCAGTTCAAGGTCATTCTGTCTTCCTACTCATTTTTTATTTCTGTCTCCAGAGCTCTTCTCCGTGCGTTTTTTTTTTTCGGTCCACGTCTGCTTCTCTTATCCTGGGATATCTAAAACAAGAACTGATTGGTAATGCTATCAACAAGTTTCCTCAGTGTGTGTCCTATCCATCTCCAGCGACTTCTTCTCATCTCTTGTTCCACTGGCACTTGTCAGGTTCTTGTCATCAGTTCCACACTGGTGGCCTTGTCTTAGTTTTTGTTAAAATGTTTTATTTTCTTCTTCTCTGTACACTTTCAGATGTCAACCTGGATAAGTTTAAAGAAAGCGGTGGTCAGCCTGAGGTTGTTGATATCTCCATAGAGTTTGTCCAGGAATGGTACTGGTGACGACCATATGTGCTTTTTCTCTGTTCTTCAAATGTTGTGCACTTTTAGCAACAGATGTTCAGATGTTACTGTATCCATGCCACAGCTATCGGTAGTTCCTATCTTTAGCTTATTGAGTTGAGGGCATCTCATTCTATTGTGGCCTCCGCTGTTAAATGTTTGTCGTATTTCATTTTTTATTAACTTCTTTTCTTCTTCCGTGTTCTTTTTAAAATTATTTTTTTAAGCAAGACATTGATTTCCTAGCCGGGTTAAGAGTGACGTCACGATCTATAGAGTATTTTAAGACTTATTTCGTTTTAGTTCATCATCATCATCATCATCATCATCAACTGCCATTTTCACAACGAAAAATATGGAACCTGGAACTACTTTATGCTTTTAGTTCTCTTTACGAAACTATCAATATAGCAATCTCCAGCCCGTGCAGTGGTGGTTCATGAATCATAATTCTATACGCTGAGGTTGCCAGCTTAAAATGACTTTGACCTCCAATAGCGAGTTTCACCCATAACTTCACAGGGTGATATATATATATATATATATATATATATATATATATATATATATATATATATATATATATATATATATATATATATATATATATATATATATATATATACCGTAGAACTCCATTTATCCGAACCCCATGGGACCGAGCATCGTTCGGATAATCAAATGTTCGGATAATTGGATTACATAATGTATCAAGTACATGTACACATATTTCTAAAAATAATTAACCATCACAAGGAAAATACACTATAAAACATATTTACTTGTACTGTAATAATAATACCCACACTGTATTAGATCACTGTATCACCAAAATCTTTTATTACACTGCAGTGCATGTACTACTTGTATTAATTATTTTTGTTAAGAAAGAGAAATGTTTTCAAAATAACATTACAAACGATTCAAAACCAGGCGCAACTTACGTATACATGTACTTGCACAGATGTAGCCCACTATTTAAAATAATGAGGAATCCTCTTTTGCACCAAACTGGATAGTCTCCTTTTGGCTGCTAAGTCCCGCATTCTCTTCAACAGCAGAAGCTGTGTAGGACAGCTGTCATCTTCTTGCTCGTACCAAGCCATCGCTGTTTCTAGTGCTATAAAGGCCTCTTCAGGACTTGGTCGACGTTTTGGTTTTTCTTCATAATCTACAAGTACATCATGTACTTCTGAGGTGTCTTCATCATCGGTCACTACATGCATTTTGGTTTTCTTCTTGCACAAAAGACAAAATTTCTTCGTCATTCAAAAACTGAAAACCAGAATCATTATCATCTTCTAGCCACATGTGTGCATCATCTTTGTCACAGTCCAAAAATCCGGGCATTGCTTGAAACAGTTCCACAACTTCATTTATACAATCATCATTTGTGTCCACTGCAGTAGTTTCATTTCCTCCTTTTTTCCCAAGCAATCTACTCCAAGCCTTGTTGAGATTATCTTGTGACAGGGTGGTCCAAGCATCAGCTAACATATAGCAGCAGTCTTTGAGATTAAGCTTTTTTGGAAAACGCCACCACACTTTCTTCATCTTCAGCCAACAATAAACGACGCAGGACTTCCTTCTTGTACATCTTTTTAAGCTTTGCTATAACACCCTGATCCATTGGTTGAATCAGTGCTGTTACATTGGGAGGCAGAAAAATTACTTTAAAATTTGCATCAACTGCATTCAATGTATCCGTCTCTGGATGAGATGGTGCATTGTCCAGTAGAAGAATTACTTTTCCAGTTTTCTTTTCTTGTTCTCTCAACCTCTTCACATTTGGGATGAACTGATTTGTATACCAATCAAGAAATATTTCGCTATTCATCCAAGCACTCGTCTGTGCTGTGTAGTACAATGGGAGACATGTCACATTCTTTAAACAACGTGGTTTTTTGGCTTTGCCGATCATTAGCACCGGTAAACGATGACTTCCACTGGCATTCGCGGCTACCAAAATTGTTACTCTCTCTTTGCACTTTTTAAACCCAGGGGCAGCTGCTTCGCGCTGAGATGCAAGTGATTTTTGAGGCAATGATTTCCAGTATAAGCCAGTCTCATCGGCATTATACACATCATCGAGCGAATAACCTTCTTCTTCCAAAAAAAGCCAAGAATGTTTCTTTAAAATTTTCAGCGGCAGTTGCATCGCTAGATAAAGATTCCCCTTGAATCTCCAATTCTCGTATGTCATGACGAGATTTAAAGTTTCTTAACCATCCCTGGCTAGCCTTAAAGTCAGGAGGACCGTCAAGTTGATTGTTGAACTGAAGTGCCTTTTCACACAACAGAGAACCAGAGATAGGTTCCCCTTTGCTTCTTCTTTGCACAAACCATATATACAAAGCCTCTTCCAATTTCAAATCTTTCGCATTTCTCATGGTTTTACGTTTCTTCGACCCATTTTCACTATCCAATTTCGATGCAAAACTCATAATTTTATCCTTGTTACTTTTGATGTCAGAGACGGTAGCTTTCCCAACATTGAAAATCCTTGCAAGTGAAGACACTTGTTACAATGCTAGAGATTTCCTGGGCTGTTTTTTTTTTGTAAGTCGTTTTGGAATACTCTGATAAAAGGTCCAGTCCGATAAAAGGAATTATCAATCTAGTCTTCATTCTGGCGAGGTCTGATGTTGTCTTGGCGAGCGTGAAATTCACAGTAGAATAAAACTGCGAAATGGGCAGACTATATTCTCTCTCTTCCCACTCCTTCGTTTGTTATGGAGTTAAATAACCGCTCCAATCATATTCAAATAGGTCGGGTGTGGTACTTTCAAAATATTTCCGACATGGAAAAATTTTGCAAAGGTCACGTCTCCCATATATGGTAATATGATGTCCGATGCCCTTGTGAACAAACTTACAGACAGATCGGGGAACTCACATGACAACATGTGTAAGCTGTAATACTTATTACTTTTAAGCAAGTGACCGGAAGCGATTATGTCACACTTGTCTGCCCACATGTGTCACACAGACAGTAATCTCGTTATCTGTCGTATGAGTACGCAAAACTCCGTGTCTGCCCAGCTGGGTTACCACACGAATCGTCTTATCAGCGGTTCAATCTAAACACGCCGGCGACTATCTTATCTCAGCTGCTCACCTCAAGCTGTGATACACATTATCTGCAAGGAGTGTCACGAATGTTTGAACATACAAACTACTTGCTCCTTAGCAGATTCTTCTTCTTTGATCCTTAGCCGCCGACCGTCAAAGCAGTCAGTGGCCATCACGCCTAGTGGCGTCTTGTAGGGCAACAACAAATTGATTCCACTTTGCTCGGTCGGCGGCCATCCTTCGTACAGTGCCCCAACTCTGGTTCATTCTTTGCATCTCAGCCTCCACAGTCCTCCGGCAGGTTGTTTTGGGTGGGCCTCTCTTTCGTTTTCCTTCAGGGGTCCAAAGCATAGCTGTTCTTGTGATGGCATTGGATGGTATTTGGCCGAATACCATCCTTAGCAGATAATAAGAAGAAATTGGTAATTTTACAAGTACACAAATAAAAATCAGTACCACAAATGTACCGATACTGCCGGAGAGAAACAAAGATTGATAGGGGCCGCCCCGTTTTGTCACAGTTATGTCTTTTTATACAGCCAAAATATTTTAGCTGTCTTTATTTTGATTCCTTCATTAATTACCTTTTAATTTCTAGGTTGGATTCCTGCAGTAGTCTAATACTAATAATCCCGCTCACTCACAAATGAAGTTCCAAGGCCAGTAAAAGATACTTTTAAAAAAAATTGCCTATAGAAAATAATCAACGAAAAATTCATGTGGAAACTTACCCACAATTTCAGATATAGTCTACAGATATACACGGCACGCGACTTTCAGACTATCAGACGCAATCTGTTTTTGTGGTAAGTGTGGTTGTGAAGAGCTTTATTGTTACATCTATGATTTATTAAGCTTTGATATAATTGTTTGTGTCTGTACTACGAGAAGTAATGTAGCTTCTACTGTACCAGTGTTCATCCTTGTTTTTATTGAAGTCGATTCGTGCCTTATTATGTTTGTAAAGAGCCAGACAATTGACATTCAAAATGTCAAATAGGGAAAGAGACTCAAAACGATGTCATTAGTCTGGCCTTTTTTACCGGATAATCTCTTTACGACTATCACAACACACCGTGTCATAACGTCAAGGCACGGAAATAACTTAGCTATAAATTAGATGAATTTCATACCATCTATTCAATAAGCTAAAGATAGGAACTAACGATCAGTGTAACTGTGGCACTGATAAAATGACTGCTGAACATCTGCTTCAAAGTTGCCCAACGTATGCAGAACAGAGAAAGCGCATATGGCCGACACCAGTGCCATTTGTGGAAAAGCTCTAAGGAGATTAAAATAGCCTCGAACTGACTACTGCTTTCTTTGAAAACATTCAAGTGGACGTCTGCGAGTGTACGAAGAAGAATTCTTCAGGAATATTTATAGTGTCAACATTCTGACATAATTACGAGCAAATTAATGTTATAACAACATTAATATAACTTGTCAAAACCCTTAATCTGCAACTGATATCAGTTCAGGGAATATAATTTATGGAAATATTTTTTTCAGAACCAGTGGTCCTAATTATGTCATACTTCCCCCTGGTCTCATGGGTAGTGAGATTGGATGCCTAGCCTTCTCGGATAAGGGCGAAAAAATTGGAGGTCCCGTGTGCATGTTGCGCACGTTAAAAATCCCACAGCAGTTGGAAAATCGTAAAGAGTAGGCCATAAGGCCGCTGCCCTGTCAAAATTTAATAATTAGGAAACCTACCCACCACAAAAAATATTTACAGAATGTGTGATTCCTATACAGTATATTCAAACATTGGGATTCTCGCCGGTGCTACGGAGTTCGTGTACTGCGCTGAGATCCTCCTTGTGTGATCTAAGGGAGGAGATCGGAGCACTGATGGCTTTGTCCGTGTGAAATGAAGATAGTCCTTAAAACCAAACCAAAACAATTACATTTCAGGCTGCGAATGAAATAAACTATACCGACATGTACTCTAGATGCTGTAGTGACGTAACTTCCATGTGTGAGCCGTAACACTACTTTTACTGAAAATTAAAACTTTCTTTACTACTTTACATAACACTCATGTTATACCTGGTACCGATTCTGCAGACACCTCTACGACATCTCTCAGTTTAAATCCACACCTGTGGCCATCCACTTCAATGGCCCTGACCACCACGGTGCCACTGACATCCAGGTGACAGCCATCAGATCCTGTTCCTCGGACGCCAACAGTCGGTTTCGCCAGGAACAACGCCTCATCCATCTTATGGGTTGCCTCAAACCACACGGTTTGAATACCCAACATTCTTTTGTCTGAGACGCCTTTTTCTATCGAGTCCCAGGTGTAGTATGACTGTCTACTTTGATGCGATCACGCTTTTTTTTTTTTTTTTAAATCGCTTTTACCTCACTTTCTATATATATATATAGATATATATAATTATTATTTTTTTTTATTACCATTTTTTTAATTTAATTTTTTTTTTTATTTATTTATTTCCTGATTATTATTATTATTAATTTTTTTTTTAAATTTGTTTATTTATTTTATTTATTTATTTTTTATTTTTATTTTTTTAAAATTTATTATTATTATTAATATTATTATTTATTTGTTATTTTTTTTATTTTTTTTCATTTTATTAATTAATTTTTTTAAAATTAATTAATTTTTTTTTCCTCACTCTTTTCCAGTCCTTGTTTTCATTATTTCTTATCTTTTGTTTTTAATGTACTATCGACTTCCTCTTTCCGGTTTAGTGGCAGCCATCTTGCTTCACATGTGACTGGACACAAGGGAGTTTTTTTCTCTTATTTTTAGTTTCATGTTCTCTATTTAATTCTCATTTTCTTTCCCTCCTGTCTCTTGTTTGTCTGTCCCTGACGAAGGCCTTGTGGCCGCAACGTAGGTTTTTCTTGTCCTTCTCCTTGTAAGACGTATTACTATTTGTGTGTGTGTTTTTTTCCCCATTCAACTGTTTTACCCCCGTCTTACGGCAGTTCTCCTCATATACTTATATATTACCCCATAACTGACTGCATTGTCTACATGTTTGCTCACTTTTCATTTTTATCTCCTCTCTTACTTTCGATCTATTCACCTACTTTCATTGTTTATTATTTTTCATTTATTCTTTATATCTATTAATTATTTTTATATTTTATTTTATTTATTGTTGTATGTGTGTGGTCTCACTCAATTTGCCACTATGCCTTCACTGAAACACTTCATTAATTCACTTCGGTCTTCTATAACCACCTCATTCAGCCTTATCCGCATTATTATCCATACCCTCAACCGGCAATTGTATGATTTTTTATCCGCCCAGAAAAAGGACAAACTTTCCTGCCTCTGTCCTACCCCTGAGACTGTCCCTGCCTCCTTTACTCCATCTCGTTCCCGGGTTGTTTGTATTCCCTCTGATCTTGCCCTCTCTGAGGGGGAGCTTTCGGTCCTCAGCAAGGGCTTGCACTTTGTCCCTCTCCAACCATCCTCTGATCAGTACAATCTCCTCCAAGATGTCCATCGGTTTCATCGCCGTCTGCGACTTCAGTTCCATTTCCGCAACAGTGATGGTCCTCAGAGATCGCAGGCTGAATCAGATGATGCCTTTGCACGCTTCGCTCCTCCCAAGAATAAACATTTTACACCCTCTCCTGGGCTTCCCACGCTCTGGATTTATATATTCAGAATACCCTCCACGACATTCAGCAGCTCCAACCTCAACGCCTGCGTTATTCAAATCTTTCTTCTGATGAGTCTCATGCCCTCTCAAAGCTCCGCCGCAGAGATGACATTGTTATCAAACCGGCTGACAAAGGAGGTGCCATTGTGGTATGGCGCAAGGACCTGTACCTCCAAGAAGGTAATAAGCAGCTCACTAACAGCTCCTTCTACCAGCGCCGTGACAATGATGCGACAGTCCTCAACAATCGTCTGGTCCATGACACCATCAAAAGTCTTATCGCCAACAAGTCCTTACCTTCTAGCGCTTCTCATCTCCGTATTGACAATAGTGGTCTGGGCAAGCCTGTGTTTTATATGCTTCCCAAAATTCATAAACCCTCCAACCCTGGGAGACCCATTGTCTCTGCGTGTGCCTGCCCTACCGAACGTATATCAGACTTCCTCGACGGCATCTTCCAGCCTATTGTAGAGCAGCTTCCTTCCTTCTTAAAGGACACAAACCATGCTCTTACTACTTTTTCCTCTATCCAGCTTTCTCCAGACCGTACCTACCGTTTATTTCTGTTAGATGTTTGCTCGCTTTACACTTCCATTCCTCACTCTGATGGTCTCCGAGCTCTCCGGTTTTTCCTGGACCAGCGCACGCACCCCTCTATCGCTACAGAGACTCTCCTGCGCCTTGCAGAACTTGTCCTCCGACTCAATTCCTTTGAGTTCAATGGACAGTTCTTTGACCAAATAAGTGGAGTTGCCATGGGCACCAAGATGGGTCCCAGTTATGCCTGCCTCTTCATGGGCTACCTGGAGTATCAGGTGTGGCAGCAGTATCCTGGACCTTTTCCATTGATGTATCATAGATACATCGATGATGGCATAGGTCTCACCGATATGCCAGAGGTTGACCTATCTAGGTTCATTAATTTCATTAACAACTTCCACCCTGCGATCCAATTCACCTCTCACATTTCCACTGTCTCTGTTAATTTCCTTGACATTGTTGTCACCATCACCCCCCCCCCCCCCCACAACCTCACCACTTCGGTGTACTACAAACCCACCGATGCACACAGTTACCTCCTTTATACTTCCTCTCATCCTCCGGCTTGTCGGGACTCCTTGCCTTTCTCACAACTTCTCCGCCTCCGTCGGTTATGCCAAGATGATGACAACTTTCTATGCCGAGCACAAGAAATGTTGGACTTCTTCCGTAACAGACAGTATCCAGAAGATGTTCTTACCTCTGCCTTAGAGCGTGTTCTCCCTATCTCACGTCTAGAGGCCCTCAAACCCCGCCAAAAAACCTCCTCTGATAGAGTCAAGTTAATAATGACCTATCACCCTCACAGCACTGCTGTCAAAAGGATCCTGTATCGCCACCTACCTCTCCTCCAAGCTGACCCAGCGGCGCGGGAAGCGTTTAGTGAGCCACCCTTGCTGGCATATAGACGGGATAAAAATTTGAGGGACCTCCTAGTCCACAGCCGTTTGAAAACCGTCAACGATGGCCACTTTGGAACCAAGCCATGTAACCGTACACGATGTAAGACATGTCAGTACGTAATCGAAACACGTTCAGTCTCGTTCCCTAACGCCAAGTTCACCATCACCCATGGCTTCACATGTGAGTCACGCAACGTCATTTATGCTATTATATGCAAACGTTGCACCATTACTTACATCGGCCAAACGGGCACACGACTGGGCGACCGATTCTGCAGACACCTCTACGACATCTCTCAGTTTAAATCCACACCTGTGGCCATCCACTTCAATGGCCCTGACCACCACAGTGCCACTGACATCCAGGTGACAGCCATCAGATCCTGTTCCTCGGACGCCAACAGTCGGTTTCGCCAGGAACAACGCCTCATCCATCTTATGGGTTGCCTCAAACCACACGGTTTGAATACCCAACATTCTTTTGTCTGAGACGCCTTTTTCTATCGAGTCCCAGTTGTATTATGACTGTCTACTTTGATGCGATCACGCTTTTTAAAAAAAAAATCGCTTTTACCTCACTTTCTATATATATATATATATATATATATATATATATATATATATATATATATATATATATATATATTATTTATATATATATATATATATATATATATATATATATATATATATATACACATTTTTTATATATATATATTTTTTTTAATTTAATTTTTTTAATTTATTTATTTATTTATTTATTTACTTATTATTATTATTATTAATTTTGTTTTGTTTTTTTAATTTGATTATTTATTTTATTTTTATTTTATTTATTTATTTTTTAAAATTTATTATTATTATTAATATTATTATTTATTTATTATTATTTTTTAATTTATTGTTTCATTTTAATTATTTATTTATTTTTTAATTAATTTATTTTATTTTTTTCCCTCACTCTTTTCCAGTCCTTGTTTTCATTATTTCTTATTTTTTGTTTTTAATGTACTATCGACTTCCTCTTTCCGGTTTAGTGGCAGCCATCTTGCTTCACATGTGACTGGACACAAGGGAGTTTTTTTCTCTTATTTTTAGTTTCATGTTCTCTATTTAATATTCTCATTTTCTTTCCCTCCTGTCTCTTGTTTGTTTGTCCCTGACGAAGGCCTTGTGGCCGCAACGTAGGTTTTTCTTGTCCTTCTCCTTGTAAGACGTATTACTATTTGTGTGTGTGTGTTCCCCCCCCTCCCCCCACCCCCCCCCCCCACCCCCCCCCCCCCCCCCCCCCCCCCCCCCGCCCCCCCCCCCCCACATTCAACTGTTTTACCAGGTTCGGAATTAAGTAGCGACCTGCTCCAGTCTACCCAACTCTCAATGGATACTTGACTTTCTAGTTAAGGAAAACAAATTCAGCGAGGAAAGGACCTGGTCTCTTCAGCTCATAAAGCTTGAGACCTAGTATTGTTAAGTCTCTAAAACTGTGACACGTTATGAGAATCGACCACCTTGATCAGTCCGCTTTATTCCCACCGTCATTCCCTATTCTTTTTCAAACAACTTGTCCAACGTGGGTTCCCAACCTTTGCTTCCCTCATTAGCATACACGGGTTATTGAGCAAAAGCCATGCCCTTCCACTAGCTGTCTTACTTATAGTTTAGCCACGCCTACCTTTCACCCGCTATCAAAACAGCTATTCAGATCTCTAACTGTCTTTCCTTCAAAAGGGGACGGGCCAAGTGCGTTTGCCTGACTCGCGATGAAAGAAAAGAGCCGTTAACTGAATTATCACGCGAGCGATTTGGCAATCGTTAAATAGTGACAGATCAGACAATGAACGCGTGTAGGAAGAACGGGTCGTTTAATTGTAGAATCAAGGGCGATAAGACAGAAGACGTACCTTTGATTGGTTACATTTGACAGGGGGAATTAAGCGAATGCAAAAAGGGGCGATAACCACATCTACCGACCACATCCGTTTAATCGAGTTCCCAGGGACGCAATTAGCTACAGAGAGAGACGGGATCAAAGACGTCTGCTCGCTAGCAAAAGTCTATGTGGTCGGTAAAGGTGCGCAGAAAACCTTTAATTCGGGAATCGAACAGTAGATTTGCCCTAACATGGCCGTAGGTGCGAATTTTCGCACTAAGGAGGGAAAGAACAGCTTTTATGGATATATACCTCGTCTCCCCAAACTCAGATATCAGTCGCTGCAGAAAGATTTTTGAAATATATCTAGCTCGCTATTATAGAGCCATATTACAATTGGATTACTTAACTACGTGGAGATAATTCATTTTTTCCTGTGCTGCGGTAAATATATATATTAGCATTTAAGTAATTTAACGTGTTAAAGTTTTTTCATTATATTTCACTGGGATTTTCTGGGTTAATTGAATGGCGGATTAAATAACATATAGCTAATTGTTCCAGCTGTAAACGTAAAATTTAATTACTCGCTATTCCACAGTAAGAGATGCTTTAATTAATTATAAGACGCTGGGCGATTGATAATTGAAAGAATACAATTTACTTCTATTCATTATGTGTAATTTTGTAAATGACTAAGTGTCTATATCACGTGTTAAAAAGCGACAAGATAAGCTAGACACTTGTGGTTTTAAATATAATTTAATAACGGAGTGGTTAAAGAGGTCTTACCTAAACGCGTGTTAGATTAGGATATTTATAATATTGTTAAAGTGTTCGTATTTCTTCCTAAAATCTAGGCTGGTCATAACCCTGCGATCTAGCGGTCTTACGGTCTTATGTTCTTAAAACATCCAGAGATTATTGTTGTTGAATCTTCGTGTTGTGACCCTGCGTGGTCCACATTCTCCAACCATGAGAGTGGTCAAAAACAAGAACACTAACAATAATTATTTAATTATAACTGGAACAGAACAGTACCAGAAATTTTTCTATATATACTCGTATATAAATATTACTAGCCTGCTGTGGCAGAATTTATATCACTATTATCTAACATACGACACCGGATTACACTCAAGAGAACTCACTGGTCATACTCGGCCATCACGTCAGAGAACTGCCGATGAGTAGCATTCTTTAATTTTTTATCACGTCACAGAGTGTCTCAGCCACCAGCGGCTAGACAACACCGGATCCATATATACATATTTATTCATATGACGGTGCCACCATATAGAAAACTTATCCCAAACAACTAACTGCAGTGAAAAGAGGAATATCAAGGAAAATAATTAACGCATCAACTTCAGCGACTACCGGTAAATAACAGTCAGCAAATCGGATAGTCTGGGGCTGAAATTGACAAAGAATATGACTCTGAATAGTTTTAGTACCTGTTAGAGTTTAATTCCATGGAATGCCTGCTACAACGATTGGGTAAGCGCATTTGAAAGTGGCCACTGTATGTGTGAAGTGAGTGAACGGAAAGAAACTGATTTCTTTTGTTACCATCAGTATACTAATCTTTTTTTTTCTCACTAATCTGAGTAGTCACGGGATAGATTAAATTAGGAACCTGTTATCTTCCCATACTGACTATTTCATACCTTACTGTTAAAATTGATCTTTTGGGTTAATTACCTCTGTTAGGATCTTCTTTGTGTTCCTTTACCAGAGGGGAGGGCCTATTGAGATAATTTTTTCATCCTGTCTGTAAACTATACTTTATTGATGTAAATGATTGATGTTGTGATTTTCTAATGATAATAAACTTAATAAACCTTTAGTTCACCTGTGTGTTGCCGGGGCCCGAAAGGGGAGCAAAGAATAGTAACACTGTTCCCTGCCAAGCATGTAGTAGAAAGCGACTTAGGAGGGTTGGGCATGGGGCTGGTTACCCCATCCCGTAAAAAATTTAAACCACAAAAAAACTTCAAAAACATGGATAAGTCAATTAAATAAAATAAAACACAGCCTTCCAAGACAGGGGAAGGTCCTCTCGCAGGGAGGCGTATGATGCAACACAGAGAAAGCCGAAAGGAGTCTGTGTTGCTGACTAACCTTCTTTCTTCTAGGAGAACTTTCAGATTTGGCACCTGGAATGTTCGGACATTAAACGAACAAGGGAAAGTGGCACAAGTAGCAGCAGAGATGAGGGAATATAAAATCGAGGTTCTGGGACTGTGTGAAACAAAGTAGAAGGGGGTAGACAGGAAGAAACGTATCACAGGTGAAATGGTGCTGTCCTCAGGACATGAAGACGAAAGTTCAAACCACAGTGAAGGGGTAGCTCTTATGTTATCTAAAGAAGCACAGAAAGCACTCTGTGGTGAAGTGGGAGGTTATAAATATTTATAGGGGACTTAGTGTACTGACTGAGATCAGCTGTGAAGGTATCTATATCTAATAAGAGTAGTGTATTATAGATAACCTTACTTGCTGCCACATATATATATATATCTCAGTCAGAATTATTCTGGAATAGTGTGATGACTACGTTGTATGTCTAGGGTATGTGTATGATGAAGTGTAAGTCATAACAACAACAGACAGATAAACAATTTAATTTATTCCACCACACTTGACAACACTGTGACACTCACATACATATAACACTCTAAAGGAATCTTAAAGGAGTCACTGATAACTTTTCAAATAACAATATGTATTCATTGCTGTTATGAATGAATATGTGTCCTGATTCAAATACAAAGGGAACCAGGAATCACAATCAATTTTAATTACAAGTTATATGTACAGAATTTCTCAATATGAATATTGTAGTGACATATATTATTAAAAGTATCCTATGTGTGTCAGTTGTGTAGTAGTAATATGAGGTAATACTGGTTTTGTTTTGTTCAAGCTCTGTTGGTATTTGTCATCATGACTTCAATAGTTTGTCTTTATGGGAGCTAGTATTGGAGATGTTCTCAGTTCCTGTTATTAAAACAATTTACTTCCCCTCTTAAGTTTATGTTACAATGTTATTTTAAGATGGGGTACATAATTTTGAGCTCAGCTGGCCACATCAGCTTATCTTGCGTGATGGCGGCAGGAAAAGACTCCTCTGCTCGATTTCTCTCCCCTGTGCTCTGGAGACACCTCACTGATAGCTAAATGGACCAAGGAGTATGCTGTCCGACTCTGGATTCAGCAAAGCTCTGACCAGGTGCTGCTCAATACCATCAAGACCACGGTCCCTGAAAACAAGAAGGATGTACCTTCTACTTCATAACTAATTGATACTCTCTTTTTACACTGAGCACAATACATCACAAACATTGAGTTCAGAGCGTTAGGCCAACTGTCAGCTTCATCTGAAATACTTTATACCAGCATTAACCTCCTTAATGGTTACTACGCCTCTGCACTTCCAGCATTATTTCTGTCTAATCAATAATCTAGGTGTCAGTGTACTGTTTGGCCATTCCATGCAGTTTTACTTTCCTCCGACACCTTCTGTTCAGGCTGGAGCATTATAGGCTTTACATCATGTTTGCTACTGAACTACACATATATACAGGCATAAATTAACAATTCACATTCAATTTTCATTAAAAGATACTGAATGTTTCAAGCTTACCACAATTCATGGAAACAAACACAGATACGTTGATTAGCAATGAATTCTGGCACAAATACTGGCACAAATTCCCATCTGCTTATGTTCCAGGCTTTTATTTTAGCAAAAATGTGAGCTGGCTTCAACGCACTGTTGCTTTATCAAGCTTATTTGAACTAGTGGTCTCGAACTAACGCTCCTAAGTGAGTATATCAGCGAGTCTGGCCAATGGAGCCACGTTTCGACAAGGGTTTGAAAAAATTTTAACTTCCTACGTCTCCCCTAACAACCAAAGATAGTATTTATAGTCCGACCAATCGTGTTTAGTCTTATATTTGTTGCGCTCCAATCAATTTGGAGTTTACATGGTAGGCTATTTATGTACGTAAGGTTTTTTCAAACACGTTATAAAAAAAGTTTATGAGCAGAAATGATTTCATGCTGTCAGGCATCCCCAATATTTTATTTTGGTTATAACTTGTTAATTCCTAGACTATTTGCGTAACGTTTTACATATTCTTTGTCAGCAAACCCTAAGGAACCCAAATATACAAATTTAAAAGAGCTAAGTGGCTGCGTTCAAAATATGCAATTTCTTCGACCTCCTGTTTCGAAGATGTGCTGTCTGGGTACTGTAATGTTTTTAAACGTAAACCCATCTAATGTTATCTTTTCTAATAAGCGTTTTTCGTGATTTTAAAACCTAACTCTGGGAAGGGTAGTGAATTTATCACTGTCCGTCTGAAAAAAAAGTTAGTGCATGTGGCCTTACACGCGTGATAGTAGTAATTGTGTATCGCGCGACGCGTGTTGCATGCGTTCCTGATTTTCAGCCCTCCCTCTCTCTTTCTATTTGAGTCCATCTGTTCGTTCGTTTTGGTAACGCAGTATAATTAATGTTAGGATTAATTTAGGTCATTACGCAGTCTGCCTCTCAATGTTTTTCCAAGAAATACAGCACACGTTTCATTGAAGAAAGCGGGTAATAATATACAGTAGAACTCCATTTATCCGAACCCCATGGGACCGAGCATCGTTCGGATAATCAAATGTTCGGATAATTGGATTACGTAATGTATCGAGTACATGTACACATATTTCTAAAAATAATTAACCATCACAAGGAAAATACACTATAAAACATATTTACTTGTACTGTAATAATAATACCCACACTGTATTAGATCACTGTATAACCAAAATCTTTCATTACACTGCAGTGGATAATTTTTTTTTTTTTAAGAAAGAGAAATGTTTTCAAAATAACATTACAAACGATTCAAAACCAGGCGCAACTTACGTATACATGTACTTGCACAGAGGTAGCCCAGTATTTAAAATAATGAGAGGAATCCTCTTTTGCACCAACTGGATAGTCTCCTTTTGGTTGCTAAGTCCCGCATTCTCTTCAACAGCAGAATCTGTGTAGGACAGCTGTCATCTTCTTGCTCGTACCAAGCCATCGCTGATTCTAGTGCTATAAAGGCCTCTTCGGGACTTGGTCGACGTTTTGGGTTTTCTTCATAACCTACAAGTACATCATGTACTTCTGAGGAGTCTTCGTCATCGGTCACTACATGTATTTGGTTTTCTTTTTGCACAAAAGACAAAATTTCTTCGTCATTCAAAAAACTGAAAACCAGAATCATTATCATCTTCTAGCCACATGTGGGCATCATCTTTGTCACAGTCCGAAAATCCGGGCATTGAAACAGTTCCACAACTTCATTTATACAATCATCATTTGTGTCCACTGCAGTAGTTTCATTTCCTCCTTTTTTCCCAAGCAATCTATTCCAAGACTTGTTGAGATTATCTTGTGACAGGGTGGTCCAAGCATCAGCTAACATATAGCAGCAGTCTTTGAGATTAAGCTTTTTGGAAAACGCCACCACACTTTCTTCATCTTCAGCCAACAATAAACGACGCATGCCCTCCTTCTTGTACATCTTTTTTTAATCTTTGCTATAACACCCGGATTCATCGGTTGAATCAGGGCTGTTACATTGGGAGGCAGAAAAATTACTTTAAAATTTGCATCAACTGCATTCAATGTATCCGTCTCTGGATGAGATGGTGCATTGTCCAGTAGAAGAATTACTTTTCCAGTTTTCTTTTCTTGTTCTCTCAACCTCTTCACATTTGGGATGAACTGATTTGTATACCAATCAAGAAATATTTCACTATTTATCCAAGCACTCTTCTGTGCTTTGTAGCACAATGGGAGACATGTCACAATTCTTTAAAGAATGTGGTTTTTTGGCTTTGCCGATCATTAGCACCGGTAAACGATGACTTCCACTGGCATTCGCGGCTACCAAAATTGTTACTCTCTCTTTGCACTTTTTAAACCCAGGGGCAGCTGCTTCGCGCTGAGATGCAAGTGATTTTTGAGGCAATGATTTCCAGTATAAGCCAGTCTCATCGGCATTATACACATCATCGAGTGAATAACCTTCTTCTTCCAAAAAAGCCAAGAATGTTTCTTTAAAATTTTCAGCGGCAGTTTGCATCGATAGATAAAGATTCCCCTTGAATCTCCAGTTCTCGTATGCCATGACGATCATGTACGAGATTTAAAGTCAGGGGACCGTCAAGTTGATTGTTGAACTGAAGTGCCTTTTCACACAACAGAGAACCAGAGATAGGTTCCCCTTTGCTTCTTCTTTGCAGACACCATATATATACAAAGCCTCTTCCAATTTCAAATATTTCGCATTTCTCATGGTTTTACGTTTCTTCGATCCATTTTCACTCTCCAATTTCGATGCAAAACTCATAATTTTATCCTTTTTACTTTTGATGTCAGAGACGGTAGCTTTCCCAACATTGAAAATCCTCGCAAGTGAAGACACAGTTTCACCTTTTCCTAGTCTCTTGATAATTGCTGTTTTCGTTTCAAATGAGAAAACATTGCGGTTCCTTTTATATGCTTTAGGCCTACTGGAAGATGCCATATCGCACAGAGAAATACTTGTACACCAAAATTATTCTGCTGTAGTAGCAGACACAATTATTTTAAGTTGAACTGTCTGTTTAGCCAGTGTTCTGCCTAGAACGCACACGTACACTGGATTGGTAAACCAGATATTAACTGACTTTATGATCTAACTGACTTCCTGTACGTAAGCGACCGACCATTAGCCCATCCAATCCTCTACAAATTGTTCGCACACATTTGAAGCTTGCCGCATGAAAAGATTCAGAAATGTAGTCTAACGTGACTGGTGGCGATTGATTTTTTTTTTCTGGAAAAAGTGTTCGGATAATTGGATGTTCGGATAATTGGGGTTCGGATAAATGGAGTTCTACTGTAGTAGGCTTTTACTATCAACGTGAAAGCGTTACAATTTGCAGACGAAGCATAAAACAAAGGGGATTTCGAGTACATTCCTTGTGACAGCACTGTTATTTTACCATTGCTCTTTTCTTTATTAGAATTATTTGTTAGGCTTTATATTTACCTTTTAATTTATATATGTGGATTAGAATATTCCACGACATCTCCCCTCTTAAAACAGACATTATATGTCAGTCCTTTATTCTATATACACATAGAGAAATTTATTATTATTTCTGGGGTTTACGGTGATTCTCATCACACGGATGGCGGCTTAATAAATCCGCTCCCAAATTGGTTTTTCCAGATATATACTCAATGCTAAAATTATATGGAGCCAAAAGTAAAGACCATCGGAGTAACCTAGAGTTCTCATGCCTAGCCTGTGCTAGAAACGATAAAGGTTTGTGGTCTGTTTGCAACTTAAAGGCCTTCCCATACAGATAAATATTGAATTTCTTTATTGCCCATATTACTGCAAGACATTCTTTTTCGCTAGTTGAGTAATTGATTTCGGCTTTATTCAATTTTCTGCTAGCATATGCTACTGGGCTTAATTCCCCATCCAATGCATCTGATTTCTGTAGTAGAGTTGCACCTAACCCAATATTACTTGCATCCGTCCTTACTATGAATTCTTGACTTAAGTCAGGTAATTTCAAAATGGGTTTACTTGTGAGCTTTTCCTTCAATTCTTGGTAAGTCATTTCACATTGTGGTGTCCATGTAATGCGATCTGGATGTCCTTTACGTGTCAAATCAGTTAACGGTGCACATATGGAATTAAAGTTTTTGATATACTTCTGGTAGAAACCACATAATGAGACAAAGGATCTCACGTCCTTCTTGGTTTGTGGTCTCGGGGCTTTCTGTAGTTTTCGTTAAATGTGTACTGATTTTCACCTGTGCTGCTGTCTCACAGGGGTGTAATGGATACTCAAATGATGAAAGTGGTTCCTTTTTCATCTCCATGGCGATGGACAAGGTCAACAAGTGTGTCTCCTCCTGATGTTCTCTTTCCAAATATTTCTTCAGGAGATTCACATGATAGATTTTTTCTTTCCCCTTCTTATCTATCTTATAATTTGTTCTAGATACCTTCTCTAAAACTGTATATGGACCCTGCCATCCAATTTGTAACTTATTCTGACTCCCGGGCAAAAGAAGCAGAACTTTCTCTCCCACAGCCAAATTTCTGTCCTTCGCCTTCCTGTTATAATAGGCAGCATGTTTCTTCCTGGCTTGTTTCAAATTTTCATTGGCAAGTTTCCAGCCAGTTTTTAAACGAGTGGTCAGCTCATTCACATATTGGTATGAAGATGTAATGTTTTCCTCTGCCTTTTCATCAGTCCACGTTCTTAACAAAGCTACATATGGACCTTTAATTGTGTGGACCTATTTGTCCATGCACCGGTATGGTCTCTTCCACTCGAAGCTTTATAGTGATGATTTTTCCTCCCAGAATTATCATGCACAAAACGACCGCTACCAATTCTTTTGGGGCTTTCTCCCCACTTAAAATTCTTGAGAGATTTCCTCTCTACATCCTCTTCCTCCAGTTTGTTTAAGTCCGATTGAGGGATTTTCGGCTTATCCTGGGGTAAGACATCTTTTTGCACTCTCCGCATAGTGGCCATTGTAAAACAGTTAAGTGAAGCTTGTCCGTGAAAAAGGGGCTTCCCATTCCATTTGGTCCACTTTATCAAATTTATATCTCTTTTTATTATCAGGCCTAATTTTGCCCCGTGGCGTGTCCAGGTCCTGATCCATGTTCCCACTTGTGGGTGTTCCCTCATGTGCTATGCTACACCTTTCTACAAAATTCTCAATGTCCCATCTTGCTTTGGGCCAATAATAATTGTGAGCCACCTTTTGAATGATGGTACCTATCTTCTCATGGTCCCCATCTGGTTTCACATGTAGGCTCCTTATTAAGTCTGCCCTATATCTTTTAGGAAGTACCAGCTGTCCCTGACCTTTGGATCTAGCTCCAGTCTTCCTATACATCAACTTGTTTTTCATGTAAAAATCTCCCTTGCCTGGAGTTGTATGACAAGTTGACAATTTTCTGAAACAAGGCTTGAGTGTTTTATCCCCAGCCTGTGCCTTCCTCATCTCTTCTGGAGTGGTATCCAACATAATATCCTCCTCCTGTCTTGAGGTCGACCTGACCTGAAGGGTTGCCATATACACAGGTTTCCTTCTGCAACGGTCAGTGTCATGATTGTCCATCTGACAATTCTTACACCACCTTTTTCCTTGGTTGAAAGATTTTCTTTCATCATATTTCCTTTCATCGAATTGTGGGAATTTATTTTTATTTTCATACCGTGGCCTATCAAACTGGTGATTACCTTTGTTTTGATCCCTAGGATCAAATTTATTAAAGTTCTGTGGTGCCCTAAAGTTATCCACTTGTTTCTTTTTATTACCTGTTACCTCTGCTTGAGCTGCTTGATACCTTTCAGCAACATTTAGCAACTCACCCAGCCTCTCTGCACCTTGTTCCATGAGAAACTTTCTCAGGTCTGGAGCCATGGACTCTCTTAGCTGCTCTATAAGGACCATTTCCTTAAGATCTTGGGTTTTCCCCAGAGAAGTCCATTTCTCCAAGTATGTCTCTATTCGTGCAGAGAACTGGTGATAGGTTTCACCTGACAGTAGTTTAGCATTCCTAAATTTTTTCCTATAAAATTCTGCATTCTTTTCATATCTTAACAAAAGAGCCTGCTTTAGCATGTCATAATTTTCCTGATCACCTCTGCTCATTTTTGCAAAAACTTCATAAGCTGCCCCACGAAGTCCTTGAGATAACTTTAAGCTCCACCTTTCTCTCTCTAACCCATATGTGGTAGCTAATAGTTCATACCTATTTAGGTAGCTCTCTATATCATCGTCTTTCTCAACAAAATGATCTAAATGAAAATTCATAGCTGAGGTTGAGGCTCCCTGGCTAGCAGTGGCCTCAGAGGCAAAGGGACTGGCACCATTTTCAGGAGCATGGCCTTGAAACTCACACTCCCTTAGTCGTAACTCATGTTCCCTTTGTAATCTCTTCTCCTCCTTTTCTGCTTCCCTCTCTGCAGTCAATCTTCTTTCTTCTGCAGCTAATTTCTTCTCTTCCCTTTCTGCAGCTAATTTCTTCTCTTCCCTTTCTGCAGCTAATTTCTTCTCTTCCCTTTCTGCAGCTAATTTCTTCTCTTCCCTTTCTGCAGCTAATTTCTTCTCTTCCCTTTCTGCTTCCAATTTCTTAGCCTCAGCCTCAATCTGCAACCTCTTAGTCTCAGCCTCAGCCTCAAATTGTAACTTCTTAATTTCCCTTTCAGCCTCTTACTTTCTTTCGGCTTCAAACCTTCTTTCTTCGCGTTCAATAAATTTGTCACATTCCGTAGTAACATAGGCAACCATAACTTGCCCATCTAATCCTAACTCTTTTGCAGTCTGAACAGCAGCAGATCGAAACTTGGCCAGGTCCGCCATTGTCTATCAGGTAAATTTATACAATGTCTAACCAACAATTCAATCTCTAACTATATATCTAATGGACAACACAGGCACCGTGAGCTCAACCTTATTTAATTCCACCCAAGGATACCTTTTAATTCTTATATTCCCTGAAGTGAATTACCCCCAATATTTTTAATAGGGAAAGATTCAAAATCCCAAGAGCGAGACCCCAATATATGTGGTGAAGTGGGAGGTTATAAATATTTATAGGGGACTTAGTGTACTGACTGAGATCAGCTGTGAAGGTATCTATATCTAATAAGAGTAGTGTGTTATAGATAACCTTACTTGCTGCCACATATATATATATATCTCAGTCAGAATTATTCTGGAATAGTGTGATGACTACGTTGTATGTCTAGGGTATGTGTATGATGAAGTGTAAGTCATAACAACAACAGACAGATAAACAATTTAATTTATTCCACCACACTTGACAACACTGTGACACTCACATACATATAACACTCTAAAGGATATCTTAAAGGAGTCACTGATAACTTTTCAAATAACAATATGTATTCATTGCTGTTATGAATGAATATGTGTCCTGATTCAAATACAAAGGGAACCAGGAATCACAATCAATTTTAATTACAAGTTATATGTACAGAATTTCTCAATATGAATATTGTAGTGACATATATTATTAAAGTATCCTATGTGTGTCAGTTGTGTAGTAGTAATATGAGGTAATACTGGTTTGTTTTGTTCAAGCTCTGTTGGTATTTGTCATCATGACTTCAATAGTTTGTCTTTATGGGAGCTAGTATTGGAGATGTTCTCAGTTCCTGTTATTAAAACAATTTACTTCCCCTCTTAAGTTTATGTTACAATGTTTTTTAAGATGGGGTACATAATTTTGAGCTCAGCTGGCCACATCAGCTTATCTTGCGTGATGGCGGCAGGAAAAGACTCCTCTGCTCGATTTCTCCCCTGTGCTCTGGAGACACCTCACTGATAGCTAAATGGACCAAGGAGTATGCTGTCCGACTCTGGATTCAGCAAAGCTCTGACCAGGTGCTGCTCAATACCATCAAGACCACGGTCCCTGAAAACAAGAAGGATGTACCTTCTACTTCATAACTAATTGATACTCTCTTTTTACACTGAGCACAATACATCACAAACATTGAGTTCAGAGCGTTAGGCCAACTGTCAGCTTCATCTGAAATACTTTATACCAGCATTAACCTCCTTAATGGTTACTACGCCTCTGCACTTCCAGCATTATTTCTGTCTAATCAATAATCTAGGTGTCAGTGTACTGTTTGGCCATTCCATGCAGTTTTACTTTCCTCCGACACCTTCTGTTCAGGCTGGAGCATTATAGGCTTTACATCATGTTTGCTACTGAACTACACATATATACAGACATAAATTAACAATTCACATTCAATTTTCATTAAAAGATACTGAATGTTTCAAGCTTACCACAATTCATGGAAACAAACACAGATACGTTGATTAGCAATGAATTCTGGCACAAATACTGGCACAAATTCCCATCTGCTTATGTTCCAGGCTTTTATTTTAGCAAAAATGTGAGCTGGCTTCAACGCACTGTTGCTTTATCAAGCTTATTTGAACTAGTGGTCTCGAACTAACGCTCCTAAGTGAGTATATCAGCGAGTCTAGCCAATGGAGCCACGTTTCGACAAGGGTTTGAAAAAATTTTAACTTCCTACGTCTCCCCTAACAACCAAAGATAGAATTTATAGTCCGACCAATCGTGTTTAGTCTTATATTTGTTGCGCTCCAATCAATTTGGAGTTTACATGGTAGGCTATTTCTGTACGTAAGGTTTTTTCAAACACGTTATAAAAAAAATTTTATGAGCAGAAATGATTTCATGCTGTCAGGCATCCCCAATATTTTATTTTGGTTATAACTTGTTAATTCCTAGACTATTTGCGTAACGTTTTACATATTCTTTGTCAGCAAACCCTAAGGAACCCAAATATACAAATTTAAAAGAGCTAAGTGGCTGCGTTCAAAATATGCAATTTCTTCGACCTCCTGTTTCGAAGATGTGCTGTCTGGGTACTGTAATGTTTTTAAACGTAAACCCATCTAATGTTATCTTTTCTAATAAGCGTTTTTCGTGATTTTAAAACCTAACTCTGGGAAGGGTAGTGAATTTATCACTGTCCGTCTGAAAAAAAAGTTAGTGCATGTGGCCTTACACAGTCTGCCTCTCAATGTTTTTCCAAGAAATACAGCACACGTTTCATTGAAGAAAGCGGGTAATAATATAGTAGGCTTTTACTATCAACGTGAAAGCGTTACAATTTGCAGACGAAGCATAAAACAAAGGGGATTTCGAGTACATTCCTTGTGACAGCACTGTTATTTTACCATTGCTCTTTTCTTTATTAGAATTATTTGTTAGGCTTTATATTTACCTTTTAATTTATATATGTGGATTAGAATATTCCACGACACACTCAATGAATAGGAAGCTGTAGGATCCAGAATAATAACAGCTTCTTTTAAAACAGCTAAATAAGAAAATAAATGTAAATGTCATCCAATGTTATGCACCAACTAATGACAAAGAAGAGTCGGTGAAAGAAGCATTTTATACTAGACTACAGGAAATTATGGAAAAAGTAAAAAGAAGAGACATCAAAATTTTGATGGGTGACATGAATGCAAAGATAAGTACAGTCAACACCGGCTTTGAAGAAGTCATGGAAAAACAGGGGCTAGGAATAATGAATGAAAATGGGGAACTATTCTCAAACTTCTGTGCTTCAAATCAACTGGCTATAGCAGGAAGCATGTTTCCACATAAGAGAATACACAAGGCAACATGGATATCACCAGACCATGGGAACAGAAAATCAGATTGATCATATATGCATAAACAAGAAGTTTAGATCATCATTGCAGGATGTAAAGGTATATAGAGGAGCAGATGTGGCATCAAATCACCACCTTCTGATAGCCAAAGTAAAAATGAAACTCAAGAGATATGCAACAATGCAAAATTATAGACAACAATTTAATATAGGACATCCAACAAATCAAGAAATAAGAGACAAATTTGCGGTCACAATATCCAACAAATTCCAAGTGCTCCAATAGCTGGAAGATGCAGAGAATATAGAAGACTATTGGCAGCAAATCAAAACGGTATGGAATGAGACGTGAAGAAATATTGGGGAAAAGGGAACGACAACAAAAGGCATGGATAACAACAGAAACCATCAATAAGATAAAAGACAGGAAAAACAAGAAAGCAGATTTAAACACAAGCAAAACCAGAAGTTCCAAAGCCAAGGCTCAAGAAGTGTACGCAGAAGCAAACAAAGAAGTAAAAAGAAATATCAAAAGAGACAAGAGGAAGTATATTGAGGAGTTGGCAAGAGAAGCAGAAGATGCTGCAGCCAAAGGGAATATGAGAGAACTGTATAACAGCACAAAGAAGCTAACGGGGAAATACAAGCAAACAAGTTGCTTCATAAAAGACAAGAATGGAAAACTGCTCAGCAATATACAAGAGCAAATGAAGAGGTGGACAGAATATTTTGAGGACCTTCTCAATAGACCAGCTCCACATAACCCCCCGGACATCCAGCCAGCAGAAGAATAGCTACAAATTAACAGTGAAAGACCAACGAAGGAAGAAATAAAGAAAGCCATAAAGCTTCTAAGAGATGGAAAAGCGTCTGGACCTGATGTCATTCCAGCAGAGGTCATCAAAGCAGATATCGACACGGCTACAGAGATGTTATATAAATTACTTGGTAAAGTCTGGGAAAAGGAAGAGATATCAGCAGAATGGAAGGAAGGATATCTGCTTAAGTTGCCTAAGAAGGGAAATTTACAAGAGTGCACAAATTATAGGGGAATAATGTTACTTTCAGTGCCAGGAAAAGTATTAAACAGGATTATCCTTGAAAGATTAAAAGAGTCCATAGACAAGAAACTGAGAGATGAACAAGCAGGTTTTCGACAAAACATATCCTGTACAGACCAGATAGCCACTTTGAGAATAATAGTTGAACAAAGTCTGGAATGGACTTCACCACTATACATCGGATTTGTGGACTACGAAAAGGCATTTGACAGTGTAGACAGAGAATCACTTTGGAAATTGATGAGGCATTATGGAGTTCCCCTGAAGATCATTAATTTAATAAAGAAAAACATATGAAGACATGACATGCAGAGTTCTTCATGAAGGACAGCTTACAGAACCGTTTGGGATAAGAACAGGAGTGCGACAGGGATGTCTCTTGTCTCCATTCATTTTCTTACTAGCAATAGACTGAGTTACGAGAACATCGACAACACACAACAGAAATGGAATCCAGTGGACTCTGACTAAGCAGTTGGATGATCTGGATTTTGATGATGACTGAGCTCTTCTGTCCCATAACCGTAATCAGATGCAGGACAAATTGAAAACACTCGATGAGAGGTCAGATGAATTGGGTCTGAAAATACACAGGGAAAAGACAAAGATAATGAGAATAAATGCAGATAATGATAACAGGGTTGAACTTGAAGAAGCACCAATACAAGATGTAGAATCATACACATATCTTGGCAGCAATACAGACAAAGTTGGAGGGACAGACAGTGATATCAAAATAAGCATACAAAAAGCAAGAGGAGCTTTCATTGCATTGGGAAATATATGGAGATCAAGAGAAATTAGATCCAACACGAAAATAAGAATCTTCAACTCAAATGTGAAGTCAGTCCTATTGTATGGCTCTGAGACATGGAGAAGAACAAAGACAACTACCAAAAAGCTACAGACTTTCATAAATGGGTGCTTGCGTAGAATAGAGGGATTAAAATGGTATGACAAGGTTACCAACGTGGAACTGATGACAAGAACTAGACAAGTGCCAGTGGAACAAGAGATGAGAAGAAGACGATGGCGATGGATAGGACACACACTGAGAAAACCTGTTGATAGCATTACAAGGCAGTCCTTGTTCTGGAATCCCCAGGGCAAGAGAAGCAGAGGTAGACAAAGAAGCACATGGAGAAGAGAGCTGGAAACAGAGGTGAAAATGATAAGGAGAACGTGGAAGGAACTTGAGATGATGGCACGTGACAGGAGGACTTGGCATGTGTTTCTTGAAGGCCTATGCTCCTTTGGGAGTGGAGTGTTATGAATGAATGAATGAAACCTTTAGTTATCGTGTTGGTCAACCCCTGCCCTTATATGTTATTCATAGTTTGTTTTCCCGTTTGTGCGTATTTGTCACAAAATTGTGTGTACATGAGTGTAGTGTAACTTGTATTTTGTACAAGGAGAGAAAGTGCGTCTGATTTAAATATAGTCGTAAAGATAGGCTGGATTAGAGCAATTACTCAATCTAGAGACTGTTATTCTCTTACACTGTCACCCTCGTGAAAACGAAATCTATTTCTTACCCCTTACTCTCACATAGTTACCACTATCACCTCTGCTCGGACGGGACCATAAATATCTCAGATTTATCTTATCAAAAATTACGACAAACACTTAAGTCCCCTACGGCGTTATTTACTATCCGACTACCTTTACGAGATTTTTTTTGGGTGTTTTCTTTTACATTGCATTTGGTAAAACTTTGATATGACTAGGCTGATAAGGGGAATCTGCTTTGTATTTTTCAGAGATTTTTCAGAGTCCCCTGGAGACAGACAGACCCTGTCAACCACCTTTCCTATTCTACGTTTAGCCTACGTTTTAAAGGGTCACTGAATCACCTATCTTTATTATTATTTTCCTACGTCCCTAGGCAGTTAGCGGTTATCATTGTTGTGTCTTTTTTAAGACAGTCAACTATTACCAATCCATCCTCCTTAGCAACGCCCATATTTTTTTATCACTTGGAGCCAACGCTGGCCACCCACCGGTAGCAATTGTTTGTTGTTTTCCTAAAAGTCTACACATCCCCGTACACACGGAAACCTCATGTCTTGGACGATGCCAGAGGCTAATTTTTCTAGCAAAGAAATAGGGACGATGAACCACCGAATCCCAATACCCAATTTACTGTGGATTATTAGCATGAGTGGAGACTCCTTAAGACGAGGACTGTTATCCTCTAGCTTTCTTTACTTGTTTTCCTTCGCTCTCTAGTAATTTGTTACATTGTGTGATATTTATTGATGTTTGTATATATATATATATATATATATATATATATATATATATATATATATATATATATATATATATATATATATATAGATATATATATATATATATATATATATATATATGTGCGACATAATATTAAGTTGGTCACGCTGAAGAGTGACAAACCTGACTGTTACACCCCCCTAAAGATAAATAGGAAAATCCGGGAGGTCATTACTGTTGTACCTCCGTCAAGCACGTGAAAGTCAATCATGGCTGTCACTGAAACTGATACAAAGGATTGGTGTATGGTACGGTAAGGGTGTCTTATTGATTATCTGCTAACGTTGCTGCTGTGTTGTGGATCTGGTAATGTCTACATTTGATACATACATATACGCCACACAGGCAAACACTGTAGAAGTCTACTGGTAAGCGATGCACAAGTTCTCGATACAGATAGACCACGCCCACTCCGGGGCTATTTCTAAATACGTGTTAAGTTCCCTGTCACACTTGTAATATTAAGTGCGTGTGTTGGTTTAGTCGTTTACACCACAGGTACGTACACAAGAGTCATGGATGGTTGTAAACGACTGATGACATTTCATATGGGTTTATTCACGTCACAACACATTGATGAAATACACATAGAATACCGTTCACAGCACAACACAAGATATAAAGTACCACATAATAACTGCGCACTCGGCAGCTACAATGATATCATGATTCATGGCCTAAAGTACTCTTATTAAACTCAGCGCTATAAAGAATCCTCAATAACAATCCTCTCACAGGAGCTAATGATTCATGGCCTAAAGTACTCTTATTAATCAAGACTCCTCACACAGGAGATAATGGCCTTTAAAGACTGCACACTGCAGTTATAAACATTTCCACAATAATCAAAACTGCAGGTTTATACTACGCTGTACCCACAGCGAAAAATCCGTCGACATTTTTAAATTCAGCACTGTACAGGCATTTCACACTTCCCAAAAACACTGTCTTCCTACCCGGTCAAAACGCCCGGAACACTCTCCCTAGATAACACACTCGTCCCGCTCAAAAGCAGACACGAGACTTCCTCACGGTCAACACAACTCAGTCAATCAATCATCTGCTCCTAGCCGCGAGCTATTCTCACTCCGCTCAAACATTACAGAATAAATATATCAGCGCTTTTCACGCTGTCTGTAATCTGTCTCTCGAAACTATCACGAGATACTCTCTAAATAATTCGATAGCTAACAAGCAACTAAGTGCTATAACTCAAAATCTATTTCAACTACTGACATACTCCAGTTTACTTCCCCTTACACTAAAACTGTTCGTTACATCTTACCTCACCCCCAGAGAAAAAAATTGATTCTATCAATTTTTTGACAAATACATTCCCCAAAACCAAAAAAGATTAAGAGGACAATGAAACTCTAACATATGCGTATAAGAATTACTTTAAGTTAAGTTAAAATAAGACATCTACAAAATATAAGCATTAAGTGAAATGTAAAAATGAAGTATCCAATGTAATCAACAAAGCATACCAAAAATAATGCATTACAAAACCAAGTTAAGTGAATACAGCACAACTAAATAGGAAACAACCGATAGTACAAGAAAAGACAAGATCAAGCAAACGAAAAAATGATCCGTAATAAAGGTAAGTATGAAATCAGAATATGAGGAAAAAACAATAATATTACATTCAAACAATTTGTTATATGTAAAATAATTACAAATATCACAAGTAGTTACACTATATTAAGTTATATCATTAAAGTAACAATACATAGAATGAAAGTATAAGAAGCGAATGAAGTGAACCGTAAATAAAGCACGAAATGTACACAAAATATGAAACCATACTGAAAAGACAATAGAAAAGAAGGAATGGAATGAAGGATAATCAACAGAGACAGATAGAAAGCAAAAGGTATGAATATAGAGATCGTTGATAAAAATGTATACAAAGAAGTATTTAGATCAACAACGTATTTCAAAATACATACAAACACGATCGAAAAGCACAAAAGAAAATAACAAAGTATTCCTATACTAATACTACAAAAAATAGTTTATAACTAAACAAAACATAATCAGTAATTTAAACAAGTTATACAAGTTATACATAATCAACAATAAATTATCGACACCACACAAAAAAGTGATAGCATTGCTACAAGACCAACGCATAATCAAGCGCTAATACAACATAACATCCAAAAACAAACAAAAAACTTTCTTTAAAGAACTAACATTACTCTACATATCAGACATAGCACATAGTCAAACGCTAGGCATATACAAAACCAAAAAATAAAAAATTACAATGTCTGGGAAAATAAAAATATTTTCCAAAAAATACAGTACAAAAATATTTCGTAATGCTAAGTTACATAAAAATAGTATTTTAATTTAATTAATTCAAATCTATAATTAACAAATTAACAAAAAACTAGCTTTAGCAAAATGAGAGACATATAACAATTCCTGCATCTAAGCAAACACGAAACAACACGTGTAAATTTTTTCAAAAAATACGTCACAGAGAAACACATAAAATACATGAAAACAACGTAATGTATGTTAAGCAAGTGCTTAAATCAGATCTCTAGATTTCTCAATCCAATAACAATATCAGCAACCGCTGTTAATTTTCTCTATACAGTTCAATTTAAACTTTTAAATATTTCCGGCTGACAATCACGTTCAGCTTAGCTATAGTGTTATTCAGTTATAAATTTATATTTATCTCCATCTGATATATTAAAAATAATTATTGTAACATTACAACTAATGAGTATGTGCATAGGGCTAACAAACTCATCATGTACAAAACTATTCTACCCAACACATCTGTAAAACAAATACCAAAAAAAAAAAAACTGCAAGTTCTACACCAGAGTATAAAAAATAGGCATAAGTTTGTAACCAGTAAGGTTAAATATAAATCTGCTCATTGCATTCATGAATAGTAAACAACACGTCACTACCATCTAACACACTACATATTATCCAAAACACAATAGTATAAAAAATAGCATCGAAATGAACTAATTTATAATTAAAACAGTCATACATATCAAGAAAAACAATAGACATCAAATGATGCGTAAAGATGATGATCATAATATAACAACCTATAATGATCTATGAAAAAGAATACATTAACATCTACTGTCCTAAAAAAAAAACAAAACAAAAACCAACCCCAAAAAAAAAACAAAAAAATCTCCATAGGTCTTGCCGACATCTCATAAACACTAGGGGTAAAACGTCGAATCATGGTTAGCACGCTGATATGTTCTGCTTGAGAAAACACTCACTCGGGCACAATGTTGGCCTATATTCTTGCCGCTACCGTAAACAGCCGTTAACGTAAACAGGAGCGCTGACCCATATCAAGAAGTCGCCTCTGTTCAAAAAATACAAATGAAAATTCCATTTTAATGAATGGTGAAATTTACTACGAACAACGGAGAGGTTAAACAAACAATTACCCCGCACTGTGGTTCGTGTGGAAATCTGGTCACCCCACGCTGTCATCGACTCTTCCTTTAAGTTCACAACAGCGTGCTGCTCTTTCAAAATCAGAAACATAACAAGCAGTAGTATTTGTGACATCATTATCATTGCTACTTTGCTTAATAACAATGCTTCTAGGCTCATGTCGAGCAAAATTTGCATAATTGCACTTATTCGTCGTTCGATCAAAATATTTATCATCATTTCCTCTTTGTTTGAGACTATTATTATGTCTATAATCCCAGTTAGGCTTGTTATGATTAACGTTTCTACTCCGCACAAAAAATCTGTCAGAAAAATTATTGCACGATTGAAAACTCTTCTTGTATTTGTCTGTACCATTATTTTCAAAATTCTGAGAATTAAACTGTTGAGATACATTAACTTGTCTCTTATCTCTCTGAGAAGGAAAATTATTATCATATGAATTTCCTTGGTACTTTCTAACCTTAGAAACATCTCTCCTACAAAAACTTTTCCCATTCTTTTCTTTGACAATATGCTTGTTTGCAGTATCATCTGCAGATCTATAAGTATCTTTATCGTTACGCCTATAATGGGTTTCATCCTTGGAACCACTACTTATAACTTTATCCCTTGTTATCATCTTCTGAGAACTTCCAAAATCAGTTACTCGTTTACTCTTTAGGCTTTTAGCTTGAAATCTCTCAGGACTGACTGTTACCTTATCATTCTCTCTATTACACTTCCGCCAAGATTCGTTGCTATTGGAAGCAGAATCAAAAGATCTTCGAAAGTTATATTTTCCCCGAAAAGATATTTGTCTCATTACATTTAACCTTTCTATCCGCACAGATTGTATAGGGCTGGATCTTTTTTAACCTGTTGGCAAACAACTTTCTGTCTAGTATTGTCAACATTGACAGTAGACCATATTCCGCTGTTTAAAATAACATCGAGTAGACCCTCTACCCTTTTTGTACTTTCTGCAATTTCAACATTTTTTTGTGAAATTTCTTCACTTAATTTCCTATTTAATTTGTCAAATGTCAAAACTTTACTTCTCTCCTCTGTTAACAATCTCTCAATCTTAATCATCTTCTCTCTCTCAGTCGTTAACTCTTCTAATTTGTCTTTCTCATCCTTTTCTTCATTTACACTTAGTTGTCGTGTTTCATTCTCACTATCCTCATCATTCATTAGTTCTTCAACTTCATTTGGAAATACAGTATAATTCTCTTCTTCAATACCAGAATTTACTTTATTCAACAAATCAAGAAGTGTGTTTGTATACGACCTATCACGGTCAGTTGTCTCAGCTTCCAATTTACTACACCTCTCTTTGTTTTCCTGAAGTTGTTGCTTGAGATCACTTACTTCACCATCTCTATAATGCACTTGATCTTCCAAATCTTTAACTTTGCCCAATGCAGCATCTAACGCCGCTTGCACTTTAGTAAGTTCCGTGTTTGACTTATCTAGATCATGTGTTAGTCTCGACACTGTTTCTCTTAATTCCTTCTTTTCGGCAATATCCTGTAGAAAATTGGCTCTTTCCTGTAGAGCATTTTGTTTGTTGATTTTTAATTGATTCTCATTTCCTAATTCCTTTTTCTGCTCATCAGGATTACCGTTGTGGATTATTTTGAATATCCTTTGAACTACATGTCCGTGCTCAAGCTCAATATACTGTTTCAAAAACACACGAAGGTGCTGTAACAAATCAATCAAATCCTTAGCCATTATTGAATTACAAAGAAGCTTAAAGTTATGTTCAGCAAATAACTTTAGGGATACTGACACATTAACCAACAAATCGTCCATGATCCATACTCCAAGTCTTGGACCTCTCAATCCCTTTTCATCTCTACCTATTAACAATGCACTTTCCAACATAGGCCTTATATCTGCAGGATTATTATCAAAATCCATGGTGATTCAATCACTCAGTTAACTATATATCTATATCAATATAATTATTAATGTCGCAAGTTTATGTTTCAAGAAGTTCTGACAATTACCCTTCCATTTCACACAGTTCAGTATGTATACCAAAAATATTATTCATAACTTTGTATCATCAATTCCTCTTCCATCTGAGGGAAGTCAACATATATCATACAACCATCAATACTTAGCATCAATACTAAATCCTAATAATATGTCTATATAGAATTAGACAACAAAAACAACAGATTTCAACAGTATAGGAGATGCAAAGCACAGGAAGGCTCGTTGACATAGTTAAGGTGACACAGTTCACATCACAAACATAATCACTTATCTTGAATGAAAACTCTTCTGTTCCTTTCCGTTAACACCCTGGATATCACAAAGTTCAATGGTAAAACAATCGACAACAGAAAGGCATTGGAACTTGACACCTCGATTCCGCTCAGGTCCTCGATTCAGCACGCTACGTGCTAACACACCGCACAGGAAAGCAGGAAATGGGTCACCGTCTGTCAATTTCGTTGAAAGGAGGTACACCGCTCGTTCATACTGCCAGATGATTACTTGTACTGGTATACAGACGCCACTGTATATCATGACATCTCATAATCTTGAGTAATAAATTTCTTGACTTGCGAGTTGCGACTTGCGACTTGAGTTAACAGTTCCCAGTTTAACTGATACTGAATAAGTTTCCTTGGGCCTGGATACAGCTCTCAAATGTGATGTCTGTCTTTCATATACTATCGCCACTCAGGCTACACGCTAACACTTGTGAATTAATATCACGCGAATTTCGCGGGTGTCTGATCCTATAAAACTAGCACACCACTGTTACACCCCCCTAAAGATAATAGGAAAATCCGGGAGGTCATTACTGTTGTACCTCCGTCAAGCACGTGAAAGTCAATCATGGCTGTCACTGAAACTGATACAAAGGATTGGTGTATGGTACGGTAAGGGTGTCTTATTGATTATCTGCTAACGTTGCTGCTGTGTTGTGGATCTGGTAATGTCTACATTTGATACATACATATACGCCACACAGGCAAACACTGTAGAAGTCTACTGGTAAGCGATGCACAAGTTCTCGATACAGATAGACCACGCCCACTCCGGGGCTATTTCTAAATACGTGTTAAGTTCCCTGTCACACTTGTAATATTAAGTGCGTGTGTTGGTTTAGTCGTTTACACCACAGGTACGTACACAAGAGTCATGGATGGTTGTAAACGACTGATGACATTTCATATGGGTTTATTCACGTCACAACACATTGATGAAATACACATAGAATACCGTTCACAGCACAACACAAGATATAAAGTACCACATAATAACTGCGCACTCGGCAGCTACAATGATATCATGATTCATGGCCTAAAGTACTCTTATTAAACTCAGCGCTATAAAGAATCCTCAATAACAATCCTCTCACAGGAGCTAATGATTCATGGCCTAAAGTACTCTTATTAATCAAGACTCCTCACACAGGAGATAATGGCCTTTAAAGACTGCACACTGCAGTTATAAACATTTCCACAATAATCAAAACTGCAGGTTTATACTACGCTGTACCCACAGCGAAAAATCCGTCGACATTTTAAATTCAGCACTGTACAGGCATTTCACACTTCCCAAAAACACTGTCTTCCTACCCGGTCAAAACGCCCGGAACACTCTCCCTAGATAACACACTCGTTAGTTGTTCTTTGAGGGTGCTTGTCATTTATTCATGTGGTCAAGTTTAGTTTACATATGTCTAGAACAGTGGTGTGGTTTCTAGCAGCATTCTTTCGTAATTCATTGATGAGAAGTCATTTGTAGTTAAGTATGGCGTTATCATAGTGCAGGACTTAGCCGGTGAGCGAAAGTCATTGTGTTGTTTACTCAGTACGACATGCCCGCGAGTTTTGATAATGATAGATTGAGTTGTTGAGTATTGCAAGTAATATTGGCATTTCTGTTGCATTGTATTGCATAGGTATTTCTAGCCGTGTGTGGCTTCATTGTGTGCATAATTATTAAAGGGAACTTAACCTGTTACAGGTGTTATGGTGAGTTTATGTCAGCTAGTCTTTGTTGTGGTCGTACTCTTAGATAATGAGCCTTGATATTGTTAGTATTATGATCCATATGCTGATGGTGATAAATCCACAATATTACTAGTTAATCTGACATCTGGATGGCTCGTCTATTCTGAAGGCCGTGGGGCCTGTGGTTTTGTTCGTTTTGTATAGGCCGCAGTGTCTATATTTTCTATATTAAGGCCAGAACGAGTTATGCACACATAATGTTAGAAGGCTGTAGGCCAAGGTGTGTTGGCGCCTTCATATTTACTGCTTAACCACGGTAGTGAGTTATTTTCGGTCGTCCAGTGGCAAGTCAAAGTGTTTGTCAGTCTGTGGAGTGAACTGTTTACGGCCAGTTGACATCGATTACGGTAACTGACCTAGTTTCTGTGTCTCAGTGTAAGTTGCTATTTTCAATCGGTAAATATGTTGCACTTTTGTCGTCGATACTGTGGTGCTTAAGCAATTTTGTAATTGTTTGCTCTAGAGCTCCCAAGTATGATTGGAAATGTGTCAAAGTGTTAGCGTAGGATTACAGCTTGCTTCAGGCGGTACAGTTTGAGTTATTTCAAGGTTTACTTAGTCGTTTATTGACAGTGATCCAGGTGGAGCAGCGGAGATAGAGGGTTGAGTTTGGTATTAGGTGGGCTCTGGTGCCTGACTATGTGAGTCGGCAGAGGAGATTATCTCGGGCTCTGGTACTTGACTGTGTGTGTCGGCAGAGGAGATTAGTTCGTCCTTATTTGGTGGTATAGGTAGTGTCTATATGTTGGCGGCATCCCAGGGTGTGTGAATATCTGCAGTAGTGCCATTTCACATACTGTTCTACCCACCTGGGAACGTTACCTATCCAGAATTTTGCCAAGTGACGTCTGGTGCAAGTCGTGCTGATACCATTCCTTTGACGTGCCCTGACTCTACTGGTGTGCCCTGCCAGTGGATGAATGCCAACGAGGACTGAAGCTTGCTGACCTGAGTCTTTCGGTACTACTTTACCTTGAAGTCTGCTGGTTTCCTGATGCGGTGTGATGACACGAACTGTGCCTATTTTCGTATACCTCATAGACGTGTGAAACGAACTGCCCATTGAGACTGTTTGGATTATACAGTTGATGATCTATTTTGGACATTGCTGGGAAAGCATCGTGTACAACAGTGCAGTTGCCTGGATATTGCGTGCAGTACCGTGCCAAAGGACAGTATTGTTTATGCGGACACACAGACTGGATTTCTGGACTTATATTTTTCGATTGGATGTACAAGTGTGAGTGACGTTTGTGCTGTTTTCATTATTCATCATCAGTGCTGAGGAAGCTTCTTGTTCAAGCGCCGCTGGACCGTCAGTTAAGTTTTTGTTTGTAATTTTTGTATGCTATGTTGTATGCTTGTTTCTTTTTTTTTTTTCTTCTTTCTCTAAATTCTGAATTTTCTGTTCTGTCTATTAATCTGATCTTTTAGAGTAGGTTAGTCCTGTTTCGTTATCTGCTTCTTGTATCTTTCTTATTGATTTGTTGTTGTTTTTTCTTTCCTTTTGTTCCGTTCCTTTTCTCTACTTTCTGGGTAGGACTTGGGCTGTGTGTATATATACCGATAATTAGTTAGATCTGATCTTTCATTGTTTGTCTTAGTATTTATATCTTGATACATTATAGAATAATTGTACTTATAGTTTATTTAGTTTATTTTCACTGAAGTGATCTGTTGGTGCTTCGTGAGGGAGATAGCTTTCAGCACTTCATTGTTGAGTGTAGTTGTTGTTTAGTTTAGTGTGTAATTGTAAATTTGTGTGTCTAATGGAGGAAGGATGGTGAGTCTAATCCATTCTTGGCCTACTTGTGGGAAAAGATTGGATTAGATCGATTCTCTATAGGGTGTGGCTGTGTTTGTTTAGTGGTGGAGTAAGGCAGACGGAGTTCCTGCGACTGCCCTGCTTAACATTCCTAGCCCTGTTGGTGTTAGGCGTATTCGTCTAATGTGTATTTACATTGTCGTGTACATTTAGTAAGTCTTTTTTGTGTTTAGGTGGTGTATTCTCTTGTTTCATCTTGCTATCTTGTAAATACGTTTACATGTATCCCTTGTTTTCGTTCGTGTGCAGTCACGCGTTGTATATATTAATCTACCTCTTCTCTTCGTGGTCTATCATCTTGTTCCTCGTGACTGGGATTGTTTTCGTAGTGTGGTGTATGGGTGTTTCTTTCATCTGTGTAGTGCTCATTTTGCCATAGGAAACACTTGCATTACAGAGATTATTAAGATTAGTTATAAGTGAAGTATTATCTGAGTATAGCACCATTGTGGTGCCAGTAACAGACTTTGAAGTAAAACCTGATGTGTGACTAAGTTGGTATAGTGGTGTCAGAGCACCAGAAAGTTTCAGCAGTTGTTATTATACAACTGTCGACTATTGTAAGTTTGTTTGAGTGTATCACAGAGACTAAGTGGTCAGAAAGACCAAATTTTCACAGTGATGAGACAGTAGGCAAGTGGCAAAGTAAAACTATATAAGATAAGAGATAAAGGTTGATGATGTGTATACAGTGAGAGGTGAGGTGTTATATTTTTACATGCATATATATATATATATATATATATATATATATATATATATATATATATATATATATATATATATATATATATATATATATATATACACACACACACACACATAGGAGTAGTGATATCAATATTTACTATTATTACTGCATATTTTGTAAGCAGTGAGTTATCTGGCGATATAAGCGAATTATATACGACTGAGTAGTTGTATAGCAAAATCTATAGCCAGAGATAATAGTGAGCATTCTGAGTGTACACCATGGACCTACAGGCTTTCATTCAGATTGGGAAAGAATGCGGGTACACAGGCAAAGAATTGAATGACTATGCTAAAGCTGAATTTTATTCAGTGGAGAATCAAAAAGCTCTGGAGAAGGAGAGGATTGAGAAACAGAATGCTCTAAGAGATGCTCGAGCTGAAGAGCTAGAGCTAAAAAGGAAAGAATTTGAGTTACAAGAAAAGAAGATGAAAGAAGAAAACGAGTGGAAACAGAGAGAGAGTTCGAATTGGAAGAAAAGAAGATAGAGCGAGAATTGGAAGAAAAGAAGATAGAGAGAGAATTGCAAGAAAAGAAGATAGAGCGAGAATTGGAAGAAAAGAAGATAGAGAGAGAATTGCAAGAAAAGAAGATAGAGCGAGAATTGGAAGAAAAGAAGATAGAGAGAGAATTGCAAGAAAAGAAGATGAGAGAATGTAGAGAATTGCAAGAAAAGAAGATGAGAGAAGATAGAGAGTTAGAGTTAGAGAAGGAGAGAATGAGAATAGCTCTGGAAGAGAAGATGATGGATAAGGAAATACAATTGAAGAAATTGGAAGTGGGTGCGAGTGGTCAGAACTCGACTCCTGGAGGGGCTCATCGTCCCTTTAGGCTGCGTCTGCCGAATTTTAATGATAAAATTGACAGTTTAGATTTTTTCCTCCAGAGGTTCGAAGCCGAATGTGTGGCCTATAAAGCTGACAGAGATCAGTGGCCATCTCTGTTATCGACGCTGTTAGTGGAGCCTGCGATGGAGACTTTCTATAGCCTCCCGTTAGAGGAAAGGGCCGATTACGACAAAATAAAGGAAAGGTTGCTCTGGAAGTTCCGTCTGACTGCTGACGGGTACCGGACGCGTTTTAAAAACGCGCTACCAAGCGCAGACCAGGACTTCGAGGACTTTATCTCGAAGATCAAACTTCTGCTGAATAGATGGATCGAAATGGAGGGGAATAGAAGGACTATGATGGCTTGATAGACTTAGTGCTACGGGACAAAGAATTGTCCTCGTGTTCCAGTGAGTTGGTTGCGTTTTTTCAGGAACGTCAACCAAAGGACATTGAGTCCATGGCCCAATTAAGGCACCATTATGTCCTTGCCCACTCGGGCAAACCCATTCAGAAGTCAGGTCTGCCAGAAGACTTAGTTGCCAGTGTCGGCAAAGTTCAGCGCCATCCTTGGCGAAATCAGTCAGACAGGGGCCAAGAGCAGAAGTATGAGAAGCTTCCAGTCCCTATGAACCACGTAGAGGTAGCTATGGGAATTTTCGATCTCATAGGAACGGTCGGTCGAGGTGGCAAAACCGACAATATGATAGTTATAGCGACGGAGGGGAGCGCCAAACGCGAAAGCAGGTACGCTTCGAGGACTCTGGGGACGAAGACCGGTTTTGGTATAAAGCAAAACATTCCAAGCAGAGGAGTGGTTCCTCAGAGAGTCGATCTTCTGACTCTGATGCGGGGTCTTCGTCATGGAAAAGCTCCAACAAAAGTACACACGATGAGAAGAAGAAAGAGCGCATGTGTTCCAATTGTGGTGGCAAGAATCATTGCGCTGACAGGTGCCCCACCACGATAGAACACGCGAATTCCGCGTTTGTGTTGGACACAATGAATAATGAGGACTGTGCGGGGTGTCGCCCTCTGTTTCACGCGAACAAGAGGGTAGTGCTTCAATGCGGACATACGGCACCATGTTTATCGGCAGTCCATGAGACTGGCAGGGTGATTTTCCACGAAGTCAAGGTGGAGAACGAACGAACGAACGAACTTTATTTTCGAAGGGTTGAGAATTGGGCGCGCAGGCCCGTCTAACATTCTGCCCTTTCACTCTCATTAATCTTGCATACTATATCCTTTTATTCCCACGTATTACTTTAAGCATTAATTTAAAGGCATGCAACATTATAAAGTTAACATAACAGCATTCATTTACAGTTTACAATCATAATAAAAAATGAGTAGGTTTTTTTTTTTTTTTTAAATAAACAAGATAGTGACTGAAGAAAAAACAGTTTACAATCATAATAAAAAATGAGTAGGTTTTTTTTTTTTTTTTTAAATAAACAAGATAGTGACTGAAGAAAAATAATAATAATAATAAAAATAAAATAATATAAACAAAACAATAAATAAATAAGTTATGTATACCGACACTCACTTATGCGGTCAAAACGTCTAATCTGTAGTATTTTTGAATGTGTCATCAATCCTCAATACAAAAATTACAAAAAACACATTCTCGCTTACATCCATACATTCTTGGCGGAAATTGAAATAATAATAATAACACTTTCTTGCGCACTTCTGTAGCAGAAAAAGTCTTTCAGCAGTTTAAAAAAAAAAAATTATATCTGCATGTACATGACCCATTTAAGCAAACGGAAACATTCACATCTCTAAAGTACAGTGGTATGCGGGTACATTCTCACATACATTACATTATATAATAGTAGTACATGGATATAAAACAAATTATTCCCATTAAAAACGAGCGGAAGAGGAAAAGAAATGTTGACCTATGGATGAGATGTTGACATGAGAATAGACCAGTCCGCGTGTTGAGGGACACTGGATGCACCACAATTGGGGTGCGTCGGTCGTATATCGACGACTCCTGCCTTACAGGCAAAACGGTAACGTGTACCACGTTCGGGGGCAAAGTGGAGTCTTACTCCCAGGCGAGTATTAATGTGGACATTCCGTTCCTCTCGGGTAGAGTGAACGCGTTCGTTCTCGATGATCCGATTGCCGATTTAATCGTCGTCAATGTACGGGGAGTGCATAAAGCCATGGGTGTGGCTGGAGCAGAGGCTCAGCATCACCAAACTCCCAAGGGGGATGACCAGAAGGTACATCGTAGACGGGGTTCGCGGCAAGTACCAAATGACACGAGTAGGAGCAGTAGGAACTTATACGAGGGTCCGAAAGCTAGTGCTCTCACAGTTTGGGTGCGTAACGTTCCCCTGAGTGCTAGTTGGCGCACACTAAGAAGGGTGTTTCATGAGGTCGCGGCGGTTAGATTCGTGGAGGTACCGTCATTGCGCGACAATACCAAAATTGCACAGGTGACTTTTGCGAATAGTTGGGGTGCGTGTAAGGCAGTTAGGCAGAAGCATATGTTCTTTCCTACAGAACCATCTGCTAATAGTCCAGCAATAGCTAGGGTTGGATTTCGGGTTCGTGTTCAGTAAGACGTTTCGGTTGATGCGAACCGAAACTTAGAGTCTGATCCACGAGAGTCTGATCCACGCCCCAGTTCTATTCTTATATGAGTATGAGGATTTTGTAAACTTGTAAACATTATGTAATGCTTTGCAATGCATGTTTATGCTATGACATGTTATGCTTTACATATATGTTAGTCGGAAGTTGTTGCCAGCAGAAACTAGATACTCTACAATTGAGAGGGAGTGCCTTGCGATTGTCTGGGCGGTGTCTAAGCTGGCACGATACCTGTTGGGGGCGCATTTTTTCTCCCAAACAGATCACAAACCACTGCTATTTTTGCAATCGGCCAAATCCACCAGTGCTATGTTGACACGCTGGGTATTATTGCTGCAGCAATTCAACTTTACTATTTTACCTATTCAGGGAGTACATAATATTGTAGCGGATGTCCTGTCCAGATTATGAGATTGGTGTGGGACTGGAGCATCCATAGACAGTATTTACATTGTTTTTTTGTGTGTGGAAGAAATGTATTATAATCATTAGAGTTGATGTTTATGAAGATGTATTGTGATATATGATTTATGTGTTATGATGCCATAAAGGCAATATGGATAGAGTTATACTCAACGTATGTATAAATCATGTTATAATATATGTATATTTACAGTGTGTAGAAAGGAGTGTGTACACTATCAGATTATGTCTTAGTATAGATACTTAGATATGTATAAATAATATGTAATATATATTGTGTTTGGATAGACCAGGGTGGGACAGTCGTTGTTATTTTTCACGACTACCAGTACCTTGGGCGGTGTAGTTCATACTCATATTATGTCTAATGTATGGGGTGAGAAGGCATGAACGACAATGGTGTTTGACAACTTTGGCATTCTCTAGGTCGATGAGGAGGTGCCGTCTCGGCATTTTTTTTTGTTCGTCCATACTCCGAAAGGGGGTAGGCGTGACTCTTCCTGTGGAAGAAAACGTCGTTTCCTTTCTTAAGGGGGGGGGGGGGGGGATGTCACAGTATATATGTGCGACATAATTTTAAATTGGTCACTCTCAAGAGTGACAACCCTGACACAAATTTAAGACCCGTTTTGGTCATGTGACCTGGACGGAAGTGCGCCAGAATTCTGGCGGGGAAAGTTAGTTGAGTTTCTGGCTACCGACCGGAGAGGTCGCTTTGTTGTTCCCTGTCAGCATTTTGCTGGGATAATGGATGCCATAGTTGTTCTTTGAGGGTGCTTGTCATTTATTCATGTGGTCAAGTTTAGTTTACATATGTCTGGAACAGTGGTGTAGTTTCTTGCAGTATTCTTTCGTAATTCATTGATGAGAAGTCATTTGTAGTTAAGTATGGCGTTATCATAGTGCAGGACTTAGCCGGTGAGCGAAAGTCATTGTGTTGTTTACTCAGTACGACATACCCGCGAGTTTTGATAATGATAGATTGAGTTGTTGAGTATTGCAAGTGATATTGGCATTTCTGTTGCATTGTATTGCATAGGTATTTCTAGCCGTGTGTGGCTTCATTGTGTGCATAATTATTAAAGGGAACTTAACCTGTTACAGGTGTTGTGGTGAGTTTATGTCAGCTAGTCTTTGTTGTGGTCGTACTCTTAGATAATGAGCCTTGATATTGTTAGTATTATGATCCATATGCTGATGGTGATAAATCCACAATATTACTAGTTAATCTGACTATATATATATATATATATATATATATATATATATATATATATATATATATATATATATATATATATATATATATATATATATATATATATATACAGTATATATACATACATATATCGATCGGAGGGAAAGAGTATATGAATGACATTTGAAAAAAAGTGAGTGTGGCAAGATTTAAGAGATTAAATATATATCTTCTCTCCTGACTATCACACAACACTCTCTATTCACATTTGTGAAACTATATCTGCCTATTGTCAAGCATCTCACTCGCAATGTAATTGCCCTCAGTCATATTCTTCAACCACTGTGATAAACGAGCGCCAAGGCCTTATAGCTCTATCTTTTCCTACATCTCTCGTATTTTATTTTCTCCCACATTTGTGCTCTTTCATCCCACATTTGCTATTTCATCGTTTTGATTACTCGCTTCCGGTATCTAGAGAACCGCATTTGTTCTTTCATCGGTGGTAAAATAAAGTCTTTTGATTGAGTCACCATACCTCACATCATCGTTTGAAGTCCACATTGCATCGTGATAAATCTGGTGAAAACACATCTGGTCATCCAAATCAGACATCTGGGCATTATACAATATCTGTGGACTGTTGTTATCTTTGTTGCTCGGCCGGGTCACCATATTGGACGCCCAGCTTGGCCAGATGAAAACGTCTCATGCTGATTAAACCAACCGGCATGTAAATCAATAGGCTGCGCCACAAAGGGGACATGTTAGCATGCTGGCGACAATGGACGGAGGTAACAAAGAGTGCCGCCAACACACGGAGCGATAGACAATCAGAGAGTAATGTGACAGCACTTTTGCAGTGGCAACCAATTATCTCAATACCTGTTTGTCAGGCAAACCAGGCAACGAAAGTTAGTCGCGAATTACCCCACTCACTTTTGGACTGACAGGGGACAAGAGCGATCCTGGGAATGAATTCTTAGGTATTGGTTGTATGGGCGGAGTTGTGCGTCACCGGTCCAAGGAACCCATATAGGACTTCTAGAGATAAAATATACCGCTAAGCTCGCTAGAGAGAGGAGTCCAGTTTTTACATTATGAGGTAGAGATTAAATCCCAATAACGCCTAGCCTAAATACACGTGTTTATTCAGAGTGGATAATAATTAATTTCTGTGGTGAATTGTGTTCGTAAAAGATTTTGCGAATGAAAAAGAAGTTCATCAGAAGTCTGAGTCTACACGCAACGTGTCTGACGTCTAACCAGAAATAAGTTATCAAAAAACGGACATTTGGCTAGCTGAATTCGTTATAGGACTTCTTTCATTCCTCAATTAAAAAGGAATATTTCCTCAACCACAATTCAGAAGGTGGACGCAGCATTTTTCGTCACCATATACTGCTGGCTCCCAAGTTCAATACCTAGTTATCACAAGTTCAAATCACTCCAAAGCTTATTATCTGAAGTCAAGCTAAAGAGCTAAAAAGGGGAAGCTCCTATTTATACCAAGTGCAACACACTCTTAAGCGCATTCTATGAAGCAGACTCTAAAGTATATTTTATGAATCACGTCTACATACGCAAGATAATGAGTCTACATATCACTAACATTTCGTGAAGATATCCAGTCTGGCCAGTACCCTCGGGAAATCAGACAACAGACTTTTTTTTCCATATGACAGCTATTAACTGTTGATCAACACTACAGAGATATACTCAAACAGTGAAGGAATATATATATATATATATATATATATATATATATATATATATATATATATATATATATATATATATATATATATATATATATATATATATATATATATATATATATACATACATACATACATACATACATACATACATACATACATACACACACATATATATATATATATATATATATATATATATATATATATATATATATATATATATATATATATATATATAAATATATATATATATATATATATATATATATATAGACGGGAGCCGCGCTGGTGTAATGGCTTCGGCGTTGTACTGGCGACCAGGTGTTCATGGTTCAAACCAGGGCGTCGGCGTTTGAAGAAATGTTTACGGCCGGAAATTTGACTGAATAGCCTGAACGGCTCCTGTGATAAACCCTCTGTGGATGGGAAGGAGCGAAGCTCCTGACCGGGTTGGAAGGAAAGTCCTCAGGTTCCCCAGCCTCGCAATGACATGTCATTGGGCCGAAGGGCTGAAAGCCTAAGTGCCGCTGGTTTAAAAAAAAAAAAAAAATATATAGATATATATAAATATATATATATATATATATATATATGTATATATACATATATATATATATATATATATATATATATATCGTCAACGTTCTCAGTAAGACAACAGTTTTCATCAGAACGTCCTCGGCTTAGAGATACCCCACTCGACATAACGTATGACAACTTGGGACATTTTATGCATACATGTGAATCATCGTACCAATGAGAAGCATTTAGAGACACATGGGCTGTGTAGATTACTCACCATTTTGGTAACACGTATTATATCACATCATATTTCGCTTTACACCGGTTCATTCTTAATTAACTACTACTTAATTAACTGCAATTTTAATATCTCATCTGTGTGTTTTGTGTGAATCGTCTTTTACCACCATCACGTTCTAACCATTACTCACCCTATATGTGTGGATATTTAATTAATAAACTCAGCAATCGTTTGATCATTATCTAGTTTGTTAATGTATCACTCGTCCTGTCGGTGTTACATATTCACATATATGAGCATTTCTCTACTCAGATGAGGTTGGGGGCTTTTTCTGTTACGGATCTAAGGGCAGAAGCTAAGGTCGTAGGGAAACATAACTCTTTCCATAATTAATTAGAAAACACTGTCTAGTGGAAAGCATTCGCATTCCCGTCTTCTTGTCCCTATCTCGAATAGGTCTTTATTCTTTCTTAACGAGCCAATTTCTAGAGACCTTCTACCTAATATTTCATAGGCTATTCCTGCCAAAATCTACTGTCGTAGTTGCCCCAATACGCACCACACGAGAACCACCTCACGACAAAAGTGACGGAATATCACCCGTGTCTTACACCAGTGGTGGTCCTGAACTTTTCTGACTTATGGTTTTCTGTCCTGACGTAATTTCTGTAAGACTTGTAGTACTCTTAATAGCATGGATCAGAGGTGTTGGAATGTTTTTCTTTACCAAGCAGCCCCACAGTTTGCTCCAGGGGACCTTTTCAAACGCCTTTTCCAGATCCAAGAAACAAAGACGCATCTCACCTTTATACTCTAGGGCCTTTTCACTCAGCAGTGAATATAACGTCTTTAGTACTTCGGTACACATATATGCTGGTCGATATTGTGCACAAATACCCATTTTTAAAGTCTCTAACTTCTTGTTTGTCAAGATTTAAAAGGAACTGCTGGAAATGATATTTTGTGCCAGTGTTGTGGAATCGGCCGTAAAATGTTCCTGAAAGTTAGAAGTCCGACTCCGCCTACAGTTTTTTTTACTAGTCATATGACATAAAATTCGGAGTCGTGGTCAAGACATTTTTTACCGACTGTGACTCCATTAAAACAACGCCCTGGCACTGTACGAAGGATGGCCGCCGACCGAGCGTAGTGTAAGCAGTTTGCTTTTGCCATACAAGACGCCAACAGGCGTGATCACCACTGACTGCTTTGACAGCCGGCGGCTAAGGATGGAAGAAGAAGAAAACAACGACAGACTCCATGACTCCTATTCCCGACTCCACAGCCCTGTCTCGTACAAGCAAAATTGGTAGATCCGCTAATTGTTGGTAGCATAGCTTCTGAGAAGCTATAACGCATGTCACAATCCAGCCTTCGTCTTTTTTCTCATAGTTATATGAAGTATAGGCATTTATAAATGTTTCAAATTTTGCTTCCACGCACAGGGGCTTTCTTGTGTGAGCCAGGCTAGTTTATACTAGAATATATCAATTTCTTTGCTCCCACTCTGTAGTTCATATGTATGTTTCTACAGGATGATCAGAGCCGCGGTAGCATAGTGGTTAGTGCACTGGCTTCCTAGCGCAGTGGTCTATGGTTCGATCCCCAGATGAGGTGGGATATTTTTAGGCCACAAACGGCTCCTGGGTCGACCCAGCCCCAAATGGGTACCAGAGCAACTCTGGGAAGGTTAAGGCGGCCTGCGTGATGCTGACCACATCACCACTAACGATGGTCAAGAAAATATGGGCCTAACACAGTGGCGGCTTTCTTTAATGAGCTGCAGCACCCCCTGTAAAAAAAAGGACTGCATACTGTCTCTACTACATTATAATACCTAATCCGGACAGACCGAAAAACTGAGGTTACACCGGAAGGGTTAAATACAAAAAACAAAAACAAAAAATTATCCATCCAACACCGTACTGGGGAAAGCGCTGCAAACGATTACAGCTCAAGTGACCTTGACCTCTTATAAGCGAATGCTTGTCAAACACACAGCTAGAGGCGAACTACGATTGGTTTGAATTTTTTATCTGGAGCTGCAGCCGAACACAGCTCAAGTGTAATGAGCAAATTAAAGGGAAGTTACAATGAAAATTTTAAACACGAGAAATAGCAGCATACATGTCTGTGTAACCTGTTTGAGACTCGGGAAGCTGCTACGACTGACAATGATTACTCCTAGTTGCAGTAAACTTTTAAAATACCTTTTCAGAACTTCTTGACAGATTTTAGATGAGATAAGACACTAATCATTTGTGTCTGGGTTGATATTTCACGTGGTGGTCACAATTTGTGAGTGTTATGTATAGTATTTTAAATGAATGAACAGTGCAGCACCCCCAATGACAACCCCCTGGAACCGCCACTGGCCTAACACCATATTCCCAATATGTCTCAATGGGCGTGTAACGGGATCCTCCTCTTACAGGATGATCACGTGCACTGTGCAAGGCACACGATTTGCATTTTGCGAACATGTGGCACCCCACAGTTCACTGGTAGGTCAACATCAGACAATACCTAAAGGACCAATGACTGGACTGGAACCAGGCCAAAAAGGAAGACAGCCGGTAGGATAGCACAGGCGCTCTCTCTGGCTAAATAAATATTAGACAAACATAAAGGTGTGTTTTCAGGTAAATAAATATTAGACAAACATAAAGGTGTGTTTTCAGGTAAATAAATATTAGACAAACATAAAGGCGTGTTTTCAAGCACTCGTGAAAAATAAAGAAGTAGAAAACTAGACAACAGAAAAACAACAGACGTGAGTGGCTTACCCAGGACTCGAACCCAGGACCTTCCGTGCGACACCACCGCCTAGCTATGCAAGCGAATCACACTATCCTCCCTGCCATCTAGGCATCACTAAGAAATGATGCTTCGATCACAGGTCATTAGTGCGAACCGCAACACATAACACTGGAAACTTACCTAGGCAGTCCAGCCTATTAATGAAGCAATCACTTCTGTTGTTCCCCTATTATATAGTAGGTCTATAGGTCAGACTACACAAGACAAAGACCTTAATACTGTGTCTAGTAAATGATAGAAGACTAAGAACAGGAAGTACAGGACAGAGGGTAGGTTTTAGTATTGTATAAACATTTATAACAAATAAGGAAGGGAAACCCGAGGCCTGTAAACAGTAAATAAATATTAGACAAACATAAATGTATGTTTTCAGGCACTCGTGAGAAATAAAGACGACAAGTAGTTGTAGTAGTGGCTGATGTGGGAAGAGAGGTATATTTGTGTGGGCGCATGCTATTAAAATAAGGAAACGTATGTTTTAATAAAATCATCATTACTCCCCTGATCGCTAAGGAGCATAAACTTATAACAAACTCACGCCATGTCCTTACTTTTGGATCTTTCAAAACCTCGAACTGACCTCTTCCGTTGCTGCTTTAGTTATGCAGTTGTGGTATCACCGAATATTTTACTGAAGTTTGTCAAATCTAATAATTACATCACATTCAATAGATATCTACATTCACGTATCATGAAGTGTACCTACAGACAACTCTGTGTGTCAGACTATACAATGTGTCCGTGTGTATTTACTTGTAAATGTTCAGCTTCATTAAAAATGTAATTGCTTTTTTTTTTTCATTAGCCAGCTAAAATATTTTGGCCATATAAAAAGACATTACACCTTGCAGAAAACTATAATAGAAGTCAGAGTTGAAGGCAAACGTGCAAGAGGAAGTCAGCACTATAAGTGAGAAGATATGGGCAGGAAAGAGTCTACCGCAGTGCACCACCAAGACAAGAGACAGAAGACGTTGGAGATGCATTACAGCCGACCTTCGTGGTGGAGATGGCAGCTGATTATGACGATGAATTGCTTTACTGCTTCCCCCTCCTTCCCCCTCTCTCTCTTTCTCTCTCTCTCTCTGTCTCTCTCCCCCTTTCTCTATCTCTGTATGTGTACGTATGTGTGTGTGAATGTACGTCCGTGTGTTCAATTACTGAAAGCAATAACAGTATTAATTACTTATTGAAGTTAAGAATGTTCTAATTTGAAAACACTATTAAGTATTCACTATTGCATGAAGAAATATAAACAAGGGAATAATACCTATTTCTTTACCCATATGAAAAAAACGATTTCATTCGATCATTCCTGCCGTCTCGTTCTATCAGCTCAGTCTTTCATCGTCTTTCTCATCTCCAGTTCTATTCTTCTCCTTGTGTGTTTGCAATCTACTTCTCCTTGTGTGTTTTCAATCTACTCCTCCTTGTGTGTTTTCAATCTACTCCTCCTTGTGTGTTTTCAATCTACTTCTCCTTGTGTGTTTTCAATCTACTTCTCCTTGTGTGTTTTCAATCTACTTCTCCTTGTGTGTTTTCAATCTACTTCTCCTTGTGTGTTTTCAATCTACTTCTCCTTGTGTGTTTTCAATCTACTTCTCCTTGTGTGTTTTCAATCTACTTCTCCTTGTGTGTTTTCAATCTACTTCTCCTTGTGTGTTTTCAATCTACTTCTCCTTGTGTGTTTTCAATCTACTTCTCCTTGTGTGTTTTCAATCTACTTCTCCTTGTGTGTTTTCAATCTACTTCTCCTTGTGTGTTTTCAATCTACTTCTCCTTACCTTGGGTAATAAAATACTCTATCAATATATAAAAACGACATAAATTTAACGCAACAGGACGTCAAAATATGAAACCAATGAATGTTATAACTCAGCCTGTTACTGTAACATACAAAACAACATATTCTTTAGCGGAATTCCCTGTGAATATATGAAAGCAACGTTACGTTGTAACATGCTGGCAACGAAATATGCAGAAATGACCCTGTTTTCAAAATAAATATAGAATGTCAAATCAGACATCTGCCTGTCAAAATAGGAAAACTGGTCATATTTTTTCCGTGATAGCAACACTATATTCTATTATTAATTTACGAACGAAAACATATAAGATGACAAGGTTGCGTAGATGCAAATATGTACACATATATACGCAAAGTCTTGATTTAGATGAAGAGATGTGTACAAAATATACCGTAATGTTTTGATTTAGACGTACAGATGTGTACAATATATGCCGTATCTTGATTTACACGCACATACGTATACACGATATACCGTAAAATCGTGTTTTAAACACACAAGTTGTGACGTGTAATGGAAAAAGAGTCTACAGGATACCAACAGCTTATTGCAACCTAATAGCTGCCTTCTGATTTGCTAGCTAAACGTGCATCTAAACCAACTGTCTATTTCTGCAACGTACCATTTCGTCCCGCCTTCTTTTCTTTTAACACGAGCTAACGAAATGTTTACAAACTGCGTGACCTGTCAGTCATAACAGGAAAGCAAATCAGGCTGTGTTTACCTCGTCCTCTCATGCGAGCGTCATCTGCCAATACTAATAATTCTCAGACTGAATGCAGCTTGAGGGAGACGAAACACAGACCCTTTTGAAGTTTGACTCAGGGAAAGCTAGAACCCCCTGGGCTCTTTGCTCTTGAGAAGCGGGCATTCTACAAGGTAACCCGTTAGCCGAACAGAAGCTGTGATGCCGGTCGAAAACTCCAGACGAGAAACTTTGATCGACTGATACGAAGGCTTTTATATTGAAACGCCTTGTTTCTGAATTCTCCGCTCCACACCGGGACACGAAATTAACAACATTAGAGATCAGAGGAATCCAATGATATATATACTGATGTTTCCTTAAAGTTGTCAGTCAGAATTTGGAAGTATTCTAGCGCGCAGTCCTAGAACCAGTTTTCTTGGTGTATTAGTATTTCGTGGAGATTTTCATTCTGATATTTCTGGTAAAAGGATAATAGTGCTAATGATTTAAGTAGTGATAGCTTTTAACATTTATTCTTCACTTAGATTTTTCTCCCTAATAAAACGAGTGAAATAAAATAACGCTTAGCGATTTCATACCAGATATTCTATTAAAATGTTAAATCACGCCACCCGCATACCTTAGACTGTAATTATGTTAACAGTGTAGGCAGACGCGACACTTAATCTCTACAGGAGAGAGTTAAACCCGACAGTTTAGCTGACTGGACGTATAGCCAATAAAGCGACTGAAAGTGGGAGTTTCACGTTTTATTTCATTGTGCATTTTTGTCATTATAGTGTCTATTATTTTAATAACTTACTTAGTCCTTCCCCTTCTACTGTGAGGTGTAGAGATTTGGAAGAGAGTGCGTCAGACTATCCTATCGGCTGTCTTCCACCTGGCCTGGTTCTATTCTAGTCATCGGTCCTCCCAGCGGACTCTGGGTCGTCCTGGGGGTCTGGATCCCTGGCTCGTTGTTTCCCATGCTTGTCGTGGTAGCCGATCTTCTCCCATTCTGCAGACATGGCCAAACCATCTTAGTTGGGACTGTTCTACTTGGGTCTGAAGGGGTGGGATTTAAGGCCTTGACGTATAGTCTGGTTGCGGACCATGTCTCTTGTTACTTCAACCACCTTCCTCAGATACCTAATTTCTGAGGTTTGGATCTGGCTTTTGTGGGTTGTAGTCATTGCCCATGACTCGCATCCACATGTCAAGACTGGGACATAGTTGGAGCGGTATACAGCAATCTTCGTTTTCTTACCAACCTCTCTTGCTGAGGAATCCTCGATTTATGGTCTGAAAAAGTCTCCCATCTGCTGCTTTTCGAGTGGCCAACTCTTCTTTGATGCCTCCCTTTCGGTCTATAATAGCTCCAAGGTTATTTTAATAATATACGACAAAACTAACAGATGCCGACACTTTAATAACTATTTAATGACAAACGATCATTGTTTAGGTAGCGTGTATGGAGAGATTAAATAATAACTAACATTTTACGCTGACGCCGGGGCGAGCAGGGGCCGGGCGAATTAACATAATTCAGTCCGACCGAACTCAGCGCCAGCGGCGTTTGCTAACGTGTAGACGTAAGGAAACCCCGTGTGCTTTTTAATTTTAATCAAGACTGAGGGTGTGGAAAAAAGATCGCCTTGTCCTGTCTGTGTGTAGATATAGTAGTAGCATTTGTTTTCATTAATGGATTCTTGTATTCTTCGCAGACCTGATCACAAGGGCGTCCAGCGGTCTTCTTTTTCTCTGATTTGTTATTTTTCTCCTTTTCTTGGCTTGTGCGTCACCAATATAATGTGTAAACGGGCACTCGCCAGAGAGTATTGGAGGACAATACATTTGTAACACTGGACTTACCAAACCCAGATTAAATTTTTACCAGCCATAGTAGTGAACATTATTTGTATCCCGACTCCTGACAGTCGTAATTCAAGGGGATTATACCTCTCTGAATACCTACACTGTGCAGAATCGGTGCTTTTAACACAGAGTTGGCCAATAGAAGAACCATCATCATCATATGAACATATATTTTAGCAACCCGATGTTTCCCAAAACTGGAAGTATTTTTTCCCGTTAAAGAGTGAACCTCAAGAACTCTCACAGTTTTAACTATTTGTAATAACACTCATATCCAGGAGAAGAACCATATTAGGCGTTCACCTCACTAGCTAATTTCTGGGGATGGACTGGGGCCAGTTTGGATCTGCGACAACTATGGTGACAAAATATTAAGTGAATTAGATAATATATTTATGGACTAATTCTATTACCAAGAGATATTACAGACCTACCATACCAGGCAATTAGGTAAGAGTGTGAGAGTGGCCACTGCTTGAAAAAGTGCGTGAGTATTTTTCTTGTTTGCAAGAAAACTATACATATATCTGATTTGTCTGAAATTTTGTTTATTTTACTGGGTCTCATAGAGTACCACTACTTTTCATTTCTGTAACATGGTGCTAACCTTCAACCTTTTGGGTTAATAATTTTGGGGGTTTTTTCCATTCGGGGAGGGTGCACATTTTCTGCTTTATTTCATATGCATGTAAATGACTCTTTGATCCTTTCATTAGATATTTTGATGTTGTCGAGTTTAATGATAATAAACTACAAAGAAACTTACCTTTCTATGTTGGTCAGACCCATACCCATTTATCCGTAGTTTTTTCACGTTTGTGTGTCTTGTTGTTGTGACGTATAATGGAAATATAGCCTACAGTATCTGACAGTTCTGAAATCCCGTTAGCGTTTTAAGATTTGCTAGTAGGTCAAGCATTTTTCTCTGCCTGCATTACTCACCTTTAATCCACGCCTCTTTTCCTTGAGACGGAAACAAACGGAAATATTACCAACTTCCGCGACCTGCCAGTCATAACAGGGAGCAAACCTGGTTTGTTTACCTGAATTTCTCACGCGAGCTGATCTGTCAATCATCGAGATATCAGACTGATGCACGTGGAAAAACACCGCCTCTTTGAAGTAGACACTCGGGCAGAAGTAGTTTCCCGAGGTATCCTTTGATGTTCGTACATACAGGGGAGACAACTCTGTAATCTCCAGAAGCGGGCCAATCTACTAGAACCCGTTACATGGTTCCAAGTCTTTGTTGTCGATTAGCAGCGCCGACAGAAGTGACCATGAAAACCTTTTATCGGGGAAAACGTAGTCTCCCGATTTCTGCTATGCTCTATAGTGTGAAAAGTAACGTAATCTATAGATCAGAGAGACAATAATGTATTTAAACTGTGGCTTCCCAAATCAGTTATCAGTTGTTGCTCAGAAGTTTGGATAATCTAAACACGTCGTCTAGAACCATTGTAGAAGGTGTGTTAATAGCCGCAGACCTGATCAAACGGCGACCAACAGTCTATTTTGGTCCTTTTTCTTCATTTACTGATTGAATCAATGTGGTCTTCTTCTTGGCTTACACGTCTCCAAGTTCATTTGTGAACAGAACTGGCCAAAGAGACACATAAACATTTTAAATAGTAAAGTTAACTGGACTTACAAATACCCAGACATTTTTTTCAAATTTTATCAGCCCACTCTGGCGTAATACGAAGAACATTACCATCTGACTTTTGACAGTCGTATCAGCGGATTTATTCAGCAAGTTACGCTGTGTCAAAATCGGCACTCACCCAGAGCCAGCCGATAGGATTTACCATCATTATCAATTAACAATAATTAACAGATTTTAGCAACCAGATGTTTCGCTATGCTGGAAGTATTTTCTACTGTTTACTGTGAACACCAGATCTCGGTTTTGCTACATTATTTATTCGAAGTGACATTTGTCTATCCAGGAATCAACCACCCAATTAGGCGTCCCCCTTATAAAAATTAATTATCTGAGGAGGGGCTGGGGCCCAATTTGGAAGATAAAAACACTGGAATATATATATTCAGACATTGTATGTCCAAGAGATTTCTTCACCAAGAATACGGTAAGCGTGATTGAGTGGCCACGTATGTCAGAGAGAGTGAATATTTTCTTTGTTACAGGAAAATTGTATTATCTAAATTCTGTTTAAATATTGTTTACTTTACGGGATATCATTTAGTAGGAACTTTGTTCTTTTCTTTACTGTCTATTCTGTAACATAGTGCTAACCTTTGACCTTTGGGATTATTAACTTGTTGGGTTCTTTTTCTTCTCAATGAGGGGAGGGCACATGTATTCTGTTATTTTTATATGTATAAATTCTGATTTTGTTTGATCTTTCTTTAGATATTCGATTTTGTAAAGTTTAATGATAATAAACAACAAAAAGAACTTAACTTTGTGTGTTGGTCAGACCCATACTCAATTTACCATAGTTTTTCACGTTTGTGTGTCTTGTTGTCACATAGCTGTGTGTGTGTATGTAGTTAAACTTATATTTTCAAATATAGGGAGGTGTAAGATTGTCTTGTACTAAATTATAGTCGTTTAGATAGGCTGGACTAGAGAAACTACCCATTCCAGAGACAGATCTTCTCCTTAAACTATTCACTCGTGAAATCTATTTTCACACCTTTAATTCTCAAGTACTCATATCACCATCCACTCTACTTAGGCGGGACCATAAATATCTTCAAACCTATCTAAATTTACGACAGTTGTCACATAGCTCTGTGTGTGTGTATAGAAACTTATCTATTCTTGATAGGGGAGGTAAAAGCTGTCTTGCAACAAAGTACAGTCGTACAGATAGGCTGTAGGAGATAACCAAATCACTCCAGAGACAGATCTTTTCCTCAATTCTACCACCTGTGAAAAAATCTACTTCTATACTTTCTCGCGTATCTGTTGACATCCACTCTACTTAGACGGGCAAAATAAACCAATTAACCTTCCGTACGACACAGGTTCATACAATATATACCATAAAATCTCGATTCAGGCGTACATGTGTATACAAAATATACTGTAAAGTCTTGATTTAGAGATAAAGATGTATACACTCGCGGTTTTAGGCATATGCAACCTAGGCTTCTGCCTAGGGCCTAAGCGCTTCTGAAGCGTCACTACAAAATATACCGCAAAGTCTTGATTTAGATATACGGAAGTGCACATAACATACAGCAAAGTCTTGATTTGGTTATACGGAAGTGTACACAATATACAGTAAAGTCTTTATTTAGATATACGGAAGTATACACAATATACAGCAAAGTCTTGATTTAGATATACGAAAGTGTACATAATATACCGCAAAGTCTTGATTTAGATATACGAAAGTGCACATAATATACTGCAAAGTCTTGATTTAGATATATGGAAGTGTAAATAATGTACCACAAGTCATGGTTTAGAGATACGGAAGTGTACATAATACACCGCAAAGTCTTGATTAAGAGATATGGAAGTGTACAAAATACACCGCAAAGTCTTGATTTAGAGACATGAATGTGTACAAAATATACTGTACTGTTAATTATTAATGTTATCAGACATCAAGGTCTTTTAAATTTCCACATGCGCCCTAATATAACCGACTAGGGTGAAACGGGACGCGTCTCGCCAAAACTGTATTTAAAATTAAGAAAAAATACAGTACTATCTTGATTTAGACGCACAGATGTGTACAAAATAAACCTCACTGTCTTTATTTAGAAATATGAATGTGTACAGAATATACCGCAAAGTCTTGATTTAAAGAAAGCTATGAATTTGTATCAACAGGAGTCCTCAAAATGTGCCCTCTCCAGTGCTTTCTTCTCATCTCTTGTTTGACGGGCACTTGTCTGGTTTATGTTATGAGCTCCGCTTTGGTGCTCGTACAATACCATTTTAAGCTTTTTATTCTCCACAAGCACTCCATTTATGACATACTTGGCATTATTTTCTTTCAACAAATATCGTTAACATGACGCTGATGAAAACATTTCTTTTTACTTCAATGTTATTATTGGTACTTAAGAATGTCTGGAACGTTCCGACCTTATCGCTGCGCCTCTATTGATTGCGTAAGTTGGCGTTTAATCTTTGTTTAGTGTTTTTTCCAGTAATGTGCTTGCTGTTTTTCTCATTATATTGTTATCTCTGTTATATACTGCATTTTTCTTTTATTTAAAAAAGCGCGTAACTTGGCCCTTAATTCCGTCAGCTGCACTTTATCGATGGATAAGGTAACACTTTTCAATATCAAAGTTTATCTGATATTATTTACTGTGTTCATCATCATGTCTGGGTCGACTGGACCGCTACCGGGTTTTAAACCTTAAGATGTTGTAACACAAACCATCATGCAGTCTTCGTCAGTAGACAAGAACAAGTGGATAACTTTAGACTCCGCACGGAAAACAAAAAATTGGGATACCATCTATTCAACAAGCCAAAGATAGGAACTATCGATGAGTGTAAATGTGGCACCGATAAAATTATTGCTGAACATTTACTTCAAAGAAGGCCCAGCATTTGAGGAACAGAGAAAGCACATATGACCGTTACTAGTCCTATTCCTTGAAAAACTTTATGACTCCGAAACATCAAGAGCAGACATTAACTCAAATGTCAAGGCAACATTATGACTCCGAAACACCAAGAGTATTCTTTAACTCAAATCTCAAGGCAACATTATGACTCCGAAACATCAAGAGCATTCTTTAACTCAAATGTCAAGGCAACATTATGACTCCGAAACATCAAGAGCAGTCTTTAACTCAAATGTCAAGGGAACATTTTTGACTCCGAAACATCAAGAGCAGTCTTTAACTCAAATGTCAAAGGCAACACTATGACTCTGAAACATGCAGAGCAACTCAGCTACAGCACGAGGTTACAGACTTTCAGGTTCCAGACTTTTAGGTTACAGACTTTCAGGTTACAGACTTTTAGGTTACAGACTTTCAGGTTACAGACTTTCAGGTTACAGACTTTCAGGTTAAAGAAATGGCTGATTACGAAGAACAGAAGGAGTGTATTGGCAGGACAAGTTCACCAACGTGGTAACTGATGACAACAGCCAGACAAGCACCAGTTTAACAAGAGGTGACAGAAAGTCGCTAACGTGGGACTGGACACACACGGAGAAAACGAGTTGATAGCATATCAAGGCACTCTTTGTTCTGAAATCCCTAGGGACAGTGAGGTAGAGAGAGAGAGAGAGAGAGAGAGAGAGAGAGAGAGAGAGAGAGAGAGATCGAAAAACACGCGAGAAACAGAAAACTTGAAACTGGCGACCCCATTTCCCAAAGTGGATAACAAGAGGATATGGAAAGACCTTTTGAGGATTACAAAGGATTGGAAGAATTGGGATGACATTTTTTGAAGGACTGTGTCTTTTGGGTTGCTCAATGATAGTCGTCGCCTGAAGTACAGCTTTATTTCATCTCCAGTTTAGCTTGTTTTGAGAAAAACGCGTTTAAAGTTTTTGTGTTACTAGTTGAAAAGACAGGCTTTCGAGCATAAATGTTATAGAATAATTTTGCGCATTTGCTATAAAGAGCACAAAACAAATGTCTATGTTAGAGAGAAGATAAACACCTATGCAGGCCACCAAGAACCACTTTTGTCAATAGTGAAACGTCGAAAGCTTGCCTGGTTTGGGCATGTAACTCGTCATGACTCCCATTCGAAAACGATCCTCCAGGGAACAGTCGAAGGTAAACGGAGAAGAGGAAGGCAAAGAAAATCCTGGGCTGATAACATCAAAGAATGGGCAGGACACGGTTTTTCCACACTTGTACGCATTGCTGAGAATAGAGAGCAGTGGAGGACCATGTCTGCTGATGCTTCCACCATGGCACCCCTACGACCCATGACGGGTTATGGGTTGAGATGATGATGATGAGTTGAAAAGAAGGATATATCACATTATGTCTAATGATCTAGTTCTATTTTTGTTACTTTATTTAGTAAAAAAAAGGAAGAGAACAGACAGCAAAGAATGATTAATGTAGCAAGTTTCAACACTCACAAGACCTAAATAAAAAAAATTAAGAAAACAAAAACATACATACATTTGGAATTTAAAAAAAACAAATACACTTACGCATACACACAAACACCGCAAGTGTTACTCAGATATGTCAACAAAATCATCCATACCGGCAACACCCCTCGCCGTGTGATGTGCGTCTGAGTGTTGAAATCTTTCCATCAGAATAATTATACTTTGGTGATTAACATTCTTACTGTTTACATTACATGAACTTTCTCACGGGATTTGTTAGCACGCTTATTAGTCGCTATTTAACCTCTACTGGAATGTATTGTTTTATCTTGTCTGTTAGTTCGACAACAAGTGTGAAACTCGAAGCGAGGAACCAATCATGAAGCTGAACAGTATTTTGAAACTTGAGGTTATCAATAAACCCAAAGATTAGAACAACTGTAAAAACCCGGGGCTGTGACAACTATAAAACCCAAGATTGAAATAACCGTAAAACCCGAGGCTGGAAAAACTGTACAACCCGAGGTTGGAATAACTTTAAAACACGAGGTTGGAATCTACTATAAAACCCCAGGTTGGAATAAGAACCCGAGATTGGAAAAACTATAAAACCCAAGGTTGGAATAACCGCAAAACCCGAGGCTGGAACACTTGTACAACCCGAGGTTGGAACAACTATAAAACCCGAAGCTGGAATAACTGTAAAATAACTGCAAAAACCGAGGCTGGAAACTACTGTAAAACCTGAGGCTGAAAAAAAAAAAAAATAGTGTTAAGCCCGAAGTTAGAAACGTCTATAAAACAAGAGATTACCAACAAAACATTGATTGTGAACATGTATAAAAACCCGAAGCTCCGAACAATTTTAACAGCAGAAGCTGGAAACAACTGTAAAATCACAGGCTGGAAACAACTGTAAAATCACAAGCTGGAAACAACTGTAAAATCACAAACTGGAAACAACCGTAAAATCACAATCTGGAAACAACTGTAAAATCACAGGCTGGAAACAACTGTAAAATCACAAGCTGGAACAACTGTAAAATCACAAGCTGGAAACAACTGTAAACTCACAAGCTGGAATCAACTGTAAAATCACAAGCTGGAAACAACTGTAAAATCACAGGCTGGAAACAACTGTAAAATCACAGGCTGGAAACAACTGTAAAATCACAAGCTGCAAACAACTGTAAAATCACAGGCTGGAAACAACTGTAAAATCACAGGCTGCAAACAACTGTAAAATCACAAGCTGGAAACAACTGTAAAATCACAGGCTGCAAACAACTGTAAAATCACAAGCTGGAAACAACTGTAAAATCCGAGGTTCGGAATCACTGTAAAACTCGAGGCGGGGAAAAAACTGAAAAATCTGAAGCTGGTAACAACCGTTATACTCGAGGCTGGGAACACCTGTAAAACTCGAGGGTGGGAACTCCGATAAAACTCGCGGCTTGAACACCGGTAAAACACGCGGCTGGGAACACTGGTAAGGCTCGAGGCACGAAACACCGGTAAAACTCGCAGCTGGGAACACATGTAAAACTCGAGGTTGGGAACACCAGTAAAACTGGAGGCAGGGAACACCGGAAAAACTAGCGGCTGGGAACACCTGTAAAACTCGAGGGTGGGAACACACTTAAAACTCGCGGCTGGGAACACATGTAAAACCTGAGGCTGTGAACACCAGTAAAACTCGAGACTGGAAACAGTTATTAAAACCCGAGGCTGGGAACAACTGTAACACTCGATGCTCGTTACATGAAAGTGTTTAACGCTCTGGGCATGAAGAAACTTTAACAACATAACTGATAAACATCACTCCGGTGGGAGTGGGGTGGGGGGGGGGGGGGACAGGAAGTTGCGATAATGATTAAGAAGAGGAAGGCGTTTTTATAACATTATTTTTGGACCCAGTAAACACAAAATGTCCTTATTTATGTCAACTTAAAATCAACGTAAAAATCCGATGTGACACATTTTCTCACTAATACGACTTTTCGCTAAAAGCCGCATACGCCTTACAAGCCTCAGGAATACCACCAACGTGCTAAACAATTATTAGAAACAACAGATTAAACTTCCCATTAATGAGTTTTCTTTTGAAATAATCCCCTGAATAATCGGCTCAATTGTCTTTTAATATTTTTTTAATCACCCCGTGGATTTAACAGCCTTAAAAAAAAAAATCCCCTGGACCGAATAGTTGTTGTTACAAACAAATAATATCTTTCGTGGATTGCGGATTAATCGGTTCCGCCAGACTGAATCGTCATTTAAAAAAAAAAAACCTTCACCGAAAGGACTTTTTTTTAAAAAAGTAACCCGTTGGTTAAAATAATCATGTCTTTAAAATAATCCCCAAGACTGAATAGTCATGTCTTAAAAATAATACCCAAGACTGAATAATCATGTCTTAAAAATAATGACCAACACTGAATAGTCATGTCTTAAATATAATCCCCAAGACTGAATAATCCTGTCTTAAAAATAATCCCCAAGACTGAATAATCATGTCTTAAAAATAATGACCAACACTGAATAGTCATGTTTTAAAAATAATGACCAACACTGAATAGTCATGTCTTTAAAAAATCCCCAAGACTGAATAGTCATGTTTTAAAAATGATCCCAAAGACTGAATAATCATGTCTTAAAAATAATGACCAACACTGAATAGTCATGTCTTAAAAATAATCCACAAGACTGAATAATCCTGTCTTAAAAATAATCCCCAAGACTGGATTGCCAAGTTTTAAAACTGATCCCCAAGGCTGGATAGTCATGTCTTTAAAAAATCCCCAGGACTGGATAGTCATGTCTTAAAAATAATCCTCAAGACTGGATAGTCATGTTTTAAAAATAGTCCCCAAGACTGAATAGTCATTTTAAAAATAATTCCCAAGATTTAATAAAGTCCATGTCATTTAAAACAATAATCATTTTATTAGCTTTATTGTCAATTTTTCTTTCCCATCTACAAATTGCATCTCCAAACAGTTTTTCGTGGAGTGAAGTAGGTTGTTGCCATATGCTACTCCGTTCATTGCTGTATATTGGGCAGGACTGCAGCTGTCATCGGGCTGGTGCCACTGGTGCAGAGATCTGTTCCACCAATTCTGTACTGGTGGTATAGATGGTATCTCAATCTGTTGTGTCCAGTGTTGTACTGGTGGTATAGATGGTATCTCATTCTGTTGTGTCCAGTGTTGTACTGGTGGTATAGATGGTATCTCAATCTGTTGTGTGCAGTGTTGTACTTGTGGTATAGATGGTATCTCAATCTGTTGAGTGCAGTGCGCAGCGGAAAAATGGTGACCTGGTCTCGCCTAGAAAGCTGATGATATGCATCGCTTTTTTAAAATGGCTTATGTGTTCTCTTTCCCATTTGGACTTGAATGTGGCCTTTATAGTTGTATTTGCCATTTCATAAGATGTCCCTACATCATTTTATTGTAGCGTGTGAACGGATTGATGACGTCATTATATAAAAGATACCCTCAATTCTATCTAACATAAGAGACAACAGAGACTGATGACGTAATTCATAATTAACCTATAAAACAAAAGAAACTTAACATAGACACCAAAGGACAGTTATAGGAAATGACGACAAGATGACGTTAACGTTACTAGTGTAGTATCGATGACATATACATAAATGGTGCACAAATAATTGTAACCAGTGGTTTTAGCCAATATATTCATTGGACTAAGGGACATCCGTTATGAAGACGAATGTTTAGAAGTCTTTAGCTACTGACCTTGCAACGAGATGGTCGTGATATTGAGACAGACCGATGTTGAAGTAGACTCAGATAGACTCAAGCTATTTTATCCCCTGACAATGGACAGAGTATTTCTTGCTTTGACGCAGAAATGGTATGAATTCGCTCGATGTGACTTATATTATGAATTCGCTCGATTTGATATATTATGAATTCGCTCGATTTGATATTGTCAATGACAAACAGCCATTTGTGTTTAAGATCGAACATTGTTAGAATAGTTTTTTTGAACATATATTTATTTTGGAGATTAGCTCCCTAAATGTCTTCCACTCTCCCATCGTTCAAAAATACACCAGCTTCTTAGTTGGTTTTGACGATGACATTCTGCATTACACAACAGCTACATACGAAACTGGGAGAATAATACCAAATACTCTTTTGGTACCAGTTTCCAACGTAATATCATCGCGCAGGACATTTTAATCTGCAACCGACACTATAATTATATGTTCAAATCGTCTGTGAAAATTGGAAGACTTGTAAAATAAAAGTTATTGTTGGAACTTCTATCATGGATTAGTTCTGCATTCAGTTTGGATGATCTCTGATGAAAGAGTACTACATTATATGTCACACAAAGTCCAAGGAAACCGAATCAAAATAAAAAACCTGGGTCCCGTAAAATATCGAAGAGAATTTCTACCTCTGGTGAACCAAACCAGTACTCTCGTTTTATGACTCTTCAGAAATACTTATTAAAAGGAAAAAAGAGAAAAGATAAAAATATAAAATAAACTTTACCCAGTATGTAAAACGGGTACATACTTAGAGGGCAAACCTCGTGCTCCCGTCACACGAGAAAGGGTAAATTGGTGCGCCCTGTCACAAGCGCTCCTCCTTCGTTAGCAAGTTTGTCTGCCTCTTCATTGTTAAGTAGGATCGCTGTGCCTGGCGGACTAACATTACTCAAGGCGCTTGCATTGCAGAACAGAATTTAGCTTATAAGGCAGAAGGCAAGCGTGCTGCAAGAAAGGTCAGAATAACAGCAACACTATTATCGACTCTAAACCATGTGTGCCCCGTATGTGGCAGGGCCTGTAGGGCCAAAATAGGATTAATTAGTCACATGAGATCACGGCACAGATGTGTCACAACTCAAGTCTGAAGCTGTCGCCATCTTCGCTTGCGATGGGCAACTATTATTATTAAGTATGTTGCAATGGGCTGGTATCTACTGGATTGTGCACTTGTTGATGCATTTGTTGAAGCAATTGGTTATCTGAGAGTGAATGATGAAGAAGATTATGCTACCTGCGTTTATCAATGATGATGACTACCTTAACTTGAATGTTGTCCGTTGTAAATTTGTGTGCTGCCTGTACGCTGTGCTTACTATTTATCTCTGGGTTATGACTGATCATCTCACCATCATAATTTTCCTTGGCGCTCCATACGGAGCACGAAACCACCCCTGCCGGTCCCCGCCCCCCCCCCCCCCTCCACCAAGCATTCACATGCTCTTGCAGCATTGGTCTCTGTATCAATCTGTTTTACATGATGAGGTTGCTAACCCAGTGCACAACTTATTATGTGTCGCCTTGAGGATGCAGCAAACCTATTCTTTCTTTGACTCTTCAGAGACCCCCCGGGAAACTGCACGTGACCGTGGTTTTAAGTACTGACGGTTACATTTTTCCTTAGTTACTTCCGTGTTATTGACAGCATTTGTTCTTTAATACTTTTTTTTTTTCATTATTTCTCTATTTGAATACCCTATGAAAATATTGCCTATGCATTTAAATTTGGTGTCCTGTATAATTTTTCTGTAGATCCAACGTATGTGCATTTTTATGTTTGATCTTCCTACCTGGTTAAAGTTCCTATTTTTTTTTTTTTTAAACTCGCTTCAGTAAACTCATTTTCCTGACAATTGTTTCCAGCAATTTTTTTTTTCGAAATGTAATTACAATTTTTTTTCCACCGTTCAATGATCATGACTTATATTACTATGGATAATCTAGATTAGAAAAATAAAGGCACTAATAACATACGATGGTGTTTAGATATAATAATAACAAAAGTTGTTAGGACAATTTTAAATACGTACATAAATGTTCCGGCTTCGTGGTTTTCTGGGGGAGGGGGAGGGAAAAAAAAGGGGGGGGGGGATCTCGACCTGAAGAGACAGAGGACAATTTGAACTACTGCTCCCTCAAGCATGTCGTAAAAGGTTGACGAATACCAGGATGTGCATGAGGCCGTCAACTTCATCACTTATAACTAAATGCTGCTGAACCCACCGATTGTACTTGCGTGTGTTTTGACAGTGGCTTCCTCAAGTGGGGCCCGTATGCAGTGGTGGCTTCAAGATCTATTCATTCAATGATTACACTTCGGCTCCTCAAGTGGGGCCGTACGCAGCGGTGGCTTCAAGACCTATTCATTCAATGATTACCCTTCGGCTCCCCAAGGATCACAGGCTTTACATAAGCGTATAACAATGCCACCGGTCGCGTGCCATCATCTCTACGTCGTCCCATGGCTTTCTCGTCATTTTCACTTCTGCCTATTGTTCTCGTCTGGGTGTGTGTGTTTTCGACATACTTCTGCTTCTCCTATCCTGGAGAATCTAGAACAAAGGCTACCTCGTAATGCTGGTCAACAGGTTTTCACTAGCGACGTCTTCTCATCTGTTAGTTCCACTGGGACTTGTCTGGTTCATGTCATCAGTTACACATTGTCGTACCATTTTCAATTCTTATGTTCGATACAAGCAACCATTTATGAAGCATGTTACTTCTTAGCTGTTTTGTTGGCAATGAACCCTAATCTATAATTGAATTGGTTGAACGGGACGCGCCTCGCCAAAACGCTGCAGAGTTGTATTTTTTTTATAAAGCTGTAGTTGTTGGGTTTGTTGTTCTTCATGTTTCTGGGCCCACTTTTTGAGCCCATGATTCCTATTTCTGTGTCGGACCAATGCTCTATATAGAGCGAAGAAGCGACGATACATATGTATTTACTATGAATCTTCGAGAATGGAGAACACAATTCATGGGCGGAGCTTAGAAAAAAGAAAGATAAGTGACCGCGCTATTTACTGATTATGTGTCAGTGGGTAAATCGTTAATGATCGGGTCACTTCTGTATAAGTACTGTGTGACAGTTTGCAGGTACAGTATTGCTTCTTACTATCTGACAAGTTAGTTTACCAGCCGTCCGCTAGAGATGTTTATTCTTGTAGATGTATAACAGGTTCGTTCGTCTTTCGATAGTTGTTATTGTGTGCTATAGTGGTGTACTAAATAATAGAACTGGAACTTTGAACTCAACTTGACAAAATCTGCATAATTCAGCCGAGTCAAATAACATAGTTTATTTACATAAAACATAATGAACAAATGCAGCTGGTACAAGATCAATTTCTTTCATTTGAAGGTGGTTTCTATATGTACCAGTATTTTTCCGTCTCTCACTATAAGCGTGTGAGATACAAAAATCCCGTTTGGCTTCATGTCTTAGAACCATTACCTTGACCTTCTTCTCTATAACGTTCAGTAAAAGTAGTTGAGCCTCTGTTTTCTTAGCTAAATTCTCCAGCTTCTGACCCTTCAACTGATTTATAGCAGTTCTTCGGTTTCTTCACCTAAGAAAATAAATTCTAGCTGGGGACTGAAAATCGAGAGGTACTTACTTCAGTTACTATCTTACTCAGTCTTTTCTCTTAGTTCAGAATATAGCGACTGCCGTTATTCTGTTCTGTGAATGATAGCATTAAACTTTATCACAATCTAACTTCATTTTGAAGAACTGCAAGAATCAAAACTTAGAAATGCCTTGGGTGTTCTGCATAGATGAGACCGCTCAAACATGGCTTCTCAACACATATGTACAGACACAACCTTCGCCGAGGCCTTCTATCCGGAACTCTCCTTAGGATTTTTAAATTTTTAGTTAGCTGGAAGGTGGTGTGAGTTCTTGCCACCGTCGATGGTTTCGATTGGTGCTACTAAATTATATGAACTTATTTTATTGGGCACGGATAATGCTGGGGAAGTAGGCCTTACTGTCACATATGCTAAACCCAGCCACCCACACATAATACATAATTACTACCCTTTGCCAGAGGCAAATCTGGAGCGTCTGATTAACACAGTGGTTAAAGCTCTGGTCTCTCGTGGCAAAGATGCCGGGTTCCAATCACGGTACCGACACGCTCCAGTCTACCCTACTATAATGCGTACCTGATTCTGCTCTTTGAGTTAGGGAAGGAGAAGGCAGCGAGGAAGGGAACTGGTCACACCACCTATCGATGCTGGACGTAGTATGGTGAAGTCTCTAACACTTCACTCCCCTACAGCAGTATCTACCATGGGACTACCTTTTTACCACAGGGACACTACTCCTTCGTCCTCCTCCACACCCTTATAAAAGGGCAGTCCATAACAAACAAAGACTGATATCTGATGACTGGTAAATTAGACAAGCACACAAATCAATGAAATGCAATCATTAATTTATAGACCTCAGCAGGACAGAACAGTCATGTCTCATTATAATATGTATATGTGTTATGTATGTTTGTGTGCTTTTCAACTAGGTATCAGCAAAACACTGAGATTCCGGACAACACTGTCAGGGGTTACTTCGCATATTTCACTGGTTTTTGTCTGGTTCTTTCCGTAACTTCCGCACTGGTGATCTTATTATCATACCATTTCAATCTTTCTATTTTCCACAAGCACCCATTTATGAAAGTATGTAATTTCTTGTTTGCCATTTTTGTTCTCCATGTTTCAGAGCCATACAGTAGGTCTGCATTGGTATCTGAATTGGCTATTCTTATTTGTTTGTGATGTGATTGATTCCCTTCGATTATCCATACATTTCTCAATGCCACGCAAGTTCTTCTAGCTGTGTATTCTTATTACAATATCACTATCCACGACAAGCATGAGAAACTAAAATCTAGGATCCAGACATCCTGGACGACCCAGAGTCCGCTGGGAGAACATTAGACAATCTCTGAAGGACCGAGGACTATAATGGAACCAGGCCAGGAGGGATACAGCCGATAGGATAGTATGGCGCTCTCACTTCCAAGTTTCTACACCTCACGTTAGAAGAGGAACGACTAAGTAAGTAAGATATATTCATGAGTCAGCTCCTAGCAAGTATGTTTCTCCAAGTGCAGTCTGGTTAAAAAAACCTCCTTAAATTAATTAATCCCTCGAGTCCTAGCGGCCCACTTATGACCCATCATATATAACTAGGAAAACCTTTTAATAAAACGCGTATTGAAAGTCATTTGGTCAATTATAAGTCATTGTATAAACCAAGCAGACCAAATTCAACCTGGCGTTCAACAGCGGAGTCTGAGATGCAAAGTATGAACCAGAGCTGGGGCACGGAACGAAGGATTGCTGTTAAAGAAAGAATATTAATGTATTTTGTATCATGAACACACATAGGCTATTACTAGCGAATTTTGCGGTAATATGTCTCTCCGTGGTTAATCATGTTTTTGCACGGGTGTTCACTTATATTGAACGCTGCATATTTAATACGTCACTAGTTGTTAATGACGTAACGCGTTCTGCACTAATTTATGCTAACGGCTATGATTCTTTGCCTTTCGTTATCTGTGGTCTTCATGGTAAGACGTATTTTAATAAAGCTCCTTATATTGCGGATGAAGAGCTCCAAGTGGCATTATATATTCTTCGAAGGCCGCCACTATATTAACTAAGATGTATCAGAACTTAGCGAGAAGTTCGTGATAAACTACAGAAGTATTCAATTATAATTTACGTCCACATTGTCTGACCCACATTACTTGGGTGGATTTCACCTCTAGTACAGCGGCCAGAAATGGATGCTTAAGACGAGACTGTAGAAGGATTCGATGATATGCATGTACCATATGCCATGCCATTTCTATGAAGTTGTAATCTCTGATGTACATTAAACGTAAGGATATTATGTGGACCCATCCACCAAACGGCTTGAGTTCTTCAACGATTGATGTAATGTACAGTATAATCTCACCCGTCTCCATTCGTGTTATAAGTACGATGCATGTACCTTAGATGATCTTCGTTCTATGTTCAATTAATTACTGCAAGAGGATAACCCCATCCGTAACAATGGCCACTGACCGAGCAAAATGGGAACAGTTTGTTTCTGCTATACAAGTCGCCACTAGGCGTTATGGCCAATGACTGCTTTGTCAGTCTGGAGCTAAGGATCCAAGAAGAAAAAGGAGTATAATCTAATGAACGACATTTAATTTTATATAAAAAAGTTACATTGTAAAATACGTATTGAATCTTAGAAAGATGGGCACAGGATACAATTGTTTGTTCATTTTTAGTAGCTTTTCTGGCAACCGTTCCGGATAGCTAAGCTGAATTAAAATCCTGGAATACATTAATACATGTTTATCAGAACGCAAAGATACCAAAAAATTACAAAAAACAGCAAGCGGTATTTGTCCAACAGTTAAACAACCTGACAATGACAAGAAATATTGTTGTGGACATGAACTAGTATACAAGATCACACATGTGGAACTGATGACAAGATTACAAATGTGGAACTGATGACAAGATCACACATGTGGAACTGATGACAAGATCACACATGTGGAACTGATGACAAGATCACACATGTGGAACTGATGACAAGATCACACATGTGGAACTGTTGACAAGATCACACATGTGGAACTGATGACAAGATCACACATGTGGAACTGATGACAAGATCACACATGTGGAACTGATGGCAAAAAAACACACAACTGGAACTGATTGAAAGATCACACATGTGGAACTGATGACAAGATCACACTGTGATGATGTACATTGATACACCGATAAAATTATTATTTGTAAGTATAAAAATAATGTAGAAATGAAAATAGGCAGTTAGGAAGCTTCTTCTTCGCCCACGCCGCAAGCGCGTTGATTTTAGTGGAATAGATAGTACTATCGTTTTCTAGTGTCATTGAAAAACTATTTATAACATTGTGACATGAAAAGCCTATTCGTCCAGACGGAGTAAGAGAGGAGAGAGACAGAAAAATGATACCGTCCGCACGCGTGGTTTGAACCTAAAACCTAGCGAAAGCGCGATATTGTCGTTAGTCGTTTGAAAATACGACACAAAGTCAAAATATGTACTGAAATTGGGTCACGCAGACAACCTTAGCTCTTATATAAATGACGTATTTCTGACGTACTACGGGAGATTGTCGTCTTTAGTTTGAAAATAGCGGTAGAAAGAAGTGAACAGGTGCTAGTTTCTAGATTTCAAGACTAACATGGAAAAAGGATATGGAATTTTGAACCATAATACATAGGCCCATAAAACTTATATATTCGAGTGCCATAGTGTCTCCTGACCCATAATATGTTTTCATTTACACTATAGTCCAACTAACAGCCAAGATATGGTCATAATACTAGATAGTCACAGACACAGTGACAAACACACTGGTGTTCTGACATTCGCTATCGGTAACGTATTTTTGCACGAGTTGTTGAAAACAAGGCATGAGAGGGTAGGTCAAAGTCCAAAAGACGGGAACGTTAGAACGGAGATGTACATGTAATATGATTTGGAGGGGAGTTTGAAAGGGGGAAAGGTATTATGGGATGGCTCAAACTGAATATTTTTTTTTGTAGTGTTAGGCCAAAACCAAGTCTATTTTTGGTGAATGCCAAGTTCGGACGGACAGACCGACAGAAGTACACTAACACTGGACCGAAATTGGACCTTAGTTTTAAAAATTTGAATTGAAAAACTTAGTAGTAGATCTCATTGGTCGAAACATTTTATCTTACTGGGAAAGTTGAAGGCTCGACGCCATTTGACTAAGACTGTTCATAGAAGCAGGACGCTTGATGCTGAGAAGTGTGACGTGCCTTGAATAAATATATAATTAATAAAAAGTATAAGGGCGCGATAGTCCAGCAAGCAGTACATCTGAGGTTGTGCTAATCAACGTTCCTGTGTGTATTCATTGAATTTGTGGTAAGACTGAAATTATTACCATTATTTATATTATTAATTATGTGGTTCGACTTGGGTAATGAAAAAACATTACGACTGTAAGTAAAGAAGTCATTAGTAGACTTATACAAGCCTATTTGTTGCTCCACCATGTTATCAAGCTACCAGAGAGGTAGTAGTAAAATATTTATAGGTTGTCACCAGGAATCATATCACCTATCACATTGTATGGAAAAAGCTCATTGAGAATGGCAGAGGCGTTGCAGACATTAGGGAGAGGAATATGAAAACTTGTATAAAGTGTTACCTCATTTTATGGAGATTGTGGTGAAATTACAGTGATGCAACGTTAAAATTCCTCCATTTATAAAGATAACAGGTAAAATAACATGTAGGGATAAAAATATTGGTAAGATACACTGATACATTCTCGCCCACGCCAGCGTTTTCTAGCGCCATTGAAAACTAACTAGTTATAACATGCAGACTAACGGCCTATCTTTTTAGACGGGGTAGAAACGGAGATAAAAGGAAAAAAAAATGTGGCGGTCTGAATACGTGTTTAAATCTAAAGGCTAGAAGACGCAATTTGTAGTTTTAAAGGAAAAAATTACGCCACTAGTTGACACAATGTAAGGAATTGGACAAAAACGACCTTAGCTCTTGTCAGAAACAGACGTATCTTGGACGTTCTACGGTAATTAGTCGTTTTAGTTTGAATATAGCGGCAAACGCCGTGAACGAAGGTACAAAAACAAATTTCAAAACTAACCTTAAAAAAAAGTAGGTTTTTTCTTAATAATAAGTTTAGGAGAATAAAAAAAACTAGCTAGTTTGATAGCCATCTTTCCCTGAGAAATAAAATACTTTTAATTACACAGACGGACAGATAACACGGAAGATATTGACGAAAGACTGTATTGTTCAATACAGACCAGATGACAGTTATTTGTGCATACTTCTCACAAAATTCACTTTTGACGCGTCCTTGAGCCAAACGCAGAAAAACAAACTGCATGTGGACAAGGGGCAATCAGGGGAGGGTAGAAGCTAAAAATAACTTAGCATAGAAATCGTATAAGTAATTGGGGGAAAATTGTGTAGTTTTTTTGTAGTTTCGTCTAAAACCAAGTGTAATTTTGGGAAAAACCAAGTTCGGACGGACAGACCAACATAAATATATTACACACTAGACAGAAACTGGACCTAAATTGGACATTGTAATTTAAATATTTGAACGGTAGAGGGGAAGTCCGCTGATTGGACGGAAGCGTTCATATTATAGAAAAAAAGTAGAGGCAAGTGCCATTTTGTTGTAGACTGTCCATATACACAGTTCGTTAATGCTAGAAGAGTGATTTCAGGAGATATTATAATATTATCATTGGGACGCCATAGTCTAGCCAGCAGCTCAGCTGAGTTTTGCTAGTAAAACGTAACTGTGTTTTCAATTTTGAATTGTGAGTTTCTGGTCTGGCACTGGGCTAGTACCAGATGCTTGAAGAGGTCCACGAGTGGATGCCTAAGAAGCCTATCATTTTACTCCAGCTACTGTGAGGAGTGGGCCACTTGAATTCTTTACTGCATCGTCACAGGCCAGATAAGTTGAAAACATGGCCTGCTGTGGATTCATCAAATTTTTCCACAATAAAATAAATAAACAAAATCCTGGTGTATAAAAACTATACCTCAGTTCCATATTTCAAAGACAATGACTATTGTAAACAGAGATCGGGTATGATGACACCACCCCGACTAGACATCCAGTGCTAGTTTTCCAAAGACACTGTAGTTAGTGTTAATATTAACCAATGTAACGATATATCTATGTACAAAATTTTCATTTTGATTATTCAATATATATATATATATATATATATATATATATATATATATATATATATATATATAGGGGGGGAAATATATATATATAATATATATATATATATATATATATATAATATAAATATATATATATATATATATGCACTTTTATTGAAAAATACATATTGTTTCATACGTCCTGACCAGAAGACAATTTGGTTCAGGACTAAATAAATTCTCAAAAAAATTGTAAAATTTTAATTCTAAAGCCAGTGTTAGTTGATTTGATCACAGAGCTTATTATTATTAGACTTAGTGTTTACATGTGTGTGTCTGTGTATTTAATTACCTACACATCACATTTCATTACCCTAGACATTAAACGTAGCTAACATACATAATAGCAGAATAAGTCTATTTGAGGTCATAAGTGGTAGCAGAAAGGCATTCTGTAACTCACATAAACTGTTATCTTCAGGAGCCTTCACAGCTGACCTCATCCAGTACACTAGGTAACATAACAACCACGCAATAACATCAAAAACCACTACAGAGATGTGCTGAGTTGGTCAGAGAGATCTGATCCAGGTCTTTTAGGTTAAATATAGTATTGTCTGTAAAATTGGTGAATTAGGTATTATGCTAAGACAGAACATAATTTTCATGTTACAGGGTTTTTGTCTGGCACTAGTCAGGTGCCAGATTCCTGAGTGAAGCAGTTATAATCCAGTAGTGATAGGGGTACACGCTGCCTACCCTATTACTTGTGGACAAGATCAAGAGTGGCTGTTGGCAGATCATACATCTATTTTCAATCCTCCAGTGCCAGATAAGTAAAAAAGCCCTGGCACGAGGAGAATTTATCAACTTATCCACTTCACTAAACCTGAAATGTAAAATAAATAAAGACTTACTGTCAAGAAGTAAAGTGTATCAAGAGAAAAGAACCCTTGTGAAAAAGACTGGGCGTGATGTTAACACCCCAACCAGCCAGCTTATAAACACTTTAGAATTAGCTAGAAATTTAAACAATACCATATATAT
>JAMPIV010000611.1:0-112473 GCA_024509875.1 Oreohelix idahoensis
GGACAAAAGTCTTATCAATCGTTGGTAGTCTTAAGATAGGATGAGATGAGAACAAATTCTTAACCTGATCCAATGAAGTTTGGCATTCTTGGGACCAACGCACCATATTAGGAGAACCTTTTTTCAATAACGTTGAAAGTGGTGCCATAATGGAGGACAGATTCTCAATGAATCTTCCATAGAATTGTATCAATCCCAAGAGACTACGCACTTGCTTTTTTGTCTTCGGAACCGAGATATTTAATATCTTTGAAATGTTTTGGTCCTCTGTCTTCAACAGACCATGACCAACTCGATGACCTAGGAAGGAAATTTCACTAAACCCAACAAAAGCTTTAGAGGGTTTAGCAGTCAAACTATGCTCACGTAGAGTAGATAGCAATTCCTTTAGACCCAAATAGTGTTCTTCCCAAGTATCGCTGAAAAGACAGATGTCGTCTAAATATGCAATGACATCTGCACGATCTGATAGAATTCGTCGCATCATGCGCACGAAAGTCGCTGGGGCGTTCATAAGCCCGAAAGGCATAAAATTCCATTGAAACAGACCCCTAGGCGTCGAAAAAGCAGTGAGAGGTTTGGCGTGTTCCGTCAATGGGACTTGCCAATAACCTTTCGACAAGTCTAGTTTAGTAAAGAATTTAGCTTTAGAAAGTCTAATAAGTAGATCATCTAATAACGGCATAGGTTCAGCATCGAACTTCGTAACTTGATTGAATTTGCGATAATCAACGCAAAGACGTATGTTATTGTCTTTCTTTCGAACAATAACTATTGACGAAGAATAAGCTGAAGTGGATGGTTCAATTATTTGTAGTTGAATCATTTCATCCAATTCTTTCTCGACTTGTGCTTGAAAATGAATAGGTATTGGGTATGGTCTTACTCTGATCGGATTACGATCAGTAAGTATGATGTCATGTTCTATGACATCTGTGTGTCCAGGAATGTCGGTAAGGACATCCTGATATGATTGTAACGTAGAGGATACTTGACGCTGTTCCTCAAAAGACAAGTTGGAAGAGACTGTAACGTCTCTCCACGATTCCGTTGAAGTAAGTGGAATCGCAGGAAGAGGTAAGTTCACGTCAGAAAAAATAGTTTCCTCATCCTGTATAACGGACAGGGATGAGATGTGACCATGTTGAACTGGAGAGTCGTCCGTCGCCTGGAAAATAGGCTGTAAATAGTCTGGACGTTCAATAAACTCTGTTAGCATATTTATATGGAAGGTTTTATGCCTTCCATCCACATCGACAATATAGTCGACATCAGAAATTTTCGAGACTATAGTGTATGGACCCTTCCAAGAAATGAGAAGTCTATTCTCTCTTGAGGGCAGTAAGACATATGCTTTGTCTCCAGGACAAAGTTGACGTAGGCATCTTTTCTTATTAGCAAATCGCCTAGCTTTTTCTTTCGCAAATTCGGAAGATGAAGTTGCTAACCTGCATGATTCGATAATCTTTTCTCTAAGAGCTATAACATATTCATATGACGATTGTGTATCATCGTCAATATTATCGGAAGTTATCAAATCGTGTAACAAGGACATTGGACCGCGCGGTTGCGCGCCAAAGACAAGTTCGAAAAGAGAAAACCCTGTATGCTCGTTGGGAACCTCTCTATAGGCAAAGAGGACTGCAGGTAAAACCCTGTCCCAATCTTCAGGATGATCCTCCGTTATCTTGCCAAGTAAGTTCTTTAGTGTCCTGTTAAGACGTTCTACCAATCCATTGGACATTGGATGATAAATACTACTGAGAGACCTTTTAATGTCTAGCGTAGCCATTACCTGAGACATAACGTCCGAAATTAACTGAGTGCCGTGATCCGACAGTATTTCTCCGGGGAATCCCAGACGAGAAAATACGAGCCAAAGAGCATCAGCGATATCGACAGTTGATATGCTCTTCAGAGGAATAGCCTCTGGCCAACGCGTGCACATGTCCACGCAAGTGAGGATAAATTGGTGTTCCTCTGGCTGACTTAATTTTGAACGGACCAATGATGTCTATAGCCATTTTCTGAAACGGCCGAATCGGAATATCTGCAGCCTGAATAGGAGCAGCATGTCTCGGACCCCTAGACTTGACCTCTTGACAAATTTTGCAAGATCGGCAATAAATTCGGATGTCTTTATTCACGAATGGCCAAAAGAATGACGCAAGGACTCTAGTTTTAGTTCTGGAAAAACCCATGTGTCCCGCACACTGAGAATCGTGTGCATGCCGAAGAATTAAGGCTCTCATACACTTAGGCACAAGAATTTGCGAATGCATAGACTTGTCCGAGTGTTGTACCATTCGTACCAATATACCATTCTTCATAGTAATATACGATTTGTGATTCGTATTTTGATTGGGATCCCCTTTCTTTGCAAGAAGGAAGTATTTCTTCAAAGAAGGATCCTCTTCTTGACGTTTAACAAACGAGTCATGGGAAATCACCAAGTGCTCGTCTTGGCTATCAACTTCATTACTATTATCAGATGAAGTTGGGGGATTAAGAGCTTGAGCTCTTGTCACCACTGCATTGACCGTTTGAATGTTTTTTTCTTCCCAACTAGAAATTTGTTGCGGGGTGCATTCTTTAACCCCATGAATACGACCGATTATAAGATCCGCAATAGGATTAGGAAGAAGACATGCATGGACATCTCCTGTGAAGAAAGGAGTGTCAATCCTAATAATAGCAGTAGGATAGCTTTCCATAGTACCACCAAATGTAACACATTTGATTGTTTTTCCAGTGGCACAGCAAGGATCTATCAGAGACTCCTTAACCCCGACGGTAGTACATCCCGAATCGAAAAGTACTGAGACTAGCCTATCATTTATTAGACCTTTATCTAAGATGAGAGATCCTCTCCCATCATGCGCAACTGTAGCAGGTAGAGCGGAAGAGGGTGACCACAACTTAGCGTAGATACAGTCGATGAATCGAACAATGTTAAGCATTGGGGGCATTCAGTTGCTCTCCCAAAATCGAAAGCACAACCAGTGATAGCCCTAGAGTTACCACTATCATTTACTGTATTACAGGCTCCATCAAACTCTTGTTGCGCAGAGTTTGCCTGTTGGTAAGGTCTTTTCTTGTTAAACCTAGGTCTACCTCGATTATCATTTCCCCTGTAATTATTTCGACTATCATTTCCCCTGTAATTATTTCGAGTATCATTTCCCCTGTAACTGTTATCATATTGCCTATTGTAATCATCATTCCGGTTTGAATCCCGGTTTCTAAATTCACCATCGTCATAATCTTGACGTCGAGAATGATTACCTCGAAAATTTGAATAGTTATTATTTGGATAGCCTTTGCGAAAGTGTCTCAAATTATTACCACTAAAATTACGAGAACTACCATCTTGTCTCCACTGCATAGACGAAGAACCATCATGTGTTGGATTACTCCGCTTCTGAGTGTAATTTTGATTACTTCCCCTATTCCAATTTTGTTGAGCACCCTGAAATTTTTTTTTGAAATTAGGGCCATATGGTGTTGCCGAAGCAGCTGGCAACCCTTCTTTCACTTTAGAATTGCTAACTGTAGCATGGGGATGTGCTGTGGCATACTGACAACAGTATTCCTCCATTTCTTTTAAGTTTTTAGGCTTACGCTCATGAAGGAATGCAAGAAAAGAATCATTAACTGATGACAAAACCTTATCTCGCAATAATAAGTCCATTAGACCTTCATATGTTTTCTCAATCTGAGACAACTCAACCCATCGTGTAAATGTACGACGTATCTTTGTAACAAAATCAGAGAAATCTACTCCATTTTCTGGCAACATTGTCCTAAAACGAAGACGATAGTCTTCTTGTTTTAGTTGATATTTTTTTAGTAATGCTGCCCTGACAACATCATAATTAGTCCTCTCATGTTCGTCTATTGTCATAAGAGTAGTCACTGTGTCACCTGTAAAAAATGGCATCAGTTGTTCAACATATTTTTCCTTTTTTATGTTATGCGTATCACACAAAAATTGGAATCTATCTAGATAATCTGCTACGTCATCCTTTAAAGGATTGAAATGAGGCAATTTAATCCTACTAACAAACTCCCTTGTCGTACTCGAAGTTGTTTGCTGAGCACCCGTACTCGCCAATTTCAATTTCTCTAACTCCAAAGTTGCGAGTTTTTCATCAAGTTCCATCTTCTGTTTTCTTTCCTCATGTTCCATTTTTCTAATTTCAGCCTCAGCTTGAGCTTTCCTCTCCTCTGCAGCAGCTTGAGCTTTCCTCTCCTCTGCAGCAGCTTGAGCTTTCCTCTCCTCTGCAGCAGCTTGAGCTTTCCTCTCCTCTGCAGCAGCTTCTTTGTCTAATCTCTTCTGTTCAGCTTCTTTGTCTAATCTCTTTTGTTCAGATTCTTTGTCTAATCTCTTTTGTTCAGCTTCAAATCTCCTTTCCTCCACCTGCATCTGCAATTTCTTTTGTTCAGCAGCAATATCAGCTTCTCTGTCTAGCCTTTTTTGTTCAGCAGCTGCTTCTCTTTCTAATCTTTTCTCTTCAGCCTGAGCTTTTTTCTCTTCAGCAGCTAATGCTTTGTCATACTGAGCAGCACAACCCATGTTGTTCTAACTGTTGACCAGTCTTATCAATGGCTCTCCCTTGTGTAATAAAGTAGTCCAATGTAGACATCTTGTCTACTGCGATCAGTAACTTGCAGAAGCAAATATATTAAATTATCCCACTTTAATGGGAGACAAGTCTGAAATGCTAGACTTGTATACTCACTTCACTTTATTTACTGTCTTAGTCTTAGACAAAGACTTTGTATGTTCCTCTTGTTTATAATGTACCCAAAAAATCACTTGAGTACCTGTGGAAAAAAAAATTCCCTTATATCCCACTCACTATGGGCACAAGTCTTTTTTATAAAGAACTTGAATATGTATTTCACCTTGTCTCAATCTTTGTAGATAACAAGTCTTTTATCAAAGAACTTGTATAAATATCTTATATAATATTATTTTATTAAGAAACTCTATATGAAGAGTCTACCTTATCAATAATATCAAAACATGACCAAGTATGTGTATGTAGACTGTGCATGACAGTAATGTAGTACAACCAAAAAAAAAAAAAAATACAAAGACAAAAATACAAAACAATACAAATGGCAACACTGTTTTAACCAAAAATGTGGAGAGAAATACACAAGAAAGGAGAGACCTACAGAATACAAACAAAACAAATCGACAATCAAAACTGAAAAACAGACAAAATATTACAAAAACAACGTTAAGTACAATTACATCACAGCTAACATCAATAGCGACCAATTGTCACTAGCAAATTTCCAAATTAAGAAAATTTGCACCTACAGAACGCTTACAGTAAGCCTCGATCAAGTGGCATATTTACCGTAAGACCCACCAACCGAAAAACCCGCAGAAAAATACACAAAAACAGCAGAAATAACATAAACATATAGCAATCAATTTCAATGTGTTGCAGAACAAGTTCAGTCACAGCTGAAACTAAAATAAATTCCTTGCTCCTTGCGAACACAGAAACGAAATGTCAAACGCGCACTGAACGTCAAATCCACTGTAACATAAAGTGGTATTCACGAACCAAAGTTACTATGACCTTCTCAAATTAGGGCTTGCACATTGAATGTTTACTATTTTCACGTACTGTTTACAGACACTTGACCTCCAACAATGTAGCTTGAATGCTCTGACCTAGAAAAGTCTGTTGTTGAATGAAACGTGTAACAACCAGCAGTACTGTTTACAATAGGAACCCGCCTTCTATGCAGTTATGGTCCACGTAGCAAATGCCTAGTAGTTCACTTCAGTACTTGTCTTGTTATGCTTTATGTAGCATTATAATATAAATGCTCGTACTGTTTATTTGGGTCAACCGTTGATGACCTATTTCTGTCCTGTTGTAGCCAAAACTTGCAAGTGTAGAATTAGCGCTGTGTGTTACGGCTGTCCCGTGTGTAGCTTAGACCCACAGATCAGAAGTGTAATGTGTACTTGTCCTTCTTGTAACTTTCTCGACAAAACTGGAGACATCATACATGTAACCGCCAACCAGGAATGTAAATTTCTGGATCCATAAATGTCAACAATAATGTCAAATGCTCGCTCTGTTCTTTTTAAACCCACAGATCTGGTCCATCAGAAATGTAAGTTTCTAGGCCACATTGGCGACAAGAAATGTATCATAAGAGCCCACGTAACTGGCCACCAGAAATGTAACTGTCTTTTTTTCTTTGTTGATGTGATCACTGGCCCAAGACAGTATACATGTTGTTAGATGTGTAGTGCGAGCGTATGATGAATTGAGTGTGGGTGCGAATGAAGGCGCGAATGTGTTTAGGCTCATATAGATGTAGATCCTGCAACCCATACTCTCACATGCAGTAATCAAGGATGCTTTGACACTGCAGGCATGTTTCAAGACATTTATTGACGGGAACACACATAGTATCAACAGGAACAGTCAGTGTAACAAGGTCATGCTGACCTGACATCGATAGGTATACATTTGGCATTCAAAAAGGTAAACATCAGAATAGACGTGCATGGTCAATAGCAAAGTTCTTCAATAATGACAGTTCGTAGCGTCGCCCTTGGCGTCTCTGACTAAACGCGTCAGATGCCTTAGTTACTATGACACATAGGTGCAACTTGGCACTCCCCGCCAATTGCACATATCAGGCTGTAGTATAATAGCCGAAAGCACAGGCCTCGTTCTGACGTCGGCCGTGTACTTCTGTTAAATAGGTTATCATCAACCCTGCAGTAATACTTATTGTAGATAGAAGTTCCGCCAATCTGCGGCTCCCACAATATATCTTCGTCACTGGATTTCTGGACAATATAAGACTAACAGTCTTGGATGGCTACCTCGAGCACAAATATATAAGTTCTGAAATGGCGGATCAGTGAGCTGCTGTTCACCCTAGGTAATCCTTTACATGTTCTGCCACCGAAAAGCGTAATAATGCATAAAGGTCGGTATTACCTGGCAAATGAATCCTCAGAACATCACAAGGAATTCTGTCGTCATCCCGACGCACAGAGATTCACTGGGGAAAACTGCCATAGCAGTTACTTCGAAGATTCTCCCCGAAAAACAATGGACTCTTGGTCCCTTCAGAAAAACAGGACCTCCCGGCTTCCCGGAAGTATATCTCACTCCCGCTTAAAAAACCTTCCCATAGGCCTACGCCGAACTGTCAACCTCTGACCCTACAGGTCAAACACAATGAATGAATAAACAAGGGAAGACAACCCCTAATCAACCTGACATCGCAGGTAAAGACACAATTATACTTATGATACAAACTAAGCAAATAACTTGACAGATGACTCCGTCGAAAATGACAGCAACACTAATCTTCATAGTTTCTGTCACAGAATTGGCCGTTCGCCTTTTCCTCATTTTTCTCTCTCTGCAACTATCCAATTATTTCTTCATTTTACGCACATAAACCTGTCCCATCGCCGCGCCTTAGATTTGTTGACTTCTTTTCATACTGTAAAAGTGTTATTTCACGGCTAAATGACCATCTTTACAAATTAATTGTAAAGGCTTAAGTTGTTAAACTAGATTGACTTCATACGGTCAACGAAAAGTATTGGGGACTTTCTAAGTAATCCTTTCCCGTCAGACCCATATGCCCGTCTGTGGGCATTGTTCACTACAACCGCCTTCAGACACTTGGGCGGATAATATAAAAGAAAGTACAGGTGATTATTGCTTAACTCACTTCCGACCAGACATTGTGTGTGTAATTATTACAGAGAACCCGTCTCGGTAGACAAATTAGTGATGACACTATCTGCAAGAGATGTTACAAATCGTAATTTGAAAGATTACTTAAGAGAACGGAAGAAGTCGGGCCATATATGGAAGATGAGGTCATGTGTTTACATTTTTAAATGCTATTTTAAAATACGCGGAGGAAATTGTTGGGATAAACCCTATCATAACAAGCACGATTGAATACAATTGGCTGGACAATTCTAGATGATACAAACATTATTTGTGATTGGAGCCTGGTCAGATTGTAACAACCACGTGCGTGGGACGAAAGTTGCAACATAATCTGACACTTTCGACGGTTTAGAGCACTGCGAAATTCACCTCGTCAAGAAGACAACCAGCTAGCCAGAGTAAGGAATAGGATCAGCATTCCATTTATTGGACCAGACCTTGTTTGAGCATCTTATGAACGTATATCCCAGGAAAACTCTATCTACATTAACACGGAAAGCCGAAATCCTGGGAATCTGGATACACAAAGTTAGAGTGGGAGCCTAGTGTAAAGTAATACCCCAGGCTGCGTGTAAGAGGCATCTTAAACAAGTTGCTTTAACCATTGCTCTGAGCCAGGAGTCAGTATTCCTAAAGAGATTTAAGGATGGGTTGGACATTTTAAAATTCTACATTTTGCATTTATTAATATGTTAAAATTGCTAATGGATGTCCAAGTCATCTGTGGCTGGCAACCTCAGCATATAGAATGATGATTTATTTGTTTCACTTCTTTCATTGTACTAGTCGGTAGTACCAGTTGAGGGTGCTATCTCTCGAACAAAGAGTGTGGTATAAGTAACCTGCTGTCAACGCTAGATAGTATCATCAGATGGGTCTTGAAGACGCTGGACCAGCTTCGTGGTTACTCCCTGATATTTCTTGGAACGAGTCACAACCTCTCGACTTGACCAGTGACGTGAGTGAATCAGTCCATAACCTGCAAAGAACCAAACATCGGCTGGAGCAGAAACCAACAAACTTACTGGCAGTTACGTACAAATTTAAAAGCTTAAAAGCTGCTAAGTGAACTTTCAAACACATGCCTCACTATACATAATATCACCCTGTGGTGATAACCTTTTTTTGAAAGAGCATTATTCATTTTACACTGTTAAATATAATTGATTATTAAATTTGTTATTTGTATATATATATATATATATATATATATATATATATATATATATATATATATATATATATATATATATATATATATATATATATATATATATATATATATATATATATATATATAAACTTATAGTTGATTTAATCCTTTTGAGTGTACTGCACTCGTATGTCTCAGTCATCTTAAATACACTTAAAACAGAGCTACTAAATTAAGATTTCATTGAATTAAATCAGAACAAGCTAAATCACATAATATACCTCTACACAAAAATTGTCGGGCAGATAATAAGTAAACTGTGCTAAGACACATTCAGCACTGTTCTTGACTTCTGAAATATCTTATGAACATCCCCTCGAGGTAGAAGCATCATCATCCTGTATCTCTGCCATGAGTAATCTTGTGCGAAGGTAGATACCTTTGAAGACCCACATTAAATACTCTAAGTTTTGGCCATTGTTGGACCATCACTGCAGAGCAAAGGGGAAGCAACCCGAGACAGTTTCTGTCTTTGATGTGTTGATGTTACGTCGTATCTTCTACAGGTTGAATTAAGTACATTAGTAGGAGTTTGCCATTGATTTTCATCTTCATACATTAAACTTTAGTCATCCGTAAAAAAGTAACTCGTTCATTGGTTTGTATTGGTCACTTTTCGTGTTTACTTCGTCCTCTGGGTTTACTTCTGATGTTATTTTGTCCATACAAACATTGAACCCTAACAGTGATAGTGCACAGCCTTCTCGAACTCCATTGGTTGTTCAAATGCTTCAGTGAGAGCATCAGAGTTCTCATGTTATCGAATAGTTGTCCCTGTATTCCAAAGTCTTCTAGTACTGACCAAAGTCTATCTCTATCCACTCTTTAGAAGGCCGCCTCCTGATCTATCAATACTATGTTTAGGTGACTGTCATATTCCACATGATAATCCCAATAATTAAACATTAATCCTGGCTCTTTAGGCGACACAATTCTTAACAAGCGTCTTTTAATTGATCTTTAAATCAGTATTCTGAAACTGTGATAATGTTATGTATGTGCCCTAATATAACCGACGGACCTTATGGCTAGGTTGAATGGAGCGCCCCTCACTAAAAGGCGGCAAAACTCCTATATTTAAAAAATACGATTGTTGATACAAACACAAGATTGTTGATACAAACACATGATTGTTGATACAAACACAAGATTGTTGATACAAACACACGATTGTTGATACAAACACAAGATTGTTGATACAAACACACGATTGTTGAGACAAAATCACGATTGTTGATACAAACACTAGATTGTTGATACAAACACATGATTGTTAATACGAACACAAGATTGTTGATACAAACACACGATTGTTGATACAAACACAAGATTGTTGATACAAACACACGATTGTTGATACAAACACAAGATTGTTGATACAAACATACGATTGTTGATACAAACACACGATTGTTGATACAAACACAAGATTTTTGATACAAACACACGATTGTTGATACAAACACACGATTATTGATATAAACACACGATTGCTGATACAAACACACGATTGTTAATACAAACACAAGATTGTTGATACAAACACACGATTGTTGATACAAACACAAGATTGTTGATACAAAAACACGATTGTTGATACAAAATCACGATTGTTGATACAAACACACTATTGTTGACACAAACACAAGACTATTGATACAAACACAAGACTGTTGATACAAACACAAGATTGTTGATACAAACACACGATTGTTGATACAAAAATACGATTATGCGTGCAAAGATTGTACATAAAAATACTGTCCAAACAAACATAAGATTGTTCATACAAACATAAGATTGTTCATACATACGTAAGAGTGTTCATACAAACATAAGATTGTTCATACAAACAAAAGATTGTTCATAAAAACATAAGAGTGTTCATAGAAACATAAGATTGTTCATACAAACATAAAAATGTTCATACAAACAAATGATTGTTCATACAAACATAAGGTTGTTCATACAAACATAATATTCTTCATACAAACATAATATTCTTCATACAAACATAAGATTCTTCATACAAACATGAATAGTGATGATGTTCTGAACGAGAGTAGTGTACCAAAGACGCTTCGAACACATACGAGAAACAAGTCTATTATTTATTTCCTGGTTTGTGGTTTTAATAAAAATTGACAGTACACGATATGGGCAGAAACAAATTAAAACAGATTGTGACGACTGGAACAATCGGGGCACAAAAAGATACAGTAGGGTGACAACAAAATAAGATATCGGACTGTTTAACACCATGACGCGACAAAAAATGGACAACTGAATCGATTCGCTGAACAAGTAACAGGAAACTGGGGAGGTGATAGATCTGCAAGGACAGTTGTCGAAGAGTTTGACAAAAAAATTTTTTTTTTTTAAATTCTATTGCGTATTCATCCATTCGTTATTTGCTTCTCCGTGCGTCAGAAGACCTTTGTCTGACCCAGCTTATTCCTAGCATGGCATTATTTTTTCCTTCATCAAGTAAATGAAACAGACATGCATGCTCATATTTACGGGCGTCATTTCTCACCCGACACCGCATCAAGCCACAGATTTCAAGAGAATAGATTTCCGGTCTCGTTTACTTCCACTTCTGCTCACACATGAACCTAAATGTTGACCACACATGTCTACTCACAGGGCAGTGGCAGTCACGGAACAAGAATGCGTGCCAACAATCAAATATTACGGACTTCGCAAGTCGACTGGCACATAACTATTTCACAGTACAGGAATCTGTGAACAAGTTGTCGTCTAAATCAGCGGTTCTCAAACTCTGGCGTAGGTGTGTCACCTTCACAAATATATGGAGACAGGAAACGATGATGCATGCGCCGTAGAGGAGATGCCTCCCTGCTGGATTTATATTTTTCTGTGTCTACTTTTATTTTTTCTTTTAATCAAAAGTTTCCGTAAAATATCAAAGGGTAATTTAATAGCTTAGTTGAACAAGTTAGTTCTGGATAATGTACACAATTGATTTCAACCTTTGATTATAGAGCAAACTCCGTCAAGGTCGGTCTCAAGCCCGACTGAAAAAGTGCGGAGGGAAGGCATGCATTTAGGCTGTAAGGAGGCAGCCTGTTACGTGCAGTCTTGGATATCTTACAATATTATACATTGGTATTCTTGTTATGTTCGCAAATATTTTGTAAACAAAATAGTGCTTAAGGGAAAGTCATTATTGAGTTACTTCCCTTGAAAGTTGTGCCGTCTCTTCGATCGAACTCCGCGGGTGAGTCCAGTTTTCTGCGATTTATTCTTCGTTTGGGTAATAATAGATTGTTCTTGCTTCAGAATATCTATGGCCTGAATTTATGTGTATTGTTTGTCTGAGTAGGACGAGTCTGTCTTATATCTGTATATCTTTACATATCTAAGTCGAACTATACGTTCTGTTGTCTCTAGAGAGGTCAAAGGCTATTCGGCGGATGTGTCGCTAGAGTGTGGTGTGATTTGGCTTCGTCCCGATAGGGACTGTGTTTTCTATGTCGGCTTGTCGCCGGGAAAAAGTGATCTCAGTATTAGTGGGGAAAGTGATAGTCGTCTAGACCTATCGTGTATGCTTTACCCCAGTGTTTATTCGTATTGCCAAGGAATGGCATTTTCATATTTCTGATACCAAGGTAATAATAGACACTCTTATGAACTCTCGTACGAAGCCACCATTTTCGATAGGTACGATTTGAATGTCTAAGAGAATATATTTGACTCGATGAAAACGACTTCGATTCCTAGCAGCACTATATCCTGTAGATTGCAGTCAATTGTTCATGATCAAATCTACAGAGCAATGAAATGTTTTATGAATGACTAACTTTAGGACAGATTCATTATCTGTATCCAAACGTGAGTGACAGCTCACGAGTGAAGCCATCTTGGAACCAAAACATGTAGTGACTTTCAAGAAGAGAAAAGGGATGCCCGTATTATCGCTTGTTTAGTCCAGAGATCACTGCTACACATGAGAACCCGTTATTAGCGGTTCAATATTATTATATGGAAAAATATGTGCTGAACATTATGTTGAAGAATCGTCGCTAGACGAGATTAGGTTTAGAAGCCATCTGAAATATTGTTTATAAGCTGACGTGCTCAGTCAGTGAAGTCAGATGATATATATGTATGGGCGATACTGAGGGCTTGGCTACTGACAGTCCTTGATACTATTATTCCACATGAGTGCCCATGTAACATAACATTGCAAGACCAGTTATCCACTGTACCATGATGTATTATGCCAACCTGTGATTTGTCACTATCTGTGCTGTCGAGTGTGTACGTCCAATTAAACTTTAGAAAAGGTACACAGTCGTTGGTGTCGATGACTTCCAGTCATACATGAGTGTGAGAAAAGAACATTTGTCAACACCACGAACCCTTATTAACATTCGCACATTATACACTCAATCCATGTCTACACACCACTGCGTAGGTCAAGTTGACATTCCATACACTACAGTGGAGCAAACAACACCATAGAGATCTTATCAACTGATGATGATGTCTGCTTCCATCCACTTATATCTATCTTTTGGTGGATATCATTTACGGGAATAAAAAAAACCAACTTTATCCAACCTTATCACAGCCCCTCCACCTTGTAAAGGCACTACCGGCCAAGCATCTGTTTACCTTAATAAACCGCATAAAAGAAACGACAGAGAGAAAACCCGACTGATCTTAAAGGCGACAAACTGGCACGAATTACGGACGGCGATTCTTAGATTATGGAACATTAGGACTATTAACGGGAAAGAAGAGGAGCTGGTTAAGGAGATGAGGAAAGCAAAATTAGACATCCTGGCTCTAATGGAAACGAATAAAAAGGGACAAAGAGTTATGAATCTCGATGGCGACATACTGCTCTACGTGAAGTCCCCACAACCGAAAGAGCTTGTGACGTACGTCTAGTTTGACTAGTGAATTTTCCCTGATATGATGGATGATTTAAAGGGACCTTTAGCTTTTCATAACATTAGAACCCCTGAACATTTGGTGTAACTTTTCGTTTGCCAGAACGCATTCCACCGGGACTCATGTAGGATACAGCGACGAGATCAAAGAGACAGACCGAGGGATCTTAAGGGAGACTATCGGCGTTATCAAAGACAGTAGTTTTCCCTGATACGAGACGCAGTTGCTTGCCGCTAATTTCGCGTCTCGGTGTCAATCGAGGAACCGAGCGAACGGGGGAAAGCGAAACGGGCAGCAACGAGCGGATACGAAGACCAGGGGGCGGTTTCTTCTCTTGATTTGGCGGTCAGATCCCCAAAAGTTCGTGAGATCAAATAAGTTGTCAAGTTTATCATGTCCCACTCAACTTACATTTCATTTTAGCTAAATAGACCATGAAGAACTAGACACGTTATCACTCGCTGGCCAGACCTTTACAGAAGCACTAGCTTTATTGAAATCTTGTTATAGATTTTCCCCTGGATTTTATATATATTTGCAGTGATTTCTAATTCTGTGCAAAGCGGTAAAATATATATTGTGTAAAGTGATCAGTGGTCTAGTCATTCTATTTCAAGGGATTTTGTGTTAATTTAAATCTATTTAATTAAACCATCTCAAGAGTTCCAGTTTTAAATATAATGATCTATCTATTATATTATTTCAAAAGATAATAGATGCTTAAATTAACTTTTAAAGTCGCGAAGGAATTTATAATTAATAAATTCAGTTAAGTCCTAGTTTTATAGATGTGTGTTTTTAACCACTAGAATTCGCGCAGTGTTTATTAAATACATAATTAAATACTCGAGTGTATTATAAGTCGTAACGGGAAATTCATCGCGCTTTAGAAGGTTATTTGTTTTCGGTATATTACATGTCTTTTTTTTTTTCATACAGAGTGATCGTAACCTGTGCGATCCCAGCATTAAGAAAGCAATAAAGAAATCAATCTAAGCAAAGCAAAGCATAAACAGTGTGTAGAGTTCCCCTGACGCAGAACTTGTTGAGACTGTGTAAATTTTTAATCTTTGAGGCGATTCTATGTTTGGAATTCCGCTATCTAACTTATAGCAAAGAAAGCACACCCAAAGACAAATTTAACGCACCATCAAACAACTTAAGTCGTAACGGGAAGAAGAACACTGGCCCGAGCTTTGTTAGTTTACTGACACAGAGAGATAATTCATAATTTCCTGAACAGTGATGTGACTAGTTTTCTCACTGGACTTAAACCATACCTCACGGATAAAGTGTACCAGCACGCGTAAGAATTTTATTATCCGCGGCATAGTCAAATAGACCACACCATCCTCACCCCGGTATCAGAGACCGTGCCCTCCCATAGAAACTGTTATTAAGAAAAGAGACACAACTACAGATTCATTTTCCAGCGATTACGGGACCCTTTTATGTGCTGACCGCCTACCCGATAATCTGGGGCTAGAACTTGAACAAACACTCATACATTTAGTTGAGGTGTAACTGCTGTTGTGTTATTCTATGGAGTGCAAGATTTTTTCACAATCGGTAAGTGAGAGCAAGATGAGTGAAGGCCTTTGCTAGCGCGTGTATGAATGACAGGAAATTAATTCTTTTGTGTGACCATTTTGTTAACTTGCTTACCTGGTAACATATATCTTTTCTGTATACCCTACATTGTTCCTTTAAGTGGGATAGTTGATAATTTGTTAACTCTGTTTAAAACCACCTCCTTTCCATTTGCTTAGTAAAGGGAAGAACAGCTGGGAAGAACAGGTTTTTTTTTCTATCACTTATACCTAACTTGGTAACACCTCTTTCAGAGTAATTAACTTTACTGTTAGGTTAACACATTTTATGACAATCTGGATGAAGCAATTAAGAAAATTCCAAAGAAAGATCTTCTCATCGTTCTAGGTGATTGGAATGCTAAAATAGGGCCAGATGCATACGGTCACTGGGCTGGCACAGTGGGGAAATTTGGGACTGGAGAAACCAACGATCGAGGACTAAGGCTACTAGAATTTGCCAGCAACTATAAACTAACCCTTGCAAATACACTATTTCCTCATAAGTTATCAAGAAGAACAACGTGGCATGCCCCAAAAACTGAGATACATAACCAAATTGATTTTATTCTTGTATCCAAAAGATTCAAGTCCAGCATTAATAAAGCCAAGACTAGGACTTTTCCTGGCGCCGACATTGGTAGTGATCACGACATGGTATTGATGACGCTCAAGCTTAAACTCAAAAAGAACTATAATCAAAACAGATGTTCTCAGTTAAGATTCAATTTAGACAAATTGAAAGATCCAGAAATCGCGGGAATCTTTGAGGCAACTGTTGGAGGAAAATTCGCAGCTCTCAACTTTTTGGAGGATTATATCAACTCAATCACAGAGAACATGAAAGACGTGCTCATTGAATCAGCAACAGAAATACTTGGTAAAAGAAAGAAAATAAACAAACCATGGGTTACAGATGAAATTCTGAAGTTATGTGATACACGGCGAGAAATGAAAAAGGTTAAGAAAGAGGTTCCTGAAGCAGCATGGCAATACAGTATGGTGAATAAAAATATTAGAAAGAAAATGAAACAGGCCAAAGAAAAATGGGTAGCTGATCAATGTGAGTCCATTAATACGGGGCTAATAAAAGGTAACAGCAAGGCAGTTTTTGACACATTAAGAAGACTATCAAAACCCCAACAGCCCAGGGTAACTGTCATAGAAGATAGCAATGGGGCTCTGCTCAATGAAAAAACAGCTGTAATGAGAAGGTGGACAGAATATTGTAAAGAATTATATAACTGTAAACTTGACACTGACTTAGGCATATTAAACAACATTAAGTGCGAAAACAGAGAACTCGGAAATGCAGCAATACTACGGGAAGAAGTGGAAGAGGCTATATGTTCGATGAAAGGAGGGAAGTCACCGGGTGTGGATAATATACCAGCAGAGCTCTTGAAATATGGAGGACCAGATATAGTAAAAATCATGACAACAATTTGCCAGAAGATATGGAGTACAAAAAAATGGCCAAAAGAATGGACGCAGTCATTAGTAATACCGCTTCCAAAGAAAGGAAATCTAAAAATGTGCAAGAACTACAGAACAATTAGCCTTATTAGTCATCCAAGTAAGGTGATGTTAAGGATACTTTTGAACAGAATAAAACAGAAATCAGAAGAAATCTTGTCAGAGGAACAGGCTGGCTTTAGACCAAAAAGAAGTACTTCAGAACAAATCTTCAATATTAGATTACTGATCGAAAAACATCTCCAGCATCAACATGATTTATACCATAACTTCATCGATTTCACAAAAGCCTTCGATCGAGTCTGGCATGAAGGTTTATGGCAAATAATGAGAAAATTCAATTTTGATACCAACATCATAGATATCATTGAAGCACTATACAAGGACGCAAGCAGTGCTGTTTTTGCAAGCAATGACATTGGAGAATTTTTCAAAACAACTGTAGGAGTTCGCCAGGGATGTATCCTGTCACCAGTGCTCTTTAACATTTATCTAGAACATATTATGCAGGAGGCTCTCTACGATTATAAATCAACCATATCGATTGGAGGCCGACCTCTGTGTAATCTACGTTTTGCTGATGATATTGATCTGATAGCTGGAACAGAATCAGAACTTCAAGACCTTACCTCTAGACTGGAGAAAGTAACAAGAACATATGGGATGGAAATTAATATAGAAAAAAGCAAGATATTGGTGAATAGCCATAAGAAACATGTTCCGACCAACATTACGTTAAATGGGCAAACGTTAGAAGAAGTTAACACCTTTAAATATCTCGGGTCCACTATATGTAGTGATGGAAGATCAAATAAAGAAATCAAGACAAGACTTGAGATGGCCTCAGCTGCCATGACAAGGTTGAATGTGATCTGGAAAAGTAACATCAGTTTTCCTGTGAAGATCAAATTATACAAATCACTTGTATTATCTGTTCTCTTGTATGGGTGTGAGGGCTGGACACTCACTGCAGATACGGAGCGAAGGATTCAGGCTTTCGAGCATAAATGTTATAGAAGAATTTTGCGCATTTGCTATAAAGAGCACAAAACAAATGTCTATGTTAGAGAGAAGATAAACACCTATGCAGGCCATCAAGAACCACTTTTGTCAGTAGTGAAACGTCGAAAGCTTGCCTGGTTTGGGCATGTAACTTGTCATGACTCCCTTTCGAAAACGATCCTCCAGGGAACAGTCGAAGGTAAACGGAGAAGAGGAAGGCAAAGAAAATCCTGGGCTGATAACATCAAAGAATGGGCAGGACACGGTTTCTCCACACTTGTACGCATTGCTGAGAATAGAGAGCAGTGGAGGACCCTGTCTGCTGATGCTTCCACCATGGCACCCCTACGACCCATGACGGGTTATGGGTTGAGATGATGAACGTACCCGTGTTCCTGATATTATCTATCTCTGGACTGGGTTTGTCTTTGTCTAATGAGCGGGAAGGGCTTAGTCGATACCAATCTTCTTCACCCCCTCCCAAACTTGTTATTTGCATTTGTGTACTTATGATAATTTATGTAATATCTGATATTTTTAGTGATTGATGTTTAAAGTGAATAAAATCACCTAAACTCATTTAGTTCTGTGTGTTGGATATACCCAAAGCCCAACATTTCCCCTATTCGTTTAATATAGTTTGTATCAACGTCGTGTGTGTGTTTGAAAACACCAAATCGGTGAGCGCGCAGATGCGAGTCTGGAAAACTGGCAAATAATTGTTTGACCAGGAGAGTGAAAGAGAAGATTGAGAGACACGATTTGTCGTAAATAAGTCTGTCTTTACTCTCCTCCAGCACGCTGTGAAGCAACTATTAAATCTCTACATTTTCTATCACTGAGCTTTCCATCATCATTTTCCACTCTAAACCGGACCACTATTTCTACGACTCTTTTCTCTCAAAATAAATTTACGACAGAGCTAAAGTGGGTGTGGATTGTATTGTGGCTAAAAACAAAAGAGATAGCATCAAAGGATGGAACTTTGTCTCAGAGCGCCTTATGGTTCTAATGCTAAAAGAAGGAGAAACCATTGTCAAACCTTGTCATTGTATATGAGCCAAATGAAGATGAGCGACCAGAAGTCTCCGTGCTGCTTTAAAAGACAGTGGGCGACTGCCTGGATGAAATTATCCTCCTCGGAGATTTCAATGTCAGAGTTGGAAATGGCCATGCTAGATGGGGTGGAGTTATCGGAAGATATGGAGAAGATACACTAAAGAACAATGGAAAGCGTCTCCTTAGATTCTACACTGAGCAAAACCTTGTCATTATGAACACAAAGTTCCCCTATTAGCGCATACATACATACACCAGATATGAACCAAGTATGACTGAGAAATCAATCATCGACTTTGCCATTGTTAGGAATAGTTCATTTAAGTATGTCCGGGATGCTAGAGATTAAAAGTGATCACTCACTATCTGCTGACAATTAAAAGAGCAACTGAAAGAGTTGCTTGGTCTAGGAATTGCCTAACATCACGCAAGAAGCTAAGTGAAGGAGAAATGAGCATTTAGAGCTACAAGCTGAGGGAGCCAGAAGTTAAGACGAGGTATCAGGGGCTTATTGCTACAGCGGTGAGAAACATAGAAGAACAACCTGATGACCTAGAAACCCTCTGGCTAAAATTCAAAGACATTATAAAATCAGCTTGTCATGGGTTGCCTCCCCTTAGCTCTGCAGTAGTGGTACAACAGTGGCCAAAACCTAGAGTATCTAATGTGGGTCTTCAAAGGTGTCTACCTACGTACACGATTATTCTTGGCAGAGTTGTAGGTAGAAGGATAATGATGCTTCTAGCTCAAGGGTGTGTCCACAAGATATTCAGAAAAGCGAGAACAATGCTGCATGAGGCTGAGCAAATGTTAACTCTAGTACCTGCAGTCAACTTTTGTGAAGGATATGGTTTTCTTGTAATTCGTTAGCTCGTTCAACCCCCCAACACCACCCCGCCCCCCTCCCGCGCTGAGTTAATTCAGCGAAATTTCTCTTATTATTATTGTATAGCTCTGTTTAAGTGTATTTAAGAAATTGTCTGAGACATACGAATGTAATACATTCAAAATAATTAAATCAACTTTAGAGATGTCTTTTTACAAGTAACAAATTTAATAATCAATTATAATTTAACTGTTATAAAAATGAATAATTCCTTATTGAAAAAGTTGTCATCACTGGGTAATGTTATGGCGTTAAAAATTGGATAGTTCACTTGGCAGCTTTTATGTTTCTACTTAGCTGCCAATGAGTTTGTCTGTTCTGCTCCAGCTGATGTTTGGGTCTTTGTAGATAGATGACTGGATCACACTCGTCACTGGTCAAGTATCAGGGAGTAACTACCAAGCTGGTCCTGCGTCTCTAAGACGCGTCTGATGATGGTCTCTAGCGTCGACTTCAGGCCACTTATACCCTCACTTGTTCCAGAGATAGTACCCTCAGTTGGTACCACTGACTAGTGTCACAAAAGAAAAGAACAAATCCCCTCTTGAGTATTGAGTTTCCCAACACATACTTATGTGTCCCCCTCTTCCTATTTCACCATCCCATCTATCTCAGAACTGTTACCCTCGCTGATAATTAATATTAATCCCATTGAGCGGAAAACTTTCTTTACATTTAAATTGAATAGATGTATATTTAACTATACATTGGTTGAAAAGGTTAATAATATAAATTGAATCTGTTTCCCTTTACATCTACTATGTTTGAAAATGTTAATAATATAGATTATGTACATCATTTCTTTCATCATTCACTCCCTGCTCCATATGGAACTTGGGACTACCTCTGCTTTTGGTTCTCTGTAAGAAACTCGCAATAAAGCAGTCACCAGCCCTGGTAGTGGTCGTTCATGAAATCATTATTCTATATCCTGAGGCTACCAGCCTCAAATCATTTGGACATCCACTAGCAATTTTCACATACTAATATTCACATGTCTATATATACGTAGTTCACATGTTAATAATGCAAAATATAAAATTTAAATGTACAACTTACGCCAATCTTTAAGCTCACAGACTGCTAGCTCAGAGAACGAACGAACGAACGAACTTTATTTTCGAAGGGTTAAGAATTGGGCGCGCAGGCCCGTCTAACATTCTGCCCTCATTTATCTTGCATACTATATCTTTTCAATCCCACGTGTTACTTAAAGCATTAATATGAAGGCATGCAACATTATAAAGGTGATATAACAGCGTACGTTTACAGTATTTTTCATTAAACAAACATTATAACAACATAAAATAAAAAGAAATTAAAAAAAAAAAAATTAATTAATTAATTAATTTAATTTAATTTTTTAAAAATAAAATAATTTAAAAAAAAATAAAGATAAAAAAAAAAAAAAAAAAAAATATCCGTACAATAAATCATGAATTCGTACATAATCAGATTAGGTGGCATGGTATCAGAACTCATGAAGTATTTGACAGTCTGCTATTGAAGGAGGTGAGACCTGGTGTTATTTCTTTGCCCTCCTTAACCCAAGAGCAGAATCAGTAGGATAATGAACGAACGAACGAACTTTATTTTCAAAGGGTTAAGAATTGGGCACGCAGGCCCGTCTGACATTTTACCCTTCCTCTCTCTCTTTCATCATGTATACTGTATCCTTTCATCACATTTACTTTAAGCATTATTTAAGGCATTTTAAAAATAAATTAAAGAAACAAAAAATTTAAAATAAAGTATTAAACAAAATAATTTTTTTTAAATTAATGAAAATGAAAAAAAAAAAGAAACAAACAAGACTGATAAAAATCGAATTCCTCATACAGTAAATTAGTGATTTGAGACATATTCAGAGGTGTGTTATAAGAACTCGTGAAAAATTCAAACGGTCTGCTACTGAATGAATAGGGACTCGGTGTGTTTTTCCAGTGCACGCGAAAGACTTTACGAGAGGTGAGCAGCTTTGAGTCTCATAGCAGATACTGCTGCAATGAATGCAATGATACTAGGTTCATCAAGATGAGGTGGGGTAAACAGTTACTTTCCTCGCTGTCTTTGCCGTCCCACACTCAAGACCAAAATCAGACTAGGTAGATAGTTAGATAGATATATACGAAAGCAATTAATTTGCCAAGGGTTGAAAATCGGGCACAGTCCCCTCTTGCATTTTTCCTTCCTCTTGCTCATCTTTTGTTACTGTTACTCAAACATTCTCCAGCGTACTTAAAGTATTAATTTAAGGGCAATACAACATTACAAGGTAGCATAACAGCATACATTAACAGTACCTGATCACAAAATTAGATGAGATAGATGGACATAACTTTATTTAAAAAGGTAAAGAATTGGGGACCCAGGTCTGTCCGACCATCCAGCCCTTTATCTTTCATTCTGTATCCCGACACTCACTCATGTGTTCATCAACAATTAATCTGCATTTTTGAATGTGTCATTGTTACCGTCATTTTTGTCGGTTCCAGAAGATGTAAATCTATTTTATATTTTTGATAATCGAAGGTACAGAACTGTATGTTAACTCCCTGACACAGGTTTATTAGGGGTTACCTTCCCTGTGTTTATTCTTTCTTAAGACGGGATAGTTAACTGTTCTCAAATCTATTCTGTCTACGCATGCGCTAGCTTTTAGCGCGAACCGAACAGACTTCCGTCTGTGAGTTATGAGCTGGTTTTCTGCCGGACGAAGATGTCCGTTGTTCTTCTTCTGCATTATCTGGGGAAAAGATAGTCTTGTGATATTAGTGATTTCCCCAGAGTTATTCTGTTCGTCTGGAATGACGACAGGTGTTATTTGTGTATTGTTTGGAATTCTGTCCAAGGTAAAATTACTTTATTATTACGCAAAGTTTGCAGAACATTTAGTATGAACCTGTGAGTAGCGCTCACAGTTCTTGTGATCCAGAGTCCATTATGTGTGCTTGACGTAGCCAGTTAGGTCTATTCGTTGAAGTACGTTATAGAAGCACAATAACCATATATTGTTATGAAACCCGCAGGATGGCGGTACGTTTCAGCATGAAAGATAATACATGCCTATGGAAAAATGTACAGTTGTTTATCAACCATTATAAGGCCCGTCATTACGGCCTATAACTTTGAGCAGAAGAATAAGTACCTGAAAGGTGAAGCCAGATAAAGTCTTGACTGTATTATCAAGTTCACAGACTTCCATATTAAGCAACTATATTTGTTTAAGGACTACCTGACGCGTTCAGTCAGGGGGGCCCTGAGTTACAGTAGGAAAAGAATGTGTTGTCAAGCCAGCGTTATTAACATCATACCTATGAGATATACGGAACTGATGATGTTCGATGTTATTAATTATTACCTCCTATGAACAGTTGTTTAAGGACAGACCATTGTCGATAACGTCCTTATAGATGAGTGGTTCAAGCTTTATTTACCAGATGTTTTGCCAGTCATATCCAATATACATGATGTGTCTTGATTCTCGTCCATTTGACTGTACCTGTTGATGTCACTGTGTCACGTAATTAAATGGTTGAAAGTTCCAGCAGTTTTCTACAATTACTGACTACTGCATGTGAGTGAGTGGGTGCCTTGTTTACATTTCAAAGATCCTATACGCATTCGTGTCTCTACACACCCACCTCACTTGTCAACCATACAATCTTCGAGTACCTTACATACAAGAAATGTCAAATAATAATAATAATTTCTTACGCACTTCTGTAGCAGGACACATCTTCGAGCAGTAAAAATGTATATCTGCTCATTCTCATACACATCATCACATTTAAGCAAAAATATAAATTACATATTTCAAAAGTACAGTGCTATGCAGGTACATTCTCACATACATTACATTATATAGTAATACTACATGGATATAAAACAAATTATTCACATACACAATAACGAGCGGAAGAGGAAAAGAAATGTTGATATATAGATGAGATGTGGACTGACAAAGGCTGCTTCTGTGGTGGTAGATAATCGGTGTTGAATAAGTGTTTGAAAAGTGCTTTGTTGAATGTGTATTGTGTAGGTAGGTTTTTATGTGATGTGGAAGGCTGTTCCACAAGTAGGCTCCAGAGTAGGCTAGACTCTTTTTTTTGAACAGGTCGATCCTAGGTTTGGGCAGACGTAACTGATGTAATTGTAGTCCCTCTCTTCTACTGGTTTGAAACAATGATCGTAGGTACGGCGAGGCATTGTTTGATAGAATTACCGTGAGTCAGCTTGGCTTTGTTGTAGAGGAGACTTGTTTTTAGGGACAGTATTGGGTTCTTTTCATATAGTAAGGCAGCTTGACGATGCCTCTTAAACGTGGTCTGGGGTGTTGTTATTTTGGCAATAAGTTCCCACCTTGACTTTGTGTTACATTTTCCTCAAGTTCCGGTTTTCCGTGTTAAAATTGTAGAGTTTTCCTGGGCTCTAAGTCCTCAAGAGCTCAAACGAGGTTCGGTCTGGTAAATGAAATCTGCTGCTATACTTAACTCTGGCAAGGTCTGGTTGTCTTCTTGGCGCGAGGTGAATTTTCACAGTGTTCTAAACTAACTAAAGTGTCAGGTTATATTACACTTCGTTCCCTCCGCAGTACTTTGTTACGATTTAGGTAGTGTCCAATCAGGACGATTTAGGTAGTGTCCAATCAGGAATTTTGTTCTTCCTATGTTTCGAATGCCCTCCAATCGTTTCAAAACCTGTGTGTTTTGATGGGATAATTCAAAATATTTCAACTAGAAATGTCTGTGCGTTAATACAAAGGTCATGTCTTCCAAATATGGAAGTGAGATTTCCGTACTATTTACATACATGGGTCCAGTCTACTTAATCCACTGTACATTGCAAACCGTTGGTCAAGTTGATGACCCTTCTTTTCAGTGTCGTTGACCTCATCATCATTGGCCTATCCTTACGGCCCACACTTTGTATTCGCGATATAAAAATATAAATCGGCCAGAGACTATAAGCCTGATAATACCACAACAATATAACAAATGTGGTATCAGATGCATTATTCGAAAAAATACTCCCTGGATATGGTAATAACTTCTGGGTAAGTTATTGTACCATTCTGCATAATATCAAGTAAGTGGCGGCCTCCGAAATAACAATGCCACTGAACATCAGAAACTACAGACAGCTATATTTCCTCAAATCAATGGATGTATGCCTGCGTGTAGCAACATATTATAACAGATTAACTTTATCCTTAACAGTCATGTCGAGTCTGCCGAATGCTTACCAGCAGGTCGATAATTTATCGTCTGGTACTCCCAGGTAAACACAATTCGTCGTATTACCATCTGGACGAGAAAGTCACGCTCGCCTTTTCAGTGATTAAAAAAATTCGCTGGGTGAATTTTCGTGTGAAACAGGCAATCTGGTATACCAGAATATTTATCACAGGATTGTCGATTAATGTTGCATCATCCGCCTACTCTTAACAAGGTCAAGCGGGCAAACAAACATGACGACTTATTACTGTAGGGAGTGTAAGATGATTTGAAAATACAAAATATCTGCTTGACAGCAGATAAAGAAAAAGTGCCGACCACTGAAAATTTCACGTAATCAGTACTCACAACAAATGTACAAGTAACTGACTACTGCGGGATAGGAGAAGATATCGATCCAACAATGCCGTCACACAGCTGCAGCAGAAGAATGTGGTGAAGTCCAACGGGAAGACGGGGAAGAGGACAAAATAAGTTAAAGATAAAATAAGAGAGAAGAAAATGGCATGGAAACAATACTTAGAAGCTAAAAACACAGCAGGAAAAACAGAGAAATACAGAGAATATATGATACTCAGAACTGAAGTAAAGAATAATGTGTTAGCAGCAAAACAAAAGTCCTGGGAAGAATTTGGAGAAAAGCTAGAAAAAAGATGCTCAAGAAAACCATAAATTGCTCTACAAGACCCTAAAGAACACGAGGATAGAAAAAACAGTGCCCCCTTAAATTCATAAAGACACCCTGAGGTGTAGGAGTTTGCCATCGGCTGTCGTTATCCTGGGATGGTTCAAATCTAGTCCTCGGTCCTTCAGAGATTGTCTAATGTTGTTCTCTTAGCGGACTCTGGGTCGTCCCGGAAACTGGATCCCTGCTTCTTGGTTTCCCGTATCTGTCGTGGTAGCCGATTTACTCCCATTCGGCTGCAGACATGGCCAGTTTATAGCACACCAAGTATCAATTATTGAATTTTGGTCTCCTACTTGCTTGACGAAACTTCACTTTAACCAGACGGCCAGACTATAAATTATACGAAGCGAGAAATACACAGACACACAGAAAAATCCATTGATTAGAGAAATAGATTAGATAGCCAGATCGATAAATACATTAATAATTTAGAAGCCTTAATTGGAGAAATAGATTAGACAGCCAGATAGATAACTATATTAATAATTTAGATACATCGATTAGATAAATAGATTAGATAGCTAGAGAAATATATAAATTAATAGTTTGGGCGATAATTTGATTAGAAATAAAGATGTAGTTTAGATATGGTAATGGAATACGCGAGGAAGCCGTGAGGAAGGACGAAGTTAGGGTCACCATTGGAACAGTCAGGAAAACAGTGACGAACATAGAATAAGTTCCTTGTTGGAACAGTCTGTCAGATAGGTTGGTTCATAATCTAACAACAGCACGCCTACGCGGCTGTCAGGAACGGATGATGATCAAGGAGACGATGAGTCGGGGATAACAGACATTTTAAGGAGGAACAGTACGACAGTACACACGTCTACTTTACGCCTATTGAAACCTGGAACTAGCAATCACTTACGCATGAAGTGTTTCATGACATACCAGTTGATGAGGTAAGATAGGTAGATAGACAAACAGAGAGATTGACAGACAGACAGATAGAGACAGTTAGAAACATACATATAGACAGGCAGAAAGATAGACAGACAGGTAGATCGACCGACAGGTAGACAGATAGTCAGACAGACAGATCGCCGACAGACTGATAGACGGACAGGCAGACATATAGACAGACAGACAGATCGCCTACTGACAGACTGATAGACAGACAGCCAGACAGACAGATCTACCGACTGACAGACAGATCGACCGACTGGCAGACCAACAGGGAGACAGACAGATAGACAGACAGAAATATCGACAGGCCAACAAACAGACAGACAGATTGACAGATCGACAGACATACAAATCTACAGACATACAGATCGACAGACAGACAAAGCGACGGACAGGGCGACAGACCGAGAGACAGACCTATAGATAGATAGAAAGATTGTTATTGTTATTGTTGGTGAAAAGAATCGACATCACTACACTCCGGGCAAACCCATAGGTGCTCAGTCTCCCTCAGTATATGTCAAAGAGTGTGAATGTTAACTGTTCTTGTAGCTCGCTGGTTGTATATACGACAGATGCATCCTCTAATACGTCCACCTCTGCTAGCCTTACGTTTGATGCCATATTACAACAGTCTTAACCTTGATGATTCATCTATTGCAGTGTCATTCTCTAACAGGCGATCATTTATTGTTCTCAGTATTTTTCCCTTATCCATATCCATATCCAGTGTCCCCACTGTAGGTGCTCTTGATGCTAGTCTGTCAGCTCTCTCATTACCACATATCCCAGCATGACCAGGACAGTAGATCCACGCCAGCCCTTGAAGACTTGAAGCTTCTATGAATGTTTTCCATTCATGCCGCAACCAACCACTTTGAACCTTTCGAAGCATGGTCTGAGAGTCCGACACAATGACTGCCTTTGTGAATGAAGTTTCAGATATCTACCCTAAGGCTGCAGTGACTGCCTCTACCTCCATTCTCATGCTGGAAGTTGTTATCTTGTAAGCCCCGCTATGTTCGGCGACGATTCTGCCCTGCACCCGAGCAGAGAAGCCCCAGCCTGATTTCTCACCACGGATCACCGACCCATCTGTATACACAATGGCATCATTTCCCCGGCATGATCATGTATCAGTTGATTAATTTCCAGTTCTGCTTTTCCATTGCCACAATTTCTACACTCTCTGCCAAGGCTGATGAGGACTTGCTCGTAATTAATCCAGTTCTCATCTGACATACTCCACTCCTTCCCTTTGAATATGTTTTCAACTGTGGCCACCTGCTTGATCGTTGTCTCTGCCTGTGCCATCCATGACATCCCTCTCTTTATTCTTGCTCCCTTAATGTCAGCTATGTTACCATGCAGGGAGTACCGTTTGTCTGTGGTTACTCGCATATAGGCTTTTCTTGGGCCATCGCATATCTGGATCTAATCGGCAGCACTCCAAGCATATACCTCATTGTCACAGTGGAGATATCTCGCGTACAGCCCAAGACTATGCGCATTCCTTCATTTTGAATGCGTTCTAGTCGTTCACATTGTGTTACTGACAGCGTGAGTATTCCCAGCCCATACTCAATGACCGATATGACTAGCTGTTGATGGTAAAGAAGAAATAGTAATCTCTGCTCCAGACGCGCCGCAGCCATTATTTTCAGGGCCGCTAGACCTCTCCTGCATTTCTCAACATGGTACATATACGGGAGCTCGCGATCGAATGTAACTCCAAGGTATTTCAGCTTCTCTTGTTCAATTTTCTGTCCATTGATAGTGATATCTGGGAGGTCTGTTTTCACAATGGAGTTGTTCAAGGAGCACCACATCATGCAGGCCTTGTTGGGATTGACTTTGGAGCCAGTTTCGTCGCATCATTTAGACACCTCCTGATAGATAGATAGATAGATAGATAGATAGATAGACACACAGACAGATAGATAGATAGATAGACACACAGACAGATAGATATATATATAGATAGATAGATAGATAGATAGATAGATAGATAGATAGATAGATAGATAGATAGATAGATAGATAGATAGATAGATAGATAGATAGATAGATAGATAGATAGATAGATAGATAGATAGATAGATAGATAGATAGATAGATAGATAGATTAAGAGTGTGTGAGAAAGAGTAAAAGAAAGAGAGAGAGAGACGGAGAGAAAGAGAGAACCGTGAGAAAGTTTCACTGATAGGCAGATGACAAGAAAGAAGTCGTGTTGCTGACCCATCCCATGATTGTGACATTGATTATCTTGGCCGGCCAGACACTGGCCAGTGTGTCCGACTTGCTTCAGGAAGCCACGTGCTGTTATGACCGCTGTCCGAGTATAATCATCTCTGATGTGACCACTGGTAGAAAGCTTATCGATAAAATAACCTCCCTGAGATATTCAACTCTGTGTACTTGCGAAAGGGCTCTATCACACACACATACACACACAGTGTATCTAGGTTATTTAGTGTTAACAAGTAGAGGCTATACAGTATTTACTACATGTAGATAATAAAAGTAAGCTATACAGTATTTACTACATGTAGATAATAAAAGTAGGCTATACAGTATTTACTACATGTAGATTAACCCCGGGGGTCTCTGCGGAGACAAGCAAAGAATACGCCTATGGCTCCCTCATGCGTGTCGTAAAATAGTTGTAAGAATGTACAATCAAGGAAAGAAGTCACATGATGAGAAATTAGAGGAAAACAATGCCCAATATACTAATTGTCTTACTTAAAAGTCCGGTAACTAACACTTAAAAAACCTCCAGATTCTCGGGAAAGTACGAAAAAGGCACGCATTGCACCGTGAAAGCTAAATTAAAGACCAATTAAAAGAGCACACATGTTTTTCAGTTTTGTCATGGTGCAATCAATAACAATAAGCTTTGATAAGTTTGACTATAAAGATCTAATGACGCTGAAACTGACTGGAACTTAATGAAGAGACGATAGGATAATTAGTGCACGTCATTAGGACGGCGCCAGGAAGGGCATTACATAATTATTTCCGGTCATAAATTGGCGGGTTACTTGCTCGTCTAGAAAGATGACTGATAACAGAAGTAAAATGAAGACAGAAAACATTGACTTATCACGTGAGCAGAAAACATCATCTAGACAATTTGGTGACAACCGGAAGACAATTTTAAGTCGTCACTGCTACAACGTCACAGCTGAGTGTCCGATCGCCGCTTGGAAGGGTGGTTATTGCGATTTCCTCTCGTGGCAAAATTACCAGGTTCGATTCAGTATCTTGCGTCACGCACCAGTCTACCCAGCTGTCAAGAAATACCTGATTATGCTCATCAGGGAAGGAAAAGACAGAAAAGGCAACCAGGAAGGGGCCTGGTTGTTCCACGTCATAAAGCTTGACTTAGTATAGTAAAGTATCTAACGCTTTACTCCTCTACGGCAGTATGAAATATGGAACTATCGTTCCCTGTTTAATTCTACAAGTACCGATCTCTAACAGTCCCAGACAACTATTTATTTACATAATTATCTCATAAAACGTTTCTTGTCTCTTTTCTGCATCTTTTGTTATTTCCATACGTCATAAGGACGACAGTGTAGATAAGCTTATCGTATTATCAGGTTGAGTCTGTTGATAGATGCTGAAAAAACGGTACATAGACTTAGTTTATGGAATACGATACACGCATGTCTGCTGTATTTACAGAGAAGGCTAGATCAAGTTGTATGTGTTAGTTATTTAGACGGTCTAAAATACACCCGGGCTACAAGCTGATTCCCATATGCCATTCACAGTCTTAAAGTGGAATGTCGGTCATGTTTCTTCACAACTGCAAGTCTCTAGTCCCAGTCAATTTGTGGGTTTTGTCCTGTCACCAATGAGGATACTAAATTTTTTTTTTACTGATGATGTTTTAAAACAAGCAATAAAGACATTCATTAATGAGACATTATCTAATTATGTGCATATAAAAATGCTGTGCATTGGTTGGAGAATAATTGTGACAGTAGCGTGCATCATTTTTCTCTCGTATTTTGAAGTTTTCTATGAAACAATGAACATTTTTGATGTTTACTGAGTGGCCTTGAGAAAATCTGACCATAGCCACACGAGTATACTAGATGGCCCTTGGAAAACACAGCACCATCCTGTGGACGCGCTATGGGACTTTGAGGCAGAAGAGTTAACTGACATAATTGGGCTTGGGTTATAGAGAGTGGGAAAATATACAGGATTTGAATTTAACTCTCCGCTTGCCATGATTACAATTGTTTACCTTCGACCTATTAATCGTGCGTCTATCTGATCCTTTGTCTTTTACACGCCAATTATTTTGTCTTTTCACTTGGAGGAGCGCCCTGTTTCACGATCGATTGTTTATTATTATCATGAAAAGTAAGCAAGTAAGACACGGCACCTAATGGTGCTCAAACATGACCACATCAGAGCATCTTACACAATTGTGCTCACACATGGCCACTTTCGAGCATCTTACTTAATGGTGCTCACACATGACCACATCAGAACATCTTACATAATGGTGCTCACACATAGCCACATCAGAGCATCTTACATAATGGTGCTCACACATGACCACTTTCGAGCGTCTTACTTAATGGTGCTCACACATGACTACATCAGAACATCTTACATAATGGTGCTCACTCATGACCACCTTAGAGCATCTTACATAATGGTGCGCACACATGACCACATTACATAATTGTGCTCACACATGACCATATTAGAACATCTTACATAATGGTGCTCACACATGACCACATCCGAGCATCTTACATAATGGTGCTCACGCATAACCACATCAGAACATCCTACATAATGGTACTTACACATAACCACATCAGAGCATCTTACATAATGATGCTCACGCAGAACCACATCAGAACATCCTACAAAATGGTGCTCACACATAACCACATCAGAGCATCTTACATAATGGTGCTTACACATTACAACATCAGAGCATCTTACATAATGGTGCTTACACATGACCACATCAGGGCATCTTACATAATGGTGCTCACACATGACCACTTTAGATCATCTTACATAATGGTGCTCACACATGACCACTTTAGATCATCTTACATAATGGTGCTCACATATGACCACTTTAAATCATCTTACATAATGGGGCTCACACATGGCCCTGTCAGAATATACTCTCTACTGGTACTATGGGTTTAATATATACTCAGACTAGACTCTTAGCCCGCTGTCTAAAGGTAAGACCACAGTACACAATAGCTGACATGAATAATGCAATAACACCTGAAACAGGTTTGGTCGCTTTAATAAATATTGCGCACACACAGAAGCCACACACGGCTAATAATACACATAGAATAACGATGCAATGGAACTGCCAAACTACTTGCCATAATCAACAGCTCAATATAGCAGTAACATAATCACCGATCTAATCTATCCAGTGACTACACAATGACTTTCGCTCACTAGCTAAGCCCTGTACTGAAGCAAAGCACTACATGAATGCAAGATACTTAACATAAATAATATCCAGGAAAAAACCACTAGAACTTACACCAACGTTCTAGCAGTATACCAAATAATCCTGACCACCTGAAAATCGGCAAGAAGTATAAACCAAAATGGCATTCACATAATCCCAGCACCACAGCTGACAAAGGGACAGCGTCCTCACGGGACGGTAGACATCTTCTAGAATGCCTTCCCTCCAAAAGTTTCATATCCTCTTCCGTTCTAGCCCAACTGACCAATTGGTTTTAAATTAGTATCAGGGTCGACACTCTACAGCGTGACCAGCTTAATATTTTATAATATTTATACTGTGACATCCACCCCCCCACCCCCCTTAAGAAAGAAAACGAAGTTTTCTTCCACCGGAGGAGTCACGCCCAACCCCCTTCGGAGTATGAACGAACAAAATGCCGAGACGGCACCTCCTCATCAACCTGGAGAATGCCAAAGTTGTGCAATACCATTGTCGTTCATGCCATCTCACACCATGCATCAAATATAATTTGAGAATGAACTAATCGTCCCAGGTACTGGTAGTCGTGAAAAAATAACAATGACTGTCCAGACCTGGTCTATGAAATACAATATATGTTACAAATTAATTATTCATATCAAGGTATCAATAATAAGACATAATCTCACAGTATAAACAACCTGTCTACATACTGTAAATATACATATATAATACCATGATTTATAAATACATTGAATATACATTTGTCCATATTGCCTTTATGGCATCTTCTTCTTCTTCTTTGATCCATAACCACCAACCGTCAAAGCAATCAGCGGCCATCACGCCTGGTGGCGTCTTGTAGGGCAGCAACAAATTGATTCCACTTTGCTCGGTCGGCGGCCATCCTTCGTACAGTGCCCCAACTGTGGTTCATTCTTTGCATCTCAGCTTCCACAGTTCTCCGCCAAGTTGTTTTTGGTCGGCCTCTCTTTCGCTTTCCCTCGGGGGTCCATTGCATAGCTGTTCTTGTGATGGTATCAAGGTCCCTTCTGAGGACATGGCCAACCCAACTCCAGCGTCTGCCAGCTATGATGGTGTGCATGTCCTCCTGGTTACTCCGAATAAGTAGTTCTTGGTTGCTGATGGTGTTTGGCCAAAAGATTCGGAGAATTTTCCTTAGGCAGATTGTGTGGAAGGAGGACAGTTTCGACATTTCCTTCTCTGTTACTCTCCAACATTCCGCACCATAGAGAAGCACAGAAAGTACACAGCTCTCATACAGTCTTAATTTGGTGTTTGTGCTGTATTGGGAAGACTTCCAAATGTTGTTGAGAACAGCAAAGGCTGTTCTCGCTTTATTCATTCTGTTGTTAATGTCATTGCTTGTTCCGCCGTCATAAATCATATACCATAATTCATCTTCATAAACATCAACTCTAATGATTATAATACATTTCTTCCATAATCAAAGTAAATACTCTCTACGGATGCTCCTGTCCCACACCAACTTCATAACCTGGACAAGACATCCGCTACAATATTATGTACCCCCTGAATTGGTAGAATAGTAAAGTTGAATTTCTGCAGCAATAATGCCCAGCGTGTCAACTTAGCACTGGTGGATTTAGCCGACTGCAAAAATAGCAGTGGTTTGTGATCTGTTTGGAGGAAAAAATGCGCCCCCAACAGGTATCGTGCCAGCTTAGACACCACCCAGACAATAGCAAGGCACTCCCTCTCAATTGTAGAGTATCTAGTTTCTGCTGGCAACAACTTTCGATAGACATATATTGTAAAACATGACATATAAATTACAGAACAAGGCATAGTAAAGTATCAACATGACCATTAAATATTACGAGACCATCATATTCCATAGGTCTCTGATAAATGCACGCTAGGCTTGCCTTCAGTGCACCTGCCTACAGTGTACTTGCCTACAGTATGCCTGCCTACAGTGTGCCTGTCTACAGTATGCCTGCCTACAGTATGCCTGCCCACAGCGCACCTGCCTACAGTGTGCCTGCCTACAGCGCACCTGCCTACAGCATGCCTGCCTACAGCGCACCTGCCTACAGCATGCCTGCCCACAGAGTACCTGCCTACAGTGTACCTGCCCACAGCGTGCCTGTATGGCATCATGCCACATTAATACAAAGTACGACATAGCATAATACAGCATAACTATGCATTGTACAGCATTTCCTAACGTGTACAAGTCTACAAAATACACATATTCATATCAACATCGAACTGGGGCGTGTGTCAGACTCTAAGGTTCGGTTCGCATCAACCGAAACAACTTACCAAACACGACCCCGCACTCTAACTCTATCTATTTCTGGACTATTAGCAGATGGTTCTGAAGCAAGGACATATGCTTCTGTCTAACTGCCTTACGCGCACCCCAACTATTCGCAAAAGTCACCCGTGCCATTTTGGTATTGTCGCGCAATGACAGTACCTCCACAAATCTAACCGGCGCGACCTCATCAAACACTCTTCTGAGTGTGCGCCAACTCGCACTCAGAGGAATGTTACGCACCCAAACTGTGCGATCATTAGCTTTCGGACCCTCGTAAAAGTTCCTACTGCTCTTACTCATGTCACCCATTGCCTTGTGCACTCCCTGTACATTGCCGACGATTAAATCGGCAATCGGATCATCAAAAATGAACGCGTTCACTCTACCCGAGAGGAACGGAGTGTCCATATTAATACTCGCCTGGGGGTAAGACTCCACTTTGCCCCCGAACGTGGTGCACTTTACAGTTTTGCCTGTAAGGCAGGAGTCGTCGATGCGCGATCGACGCACCCCAATTGTGGTGCAACCAGTGTCCCGCAACACCCGGACTGGCCTATTCTCCACCTTGCCTACGTGAAGGATCACCTTGCCAGTCTCATGGACTGCCAATAGGCATGGTGCCGCATGCCCGCATTGAGGCACTACACTCTCGTTCGCGTAAAACAGAGGGCGACACCCGGCACAGTCCTCACTATTAATTGTATCCAACACAAACGCGGAATTCGCGTGTTCAATCGGGGTGGGACACCTATCTGCACAATGATTATTGCCACCACAAATGGAACACATGCGCTCCTTCTTCTTCTCATCGCGTGCACCGTTGCTGGAGCCTTTCGACGACGAAGACCCCGATCCGAGTCGGAAGATCGACTCTCTGAGGAACCACTCCTCTGCTTGGTATGTTTTGCTTTATACCAAAACTGGTCTTCGTCTCGAGAGTCCTCGAAGCGTACCTGCTTTCGCGTTTGGCGCTCCCCTCTATCGCTATAACTATCATATTGTCGGTTCTGCCACCTCGGCCGACCATTCCGATGAGATTGGAAATTCTCATAGCTACCTCTACGTGGTTGGTAGGGACTGGAAGGCTTCTCATACTTCTGCTCTTGGCCCTTGTCTGACTGATTTTGCCAAGGATGGCGCTGAACTTTGCCGACACTAGCAACTATGTCTTCTGACAGACCTGACTTCTGAATGGGTTTGCCCGGATGGGCGAGGACATAATGTTGCCCCAATTGGGCCATGGACTCGATGTCCTTTGGGTGGCGTTCTTGAAAAAACGCCACCAACTCACTAGAACACGAGGACAACACCTTGTCTCGCAGCACCAAGTCTAACAAGCCACAATAGTCCTTCGTTATACCCTTCATTTCGATCCATCTATTCAACAGAAGCTTGATCTTCGAGATAAAATCCTCGAAGTCCTGGTCTGCGCTTGGCATCGCGTTTTTAAAACGCGTCCGGTAGCCGTCAGCAGTCAGACGGAACTTCCGGAGCAATCTCTCCTTTACTTTGTCGTAATCAGCCCTTTCCTCTATAGGTAGGCTATAAAAAGTCTCCATCGCAGGCCCCACTAGCAGCGTCGATAACAGAGATGACCATTGATCTCTGTCAGCCTTATAGGCCACACAACGGCCTCAAATCTTTCAAAGAAGAAATCTAAACTATCAATTTTATCATTAAAATTTGGCAGACGCAGTCTAAAAGGACGATGAGCCCCACCAGAAGTTGAGTTCTGACCACTCGCACCCACTTCTAATTTCTTCAATTCTATTTCCTTATCCATCATTTTCTCTTCCAGAGCTATTCTCATTCTCTCCTTCTCCAACTCTAACTCTCTATCTTCTCTCATCTTCTTTTCTTGCAATTCTCTATCTTCTCTCATCTTCTTTTCTTGCAGTTCTCGCTCTATCTTCTTTTCTTGCAATTCTAACTCCCTCTGTTTCCACTCATTTTCTTCTTTCATCTTCCTTTCTTGTAACTCAAATTCTTTCCTCTTTAGCTCTAGCTGTTCAGCTCGAATCTCTCTCTCTCCCGCTTCTGCTTCTCAATCTTTTCCTTATCTTCCTTCTCCTGTAAAGCTTTTTGATTTTCAACTGAATAAAATTCAGCTTTGGCATAGTCACTGAATTCTTTGGCAGTGTACCCACATTCTTTCCCAATCTGAATGAAAGCTTGTAGGTCCATGGTGTACACTTAGAATGCTCACTATTATCTCTGGCTATAGATTTTGCTATATAAGTACTCAGTCGTATATATTTCACTTATATCACAAAATAACTCTCTGTTTGCAAAATATGCAGTAATAACAATAAATATAGATATCACCACTCCAATATACACATATATATTTATGTATGTAAGTATATGCCCAATGGGCTGATCACCCGTTGGCTTGTCACACCGATTACGGAAACAACGGCAGATGGATCTATTTGTTGTTGCCCTAAAGACGCCGCTAGGCGTGATGGGAAACTACAACAGAGAAAATCAATCTGCGGTTGCCCTTAAGACGCCACAAGGCGTGATGGCCTCTGACTGCTTGGTCGGTCTTTGGCTAAGGACGGAAGAAGAAGAAGAAGAAGATGTAAGTATATAACACCTCACCTCTCACTGTATACACATCATCAACCTTTATCTCTTGTAGTATATAGTTTTACTTTGCCACTTGGCTACTGTCTCATCACTATGAATCTTTGGTCTGACTGACCACTTAGTCTCTGAGATACACTTTAACAAACTTACAATAGTCGACAATTGTATAATAACAACTGATGAAACTTTCTGGTACTATGACACCACTATACCAACGTGATACTCAATCAGCTTTTACCTCAAAGTCTGTTACTGGCACCCACACTGGTGCTATATTCAGATAATACTTCACTTACCATTACTCGCAATAACCCATATTATGCAAGTACTACCTATGGCAAAATGAGCACTACACAGATGAAAGAAACACACACACACCACAGTACGAAAACCAAAATTCCAGTCACGAGGGACAAGATGATAGACCAAGAAGAGAAGAGGTAGATTAATATATACAATGCGTGACTGCACACGAACGAAAACAAGGGATACCTGTAAACGTATTTACAAGATAGCAAGATGGAACAAGAGAAAACACCACTTAAACACAACAAAAGAATTATTGAATGTACACGACAATATAAATACACACTACACGAGTACACCTAACACCAACAGGGCTTGGAATGTTAAGCAGGGCAGTCACAGGAAATCCCGTCTGCCTGACTCCACCACAAAACAAACACAGCCACACTCTAAAAGAATCGGTCTAATCCAATCTTTTCCCACGAGAGGCCAAGAATGGATTAAACCCACCACCCTTCCTCCCTTGAACACACCAATACAGTATAACACCAAAGACTCAACAAAAATTACAATCAACAATGAGGTACTGGAAGCTATCTCTTCCACTGAGCACTGATGAACCACTCCAGTGAAAATAAACTAAATAACCTATCAGCAAAATTAACTCTATAACACACTAAACTAAATCATCTAATCACTCCTGGTACTAAAGAATACCGGGAAAGATCTACTCCAACGAACTCTTCACGTACATATATACAACTAAGTCCTACTCGGAAAATAGGGGGAAAAACACAACAAAAGGAAAGAAAACAATAACAAACCAAGAAGCAAATAAAGAATCAGCAGTATATTACTATACAGATTCGACTATATGATACCTAGTAACAAATAGAAAGACAGACAAGAAAATTTAGAGTTTCAGGAAAAACAAGAAAATATCAATATAATACATTATACAAAATCAAACAAACAATAACTTATCTGAAGGTCCAACGACGCTTGAGCAAGAAGTATCCTCAGCACTGACGATGATGAGGAACACAGTACAAACCAGACTCCACACTAGAAAACGTATAATCCACAAGAATTTCAGTCCAGGAACAAACTTCTCTGTAAGTCTGTGTGTCAAAAACTCGCAACAGAGTTCCTTGTCACGATATGGTAATCTCTAACACAATGACCACACTGTAGTATGCGGTGCTCACACAGCACTGCCCACGATATCACAGAACTGTCTAACTATCTCCAAGTCCGGCTGCACAGCTAGTATCACCCGACTATATGTCGGGAAAAACACGTGTAAGTTCCTTGGCACAGTTCAACGCTCCATGGATCACATCAGTCTAGAAGATGAAGTTTACTGGACCCCCGCAGGTCGACAGGACACTGATAAAGTTGATAAACGTTGAATATTTTTTAATATTTTATTCCGTTAATGATATCCACCAAAAGGATAAATATAAGTGGATGGAAGCAGACATCATCATCATCAGTTGATAAGATCTCTATGGTGTTGTTTGCTCCACTGTAGTGTATGGAATGTCAACTTGACCTACGCAGTGGTGTGTAGACATGGATTGAGTGTATAATGTGCGAATGACAATAAGGGTTCGTGGTGTTGACAAAAATGTTCTTTTCTCACACTCATGTATGGCTGGAAGTCATCGACACCAACGACTGTGTACCTTTACTAAAGTTTAATTGGACGTACACACTCGACAGCACAGATAGTGACAAATCACAGGTTGGCATAATACATCATAGTACAGTGGATAACTGGTCTTGCAATGTTATGTTACATGGGCACTCATGTAGATTAATATTATAATGGACTGTCAGTAGCCAAGCCCTCAGTATCGCCCATACATATATATCATCTGACTTCACTGACTGAGCACGTCAGCTTATAAACAATATTTCAGATGGCTTCTAAACCTAATCTCGTTTAGCGACGATTCTCCCACATAATGTTCAGCACATATTTTTTTCATATAATAATATTGAACCGCTGATAAAGGGTTCTCATGTGTAGCAGTGATCTCTGGACTAAACAAGCGATAATACGGGCATCCCCTTTTCTCTTCTTGAAAGTCACTACATGTTTTGGTTCCAAGATGGCTTCACTCGTGAGCTGTCACTCACGTTTGGATACAGATAATGAATCTGTCCTAAAGTTAGTCATTCATAAAACATTGCATTGCTCTGTAGATTTGATCATGAACAATTGACTGCAATCTACAGAATATAGTGCTGCTAGGAATCGAAGTCGTTTTCATCGAGTCAAATATATTCTCTTATCGAAAATGGTGGCTTCGTACGAGAGTTCATAAAAGTATCTTGGATTACCTTGGTATAAGAAATATGAAACTGCCATTCCTTGGCAATACGAATAAACACTGGGGTAAAGCATACACGATAGGTCTAGACGACTATCACTTTCCCCACAAATACTGAGATCACTTTTTCCCGGCGACAGGCCGACATAGGAAAACACACAGTCCCTATCAGGACGAAGCCAAATCACACCACACTCTAGCGACACATCCGCCGAATAGCCTTTGACCTCTCTAGAGACAACAGAACATATAGTTCGACTTAGATATGTAAAGATATACAGATATAAGACAGACTCGTCCTACTCAGACAAACAATACACATAAATTCAGGCCATAGATATTCTGAAGCAAGAACAATCTATTACTACCCAAACAAAGAATAAATCGCAGAAATAATGGATTCATCCGCGGAGTTTGATCGAAGAGACGGCACAACTTTCAAGGGAAGTAACTCAATAATGACTTTCCCTTAAGCACTAAAAAAAATTACCTATGTATAATATTGTAAGATATCAAAGACTGCACGTAACAGTCTTACCACACCTCCCGGGAAAAAAAAATGGAACATTTTTTTTTTTTTTTTTTGAAATACATCTAGGAGCAACGTACAATAGGCTCACAACGCATGAATAATGCGCAGATGAAAATATCAGGAATACCTATAACGCCTAATATGAGGCTAAGTCGACTTATGGAGCGACTGGTGAGAATGTGTCTCATAAACTGAGAGAAATTATTTCTCTACAAGTATATTTTTCCAGGAAGGTGTCATCAAAGTATAATACAATTCTGGCAATTACACAATGCCTAAAAAATTCATATCATCATTTCGTATTAGATATCTTAAATTTATGATTTATGAAGAAAAAATCATCAAAGCACAGCGGTGAATAAACATCAATGAACCGCTATGTAGTGATACAATCATTATATTATTAAATTACAAATGTGTATCTATCATGATATAGAAAAGGAACTACTATAGAACTAGACATATCAAGAAGTCTAAGCCCTAATAGTTATGTGGAATCATGTGGGCATCTTGACAGAATGTCTGCCATCACATTATCTGATCCACGAATAGCTCGCACAGAGAAATGAAAAGGTTGAAGAGCAATTGCATATCGAGTAGACCTCGAGCTCTTCAAATTCTTACTCTGTATAGCAGTAAGAGCTTTTTGGTCGGTTTCTACTATGAAATGTGCGCCTAGAAGGAATCTCTGTAGTTTGAGGATCGACCAAACCATAGCTAATAGCTCACGGTCTAAAACCGAATAATTCCTTTCTGCCGCATTAAGTTTTCTGGAAATATACATTACAGGATGCAGAGTTCCAGAGTACTCTTGCATTAGTGCCGCTCCAATCCCAGTGGATGAAGCGTCACTACGAAGAACGAATGTCTTATCTTTAGTGGGTAGCACTAAAATAGGTGGTGTTGAAAACAGTGTTTTAATCTTATCCAGAGAGCATTGGCATTCCTGAGACCAGTGGACCACATTAGGCGAACCTTTCTTTAGAAGTGTTGAGAGAGGTGCCATGATAGAGGATAGATTCTGAATGAATCTGCCATAAAATTGAATAAGACCTAACAGACTTCTCACCTGTTTTTTAGTCTTAGGGATTGAGATGTTAAGTATCTTACTAGTATTATGGTCCTCTGTCTTTAGGAAACCATGACCAACTCGGTGGCCTAGGAAAGAAATTTCGCTAAAACCAATATAGGCTTTAGAGGGTTTCGCTGTCAGGTTGTGCTCACGCAAAGTAGACAGCAATTCATCTAACCCTGAATAGTGATCTTCCCAAGTATCGCTGAAAAGACAGATGTCGTCTAGATATGCAATGACATCTGACCGATAAGATAGGATTCGGCGCATCATGCGTACGAACGTAGCTGGTGCGTTCATAAGACCGAAAGGCATAAAATTCCATTGGAACAAACCTCTAGGTGTTGAAAAAGCCGTGAGAGGTTTGGCGCGTTCAGATAAAGGAACTTGCCAATATCCTTTAGACAAATCAAGTTTAGTGAAAAAATGAGATTTGGAGAGTCGAGTAAGTAGCTCTTCCAGTAAAGGCATAGGTTCGGCATCGAACTTCGTTACTTGATTCAATTTTCGATAGTCAACGCAAAGACGTATGTTATTGTCTTTTTTACGCACAATAACCATCGGCGAAGAATATGCAGAGGTGGATGGTTCGATTATTTTCAAATCTATCATCTCATCCAACTCTTTCTCGACCTGTGCTTGAAAATGTATAGGTATAGGATAAGGTCTAACCCTAATAGGAGTATGGTCAGTTAGAACAATGTCATGTTGAATGACATTCGTTTGTCCAGGGATGTCAGTGAGTACATCCTGAAATGTTTGCAACATAGTTGAAACTTGTCGCTGTTCCCTAGAGACAAATCAGGAGAGACAGTAACGTTCTTCCATGATTCACTGGAATGAAGTGGGATCATTGGAAGAGGAAGATTTACATCTGAAAAACTTGTTTCCTCATCCTGTATCACGGACAGTGATGAGTAATGACCATGTTGTACTGGAGAATTGTCCGTTGCTTGGAAAATGGGTTGCAAATAATCCGGACGTTCATGGAATTCAGTAAGCATATTGATGTGGAAGGTTTTATGCTTCCCATCAATATCGACAATATAGTCGACATCGGAAATTTTCGATATTATATCGTACGGACCTTTCCAAGAAATAAGTAATCTGTTTTCCCTACAAGGTAGTAATACAAATGCTTTGTCACCAGGACAAAGTTGTCGTAAGCATCTCTTCTTATTGGCAAATTGCCTTGCCTTCTGTTTCGCAAATTCAGAAGAAGAAGTTGCTAATTTGCATGCTTCGATAATTTTTTGTCTCAACGCGATGACATATTCGTAGGATGACTTTGTGTCATCGTCAATATTGTCAGATGTTATGAGATCGTGAAGCAACGACATAGGGCCACGCGGACGCGCGCCAAAGACGAGTTCAAGGGAGAAAATCCCGTATGTTCATTGGGTACCTCTCTGTAAGCGAAGAGGGCCGCAGGTAAAACTCTGTCCCAGTCTTGAGGATGATCCTCAGTTATCTTCCCCAGTAAGTTTTTAAGTGTTCTATTAAGGCGTTCGACCATACCATTAGACATTGGATGGTAGATACTACTTAAAGATCTATCTATCTGCAGAGTAGACATTACTTGAGACATGGTATCTGATATTAGTTGGGTGCCATGGTCTGACAATATCTCTCCGGGGAACCCCAGACGAGAAAATATAAGCCAAAGAGCATCTGCAATATCAGCAGTAGTAATGCTCTTCAGAGGAATAGCCTCTGGCCAACGTGTGCACATATCAACACACGTCAAGATAAACTGATGTCCTCTGGCAGACTTGATCTTAAATGGACCAATAATGTCTATAGCCATTTTTTGGAACGGCCGAATAGGAATGTCCGCCGCCTGAATGGGTGCAGCATGCCGTGGACCTTTGGATTTAACTTCCTGACATACTTTACAAGATCGACAATAAATACGTATGTCCTTGTTTACCAATGGCCAAAAGAAAGCCGCAAGGACTCTTGACTTAGTACGGGAAAAACCCATGTGTCCAGCACACTGAGAGTCGTGAGCGTGCTGCAAAATTTTAACTCTCAAATTCTTGGGAACCAGGATTTGAGAATGACTTGACGTAATGGAGTCTTGAACCATACGTACAAGTACGCCATTCTTCTTTGTAATCCACGATTTACGACTTGTGTCCTTATTCGGATCACCTTTAGTTGCAAGAATGAAGAATTTCTTCAGAGTGGGATCATCTTCTTGCTGTTTTATAAACGAGTCACGAGAAATTACCAAGGGATTATCTTGGTTATGCACTTCATTATCTTCAATAGATGAAGTTTGAGGCATATTAAGAGCCTGAGCTCTAGTGACTACAGCGTTAGCAATCTGCATGTTTTGCCTTTCCCACGTGGAAATTTGTTGCGGAGTGCATTCCTTGACTCCATGAATGCGACCGATGATGAGGTCAGCGATCGGATTCGGAAGAAGACATGCGTGTACATCTCCCGTAAAGAAAGGAGTAGCAATCCTAATGATAGCAGTAGAGTATTTCTCTAATGTGCCGCCAAATGTTACACATTTGACTACTTGTCCAGTGGCACGGGAAGGATCTACGAGTGACTGCCTAACACCAATTGTGGTGCATCCAGAATCAAATAGCACAGAGACTGGATTGTTATTCACTAAACCCTTATGTAAGACAAGAGAACCTCTTCCATCATGCGCGACTGATGCTGGAAGAGCAGGAAGAGGATGGCCACAGCTTAAAGTAGACACTGTGGTTGGCTCAAATAACGTTTTGCATTGGGGGCACTGAGATGCTCTCCCAAAATCAAAAGCGGCACATGCCATATTACTAGCATCATTATTATCTTTACTCTGTTTATAGGCTTCATGGGACTCTTGTTGTACAGAGTTTGCCTGAAAATGTGGTTTATGTCTTTTGTTTTGAGATCTACCTCGGTTATTATCACCTCTGTAGTTATTGTTACCTCTATTGTAACCCCTATTTGGGTTTGAGTCATAGTTCCCTTGGTTACCATTATCATATTCATTATAATGAGTATCTCTGTAATTATGATCTTGTTGACTCCAAGACGGATAACCCTGATAGTTTCTATAATTACTTCCTCTACGGAAATTCCTATAATTATGACCACCCCTGTGTCGAGAGCTATCAGGTCGTCTCCAGTTCTTTGAAGAAGAACCCTGAAATGATTGGTTACCTTGGTTTTGATAACTATTATGGTTACCTTTTTTATCAAATCTGTTTTGAGGTCCCTGAAATCTGTGTGAATAATTGGGATTGTATGGTGTTGCTGAAGCAACTGGCATACTCTCCTTAATCTTAGTGTTGCCAAAAGTCACGTCGGGGTGTGCAGTGACATATTGGGAACAATATTCTTCCATTTCTTTTAGAGATTTGGGTTTACGCTCATGTATAAATTCAAGGAAAGGTTTGTTCACACATGACATAATCTTATCTCTGAGCAACAAATCCATAAGTCCTTCATACGTTTTTTCTGTTTTGGAAAGCTCAATCCAACGATCAACTGTGAGACGTGCCTTTGCAGTGAATTCTGAGAATTCTACACCCGTCTCAGGTACCATCGTCTTAAATAAAAGGCGATAGCCTTCCTCACTTAGCTGATATTTTTTTTATCAAAGCCGCCCTAATGACATCATAATTATCCTTATCTGCTTCTGCTACAAGGCATAATCTAGTCAAAGATTCACCTTTCAAGTTTTCTGATAATTCATTAGCGTATTGTGATTTATCCACATTATGTGTACGACAAGAACGTTCAAATCTATCCAGCCAGAATGTAATATCGTCACTGGACTGATTGAACGGTGGAACCTTAACCTTGTAAGTAGAAGGTTTACCATTACCACTAGATGCCTGATTAACATTACTCATACTTGTCAATCTCAATTTCTCCAACTCAAATTCATGTTCTCTTATTGCTTTTTTCTCTTCAGCATCTAATCTTTTTTGTTCAGCCTCCCTGTCTAATCTTTTTTGTTCAGCTTCCCTGTCTAATCTTTTTTGTTCAGCTTCACTGTCTAATCTTTTTTGTTCAGCCGCAGCTTCTCTTTCTAATTTTTTTTGTTCAGCTTCAAATCTCCTTTCCTCCACCTGCATCTGCAATTTCTTTTGTTCAGCAGCAGCCTCAGCTTCTCTTTCTAATCTTTTCTCCTCCGCCATAGCTTTTCTTTCTTCTGCAGCTAATCTTTTCTCTTCTGCCATAGCTCTTCTCTCTTCTGCAGCTAATGCTTTGTCATATTGAGCAACTGCCCATTGTTCTAATTGTTGACCAGTCTTATCAAGGGCTTTCCCTTGTGTAATGAAGTATTCTAATGTAGCCATGATGTCTAACAATAATACTAATCACCTGAATCAATAATAATACCACAAGTTCTCAATGACTTGATTAATCAGTATACTATCCCAATATCTGTGGGTCACAAGCCTTTAATAAGGTCTTGTATAATAGTAATAATAATCAGGTACTGGTTTATACCATAATCCAAGTGCAGTGCACAGGCAATTGTGTCTTATGAAATATACCTATATAAAACATATGTCAACCAACAGAATACATAAAGTACAAATAGGACTGACAATACAAGAACGTTTGCAGAAATCAAAATAAATCAAATAGGGAAATCAATGAAAATAATCACTGAATCTGCAAAGAATAACAACACAAATGACGTCACAATATATGAATATAAATTGTGAATAGAACTGAAAGATAGAAAAGGTTAGACCAACAAATTACAAACAAATCAAAACAAAACTAAAGAACAAAGAAATATTACAAAAATAACAATAATTACAGACTTCACAGCTAACACAAAAGCAACAGTTGTCGCAGCAAATTTTCAATCAAGAAAATTGCACCTATAGAAAACGCCCACAACGGACCCTCTATGACGTGGGATATTCTGTTGTGAGGACGCCGCCCAACCTTAAACACAACCCGCTGACATAGAAACTAACATACTATACAAACAAATAACATGTAAACATAAATATATATAAATTATGTGTATGATAGTATGTGTTGCAAAATAGGCTCAGTTTTACAGTAATGGCAAAGTTATTTTTATGAAAATAAACAAACTGCCACTTTATTCAATTAAACATTCTGGCCTTAAATATTAAAGTTCATATACAGAAAACAAGAAGATCCATCGATGAAAATTGGACTTCTTAGTTCACAAATACTGTCTTCCTGTTAACATTGACAAGAATTGATCCAACTGTTCTGTGAAACTCTGTAATGTCTAATGTAAAAAATGTCAACAACGCTGACCTACATACTGCATTCACCTGACAGGTCACGTGACGAAGTGTTGACAAAGAGCAAACCAATACTGCAAGTGTGTCGTATCAGCCACAGGAAACGGTCTGGTATCGGTAATCTGTTGACTTCTGAACTTCTGCGAGGTCAAACCCAGAAAGCTGGTCCACCAGTTGATAAAGTTGATAAACGTTGAATATTTTTTAATATTTTATTCCGTTAATGATATCCACCAAAAGGATAAATATAAGTGGATGGAAGCAGACATCATCATCATCAGTTGATAAGATCTCTATGGTGTTGTTTGCTCCACTGTAGTGTATGGAATGTCAACTTGACCTACGCAGTGGTGTGTAGACATGGATTGAGTGTATAATGTGCGAATGACAATAAGGGTTCGTGGTGTTGACAAAAATGTTCTTTTCTCACACTCATGTATGGCTGGAAGTCATCGACACCAACGACTGTGTACCTTTACTAAAGTTTAATTGGACGTACACACTCGACAGCACAGATAGTGACAAATCACAGGTTGGCATAATACATCATAGTACAGTGGATAAATGGTCTTGCAATGTTATGTTACATGGGCACTCATGTAGATTAATATTATAATGGACTGTCAGTAGCCAAGCCCTCAGTATCGCCCATACATATATATCATCTGACTTCACTGACTGAGCACGTCAGCTTATAAACAATATTTCAGATGGCTTCTGTAAAGGGCAATTTTTACTATCTTGCAATATAATACATTTATATTCTTATTATGTTCGCAAATATTTTGGAAGCAAAGTATTTCCTTTTTTAAGTGCTTAAGGAGAAGTCATTTTTGGGTTGCTTCCCTTGAAAATAGTTCTGTCATCTTCGATCGGACTCCGCAGACGACTCTAGGCCTACTGCGATTTATTCTGTGGCTGGGTAGGAATAGATTGTTCTTGCTTCAGTATATCTATGGCCTGAATTTATACGTAGTGTTTGTATGAGTAGGACGAGTCTGTCTTATATATGGATATCTTTGCATTTCTAAGTCGAACTAATTTGGTTGTCGCTAGAAAAGGTCAAAGGCTATGCAGCGGAAGTATCGCTAGCAAGGGGTGTGATCCATGGCTGTCATCCTGTGAGGATGCCGAGTTTTGTTGTAGCAGGCTTTTTTGCCGAAATAGTGATCTATATATGGATGGGGAAAAGTGATAGTCATATAGACATGTTGTATGTACTTTACCCCAGTGTTTATTCTCTTTTGCCAAGGAATGGCAAAGTTATATTTCGCATAAAAAGGTAAAACCACAATTTATTGTGAACTTGGGCTTCGCCATCGTTGTTGATAAGCAGATGCACAGTGGTACTTTTAAAAAAGAATATCCATTCAAAGGAAGAAGACATTCCTATGTATCAGCACTAGATTGTATGATATTATTCAATTACCTCTATGAGAGAAGCTATGAAGAAATGAGGACATTTAATGAATGACTAATTTTGGTCTATATTCTATAGTGAGTGAAGCTCACGAGAGAGAGAACAGCCATGTTGAAATTCATATACTTTGTATTTATCGAGTGAGAAAAAGGGATGCCTGTACTATCGCTCGATGAACCAAGAGATCACTGCTACGTGTGAGAACCCATGTCTGGGATTCCTATATTATGAAATATATATATATTGAACTTTACGTGAAGGAATATTCGCTAGACGAGGTTAGGTCTAGGAGCCTTTCTATATATTGGTTTTGGTCTGACGTGCCCAGTCAGTAAAGCCAGATGATTTACATGATGGAACGCTGAATGCTTATTTACGAATGCTCCATTATGATATTTGCCAAGCATGAATGCTAACTTAAGATGATATTCCTGTGATCAACATTATGCTGTCTATGTCGACATTTGTTCCTGTAACCATACACGTACTGTCCAAGTGTGCGTCCCATTAAATGTTATAAAAGACCACCGTAGTTCCAGTACTTCTTGAATTCGAACAGTGTGAGTATGAGTGATGTACTACCAACCTGTCAACTCTATCGAATCATTCTACCATTCGCGCGTACTGACATTCAGATACACACTCATTGTTTACACTCACATTCTTGTCGGAGCCTCATCACGTTCCAGGACAAGATGACCTGTATGACCAAAACTGTGCTGGGTTTGATGAGTTGACAATCGTTACACTTTACTACACCAGTTCCAACATCTACATTTATCCACTGGTGGACATTCACATCATTTAGCAAATAAAGCATGATTCAACAACTAGTAGCCAGTATGAGTTAACAACTACACAAAGAGTTTAACAACTGGTGTGCCAGCTTCCTGGGTCAACCTGCACAGTGACCATATTGAGAAGTAAACTACTGAGACCAGACGTTCCTTGGGGTCTGTTACGACACACAAATACATCAGCAGTACAACTCTACAGTGATGTCAGCGTGACCTGTCCTGTCGAGAGTATGCAGTAACTAGGTCAGGGTTTGTTGACATTTGGTTCATTGGACATTTGCCATACAACTGACAGTGTTACACAGCAAGCTTGGTTGAAACATAGAACATTACACATCAGGACTGGAGAATATTTGACAGTGTTTGCGAAAGAAAATGTTATTGAACTGAGAAGTCCTACATTGATTGTTATCATTCAAATCAACGATGGAGCTTCTATTTCTGTGTTGAATTTAAAATAATTAGACCAGAAGTATTTGTTTAATAAAGTACCACAGTACTGTACTATTAGGCAGTGTAACTGAGCCTTCATTCCAACACATTCTTTCTGCAACACTCTATTTACATCATATTGCCATACTATTTATGCATTTATGTATTTATGTTTAACTATTTATATGTGATATTTGTTTGTATCCAGCGGGTTGTTGTTTCGGTTGGGCGGTGTCACACAGCAGAGTATCCCACGTAATAGAGGGTCTGATGTGTGCGTTTCTATAGGTGCAATTTTCTTTATTGAAAATTTGCTGCGACAGCTGTTGCTATTAGTGTTAGCTGTGAAGTCTGTACTCATTGTTGTTTTTGTAATATTCCTCTGTTCTTTAGTTTGTTTTGATTTGTTTGTAATTTGTTGGTCTACCCTATTCTATCTTTCAGTTCTATTCTCAATTTATATTTATATACTGTGGCGTTATTTGTATTTGTTATCCTCGTGCGGTTTATCTTTTATTGTTTTTCCCATTTGATTTATTTCATTTCCGCAAATGTTTTCATGTTCTTCTGTATAACTGTTTTGTTTGGTGCCTGATCGACATACACTATTTAAAATATAGTTGATCATATAAATTGATGTACAAGAATCAACTGATAGTCAATTGCTATTACTAAAGGTACACAGTTGATGATATAAAACACTATTTCTGGTGCACTGCACTTATATTATAGAGTGAACCAGCAACTTATAGCTGTTATTATATAAGGATTTATACAAGACCTTTGTAAGGCTTGTTTCCCACAGTGATTGGGATAGTTAAGTACTATTTTTCCACAGGTTAAAAAGTTATCATACAAGGTCTTTGATTAAGACTAAGAAAGTGAATTTATTTACTTTTGCAAATTACTGATCTTATTAGACAAGATGTCTACCTTAGATTATTTTATCACACAAGGCAGGGCTCTTGATAAGACTGGTCAGCAATTAGAACAATGGGCAGTTGCTCAATATGACAAAGCATTAGCTGCAGAAGAGAGAAAACTTGCTGCTGCTGCTGAAGAAAGAAAAGCATTGATTGAAGAAAAGAAATTAGCAGCTGAGGAGAAAAGATTAGAAGCTGAGGAAAAAAAATTACAAAGAGAGGATGAACAAAAGAGATTGCAGATACAGACTGATGAAAAAAGATTCCTGATGGAAATGGAAAAAGAGAAAAGAAAAGATGAGGCTACTGCACAAGAGAAAAAAGCAATAAGAGAACATGAACACCAAAAAGAACTTTTAGCATTTGAGTTAGAAAAGTTAAAGTTAACAAACATAAGTAATGTTAATCAAGCATCTAGTGGTAATGGTAAACCCTTTACTTACAAGGTCAAGGTACCAGCGTTCAACCCTTCCAGTGATGACATAACATTCTGGCTAAACAGATTTGAACGCTCGTGTCGAGCACATAATGTGGACAAATCACAATATGCTAACCAGTTATCAGAAAATCTGAAAGGTGATTCTCTGACTAGTTTAAGTTTGGTTGAAGAGGCTGACAAAGATAACTATGATGTTATTAGGGCAGCCTTGTTAAAGAAGTATCAGTTGTCTGAAGAGGGTTATCGGAAGTTGTTTAAGACAATGGTGCCTGAGGCAGGTGTAGAATTCTCAGAATTCATTGCAAGAACACGTCTTACATTTGATCGTTGGATTGAGCTATCCAAAACAGAAAAGACTTATGAAGCCCTTATGGACTTGATACTCAGAGACAAGATTATGTCAAGTATAAATAAACCTTTCCTCGAATTCTTACATGAGCGTAAACCTAAGTCTCTAAAAGAAATGGAACAGTATTGTACCCAATACGTCACTGCACATCCGGACGTAGCTATTAGCAACAGTAAGGTTAAAGAAGGTATGCCAGTTGCTTCTGCAACACCATACAACCCTAATCACTCTCACAAATTCCAAGGACCTCAAAATAGGTTTAATAAAAAAGGTAACTATTACAGTTATCAGAACCAAGGTAACCAATCATTTCAGGGTTCTTCTTCGAATACCTGGAGAAGAGCTGACAGCCCTCGATTCAGGGGTGGTCATAATTATAGGAACTTTCGCAAAGGAAGTCATTCTAGAAACTATCCAAGTTTTCCTTCATGGAGACAACAGGATCATAATTACCGAGATACTCATTATAATGAATATGATGATAGTAACCAAAGGAGCTATGATTCAAACCCGAGTAGGGGTTATAATAGTGGAAACAATGATAAGTACAGAGGCAATAATAACAGAGGTAGAGCACAATTCAAAAAACATAAAGCTCATTACCAGGCGAACTCTGCACAGCAAGAGTCCCACGAAGCCTATAAACAAAATAAAGATAATGATGACTCTAATAATATGGCATGTGCCGCTTTTGATTTTGGGAGAGCATCTCAGTGCCCCCAATGCAAAACATTATTTGAGCCAACCACAGTGTCTACTTTAAGCTGTGGCCATCCTCTTCCCGCTCTTCCTGCGTCAATCGCGCATGATGGGAGAGGTTCCCTTGTCTTACACAAAGGTTTAGTAAATGACAATCCAGTCTCAGTACTTTTTGATTCTGGATGCACAACTATTGGGGTTAGGCAGTCACTCATAGATCCTTCTCATTCTACAGGCAAAGTAGTCAAATGCGTAACATTTGGCGGCACCATAGAGAAATACTCTACCGCTATCATTAGGATTGCTACTCCTTTCTTCACAGGAGATGTACACGCATGTCTTTTGCCGAATCCGATCGCTGATCTTATCATCGGTCGCATTCACGGAGTCAAAGAATGCACTCCGGAGCAAATTTCCGTTTGGGAAAATCAAAATATGCAATCTGCTAATGCAGTAGTCACTAGAGCTCAAGCTCTCAATATGCCTGAAACTTCATCTGTTGAAGATAATGAAGTGCATAACCGAGATGATCCCTTGGTAATTTCTCGTGACTCGTTTATAAAACAACAAGAAGAAGATCCGACTCTTAAGAAATTCTTCACTCTTGTAACGAAAGGTGATCCGAATAAAGATTCAAATTGTAAATCTTGGATTACAATGAAGAATGGCGTACTTGTACGTATGGTGCAAGACTCCACTAAGTCAAGTCATTCTCAGATTCTTGTACCCAAGAATTTGAGAGTTAAGATCTTACAACATGCACACGACTCTCAGTGTGCTGGTCACATGGGTTTTTCCCGTACAAAGTCAAGAGTTCTTGCGGCTTTCTTTTGGCCTTTTGTGAACAAGGACATACGGATCTATTGTCGATCCTGTAAAGTATGTCAAGAAGTCAAATCCAAAGGTCCTCGTCATGCTGCGCCTATTCAGGCTGCAGATATTCCTATTCGTCCATTCCAGAAAATGGCGATAGACATCATTGGTCCATTCAAGATCAAATCTGCTAGAGGACATCAGTTTATCTTAACGTGTGTAGACATGTGCACACGTTGGCCAGAGGCTATCCCTCTAAAGAGCATTACTACCGCTGACATTGCAGATGCTCTTTGGCTTATATTTTCTCGGCTGGGATTCCCCGGAGAAATATTATCAGATCATGGCACCCAACTGATATCGGATACCATGTCTCAAGTAATGTCTACTCTACAGATAGAGAGATCTTTGAGTAGCATCTATCATCCTATGTCCAATGGGATGGTCGAGCGACTAAATAGAACACTTAAGAACTTATTAGGGAAGATAACTGAGGATCATCCTCAAGATTGGGATAGGGTTTTACCCGCGGCCCTCTTCGCGTACAGAGAGGTCCCCAATGAACATACAGGGTTTTCGCCCTTTGAACTTGTCTTTGGCGCGCGACCGCGCGGCCCAATGTCTTTGCTGCATGATCTTATAACAGCTGACAATATTGACGATGACACAAAATCTTCTTACGAGTATGTCATCGCGCTGAGACAAAAGATTATCGAAGCATGCAAATTGGCAACGTCCTCTTCTGAATTTGCTAAGCAGAAGGCAAGACAATTTGCTAATAAGAAGAGAACTTTACGACAACTTTGTCCTGGTGACAAAGCATTTGTTTTGCTACCTTGTCGTGAAAATAGACTCCTTATTAGTTGGAAAGGTCCGTACGATATAATATCGAAAATTTCAGATGTTGACTACATCGTCGATATTAACGGGAAGCATAAAACCTTCCACATCAATATGCTTACGGAGTTCCATGAACGTCCTGACTATTTACAGCCTATTTTCCAGGCAACGGACGATTCTCATGTCAAACATGGTCATTACTCATCACTGTCTGTAATACAGGATGAGGAAACAAGTTTTTCGGATGTTAATCTCCCGCTTCCAATGATCCCACTTCATTCTAGTGAATCATGGAAAGACGTTACTGTTTCTCCTGATTTGTCTCTAGGAGAACGGCGACAAGTTTCGTCTATGTTACAAACATTTCAGGATGTCCTCACTGACATCCCTGGACAAACTCATGTCATTGAGCATGACATTGTTCTAACTGAACATACTCCAATTAGGGTTAGGCCTTATCCTATCCCTATACATTTCCAAACACAGGTTGAAAAGGAGTTGGATGAAATGATAGATTTACAAATAATCGAACCATCCACTTCTGCATATTCTTCGCCGATGGTTATTGTTCGAAAAAAAGACAATAACATACGTCTTTGCGTTGACTATCGCAAATTGAATCAAGTTACGAAGTTCGATGCTGAACCTATGCCTTTACTAGAAGAGTTACTTACTCGTCTTTCTAAATCGCATTTTTTCACTAAACTTGATTTGTCTAAAGGATATTGGCAAGTTCCATTATCCGAACGCGCCAAACCTCTTACCGCTTTCTCTACTCCCAGAGGCCTTTTCCAATGGAATTTTATGCCTTTCGGCCTTATGAACGCACCAGCTACATTTGTACGCATGATGCGTCGAATCCTATCGTATCGGTCAGATGTCATTGCTTATCTAGACGACATCTGTCTTTTCAGCGATACTTGGGAAGATCACTATTCAGGATTAGTTGAATTATTATCAACTCTGCGTGAGTATAACCTGACAGCAAAACCATCTAAAGCTTGTATTGGCTTTAGCGAAATTGCTTTCTTAGGCCATCGAGTAGGTCACGGTTTCTTGAAGACAGAAGACCATAATATCACTAAGATACTTAACATCTCTATCCCTAGGACTAAAAAGCAAGTGCGAAGTCTTTTAGGTCTCATACAATTTTATGGACGTTTCATTCCGAATCTGTCCTCTATCATGGCACCTCTCTCTACACTATTAAAGAAAGGGTCGCCTAACATGGTTCACTGGTCTCATGAATGCCAATCTTCACTAGAGAAGATCAAAACTATGTTTTCATCACCACCTATTTTAGTGTTACCTACAACAGATAAGACATTTGTTCTTCGTAGTGACGCTTCATCCACTGGGATTGGAGCGGCACTAATGCAAGAGTACTCTGGAACTCTGCATCCTGTAATGTATATATCCAGAAAACTTAATGCTGCAGAAAGGAATTACTCGGTTTTAGACCGCGAATTATTGGCAATGGTTTGGTCAATTCTCAAACTCCAAAGATTCCTTCTGGGCGCGCATTTCGTAGTGGAAACTGACCAAAAAGCTCTTACGGCTATCCAAAGTAAGAACTTGAAGAGCTCGAGATCAACTCGATACGCAATCGCTCTTCAACCTTTTCATTTTTCGGTACGAGCTATCCGTGGTTCAGAAAATGTGATGGCGGACATTCTGTCCAGATGCCCACATGATGCCACTTAACTGTTAAATATTGGATCTTTTTAATATGTATAACTTTACAACAGTTATTTTTTGTTTCTTTATTAAGATACACATTTGTAATTTAATAATAGAATGATGGTATCTCTACTTAGCGGTTTATTGATGTTAATTCACCGCTGTTCTTTGATGATTGTTTCTTCATAAATCATAAATTTAAGATTATAGTGTGAATTTTTGGTATGCATTGTATAATTACCAGAATTGTATTATACGTACATCACACCTTCCTGGAAACATTTATTCGTAGGGAAACAATTTCTCTCAGATTTTGAGATATATATTCTCACCAGTCATATTAGGAATTATAGTTATTCCTGATATTTTCATCTGCGCAGTATTCTTGCGTTGTGAGCCTATTCTACGGTGCTCCTAGATGTATTTTTAAAAAAAAAATTTTATTTTTTTTTTCCCGGGAGGTGTGGTAAGACTGTAAAGGGCAATTTTTACTATCTTGCAATATAATACATTTATATTCTTATTATGTTCGCAAATATTTTGGAAGCAAAGTATTTCCTTTTTTAAGTGCTTAAGGAGAAGTCATTTTTGGGTTGCTTCCCTTGAAAATAGTTCTGTCATCTTCGATCGGACTCCGCAGACGACTCTAGGCCTACTGCGATTTATTCTGTGGCTGGGTAGGAATAGATTGTTCTTGCTTCAGTATATCTATGGCCTGAATTTATACGTAGTGTTTGTATGAGTAGGACGAGTCTGTCTTATATATGGATATCTTTGCATTTCTAAGTCGAACTAATTTGGTTGTCGCTAGAAAAGGTCAAAGGCTATGCAGCGGAAGTATCGCTAGCAAGGGGTGTGATCCATGGCTGTCATCCTGTGAGGATGCCGAGTTTTGTTGTAGCAGGCTTTTTTGCCGAAATAGTGATCTATATATGGATGGGGAAAAGTGATAGTCATATAGACATGTTGTATGTACTTTACCCCAGTGTTTATTCTCTTTTGCCAAGGAATGGCAAAGTTATATTTCGCATAAAAAGGTAAAACCACAATTTATTGTGAACTTGGGCTTCGCCATCGTTGTTGATAAGCAGATGCACAGTGGTACTTTTAAAAAGAATATCCATTCAAAGGAAGAAGACATTCCTATGTATCAGCACTAGATTGTATGATATTATTCAATTACCTCTATGAGAGAAGCTATGAAGAAATGAGGACATTTAATGAATGACTAATTTTGGTCTATATTCTATAGTGAGTGAAGCTCACGAGAGAGAGAACAGCCATGTTGAAATTCATATACTTTGTATTTATCGAGTGAGAAAAAGGGATGCCTGTACTATCGCTCGATGAACCAAGAGATCACTGCTACGTGTGAGAACCCATGTCTGGGATTCCTATATTATGAAATATATATATATTGAACTTTACGTGAAGGAATATTCGCTAGACGAGGTTAGGTCTAGGAGCCTTTCTATATATTGGTTTTGGTCTGACGTGCCCAGTCAGTAAAGCCAGATGATTTACATGATGGAACGCTGAATGCTTATTTACGAATGCTCCATTATGATATTTGCCAAGCATGAATGCTAACTTAAGATGATATTCCTGTGATCAACATTATGCTGTCTATGTCGACATTTGTTCCTGTAACCATACACGTACTGTCCAAGTGTGCGTCCCATTAAATGTTATAAAAGACCACCGTAGTTCCAGTACTTCTTGAATTCGAACAGTGTGAGTATGAATGATGTACTACCAACCTGTCAACTCTATCGAATCATTCTACCATTCGCGTACTGACATTCAGATACACACTCATTGTTTACACTCACATTCTTGTCGGAGCCTCATCACGTTCCAGGACAAGATGACCTGTATGACCAAAACTGTGCTGGGTTTGATGAGTTGACAATCGTTACACTTTACTACACCAGTTCCAACATCTACATTTATCCACTGGTGGACATTCACATCATTTAGCAAATAAAGCATGATTCAACAACTAGTAGCCAGTATGAGTTAACAACTACACAAAGAGTTTAACACTTCTAAACCTAATCTCGTTTAGCGACGATTCTCCCACATAATGTTCAGCACATATTTTTTTCATATAATAATATTGAACCGCTGATAAAGGGTTCTCATGTGTAGCAGTGATCTCTGGACTAAACAAGCGATAATACGGGCATCCCCTTTTCTCTTCTTGAAAGTCACTACATGTTTTGGTTCCAAGATGGCTTCACTCGTGAGCTGTCACTCACGTTTGGATACAGATAATGAATCTGTCCTAAAGTTAGTCATTCATAAAACATTGCATTGCTCTGTAGATTTGATCATGAACAATTGACTGCAATCTACAGAATATAGTGCTGCTAGGAATCGAAGTCGTTTTCATCGAGTCAAATATATTCTCTTATCGAAAATGGTGGCTTCGTACGAGAGTTCATAAAAGTATCTTGGATTACCTTGGTATAAGAAATATGAAACTGCCATTCCTTGGCAATACGAATAAACACTGGGGTAAAGCATACACGATAGGTCTAGACGACTATCACTTTCCCCACAAATACTGAGATCACTTTTTCCCCGGCGACAGGCCGACATAGGAAACACAGTCCCTATCAGGACGAAGCCAAATCACACCACACTCTAGCGACACATCCGCCGAATAGCCTTTGACCTCTCTAGAGACAACAGAACATATAGTTCGACTTAGATATGTAAAGATATACAGATATAAGACAGACTCGTCCTACTCAGACAAACAATACACATAAATTCAGGCCATAGATATTCTGAAGCAAGAACAATCTATTACTACCCAAACAAAGAATAAATCGCAGAAATAATGGATTCATCCGCGGAGTTTGATCGAAGAGACGGCACAACTTTCAAGGGAAGTAACTCAATAATGACTTTCCCTTAAGCACTAAAAAAATTACCTATGTATAATATTGTAAGATATCAAAGACTGCACGTAACAGACACACTGCACTTAAGGATTTACCCCTGGTCGGGCCCGTCTGCGGGGTACGGAAACGTCACAGGCGTCGACTTTCACCCCTGGTTGGGCGCATCTGAGTCGTACTGACAAGACCAGAAGTCCAACACGATGACTTGAAGTACCAAATACCCTAACAACCTCCTATCGACTACAAATTCCTAACAACCATCTCCTTCCACCCTATACCGAGGTTGACCAAGCTATCTCCCATATGACACTCCACCTGCCGTCTGGGCCAATCTAGCTGGATGGTACCAACACCCCAAGCTCCGCTGCTCCACCTGGATTACTGTCGCCAATCACCAAAACGACTCAAAGATATGTCAAACTGACCCGCCTGATGCACACTGTAACACTAGCCTATCACTTTAACAATCGTACATAGACTGACACACACATTGCCTTTCCACTGGACGAACAAAACCAACTCACTCCCGTGAGTTAACGGAAAATATGAAAATATGAAGGCGCCAACACCGTGGCCTACCAACCTTCTAGAATACTGTGTGCACAATTCCTGATGGCCTGACTAACACAAACGCAGGCTCTAAGGCTTTGCTAATAAATAATACCACATTAATTAAGCCAGCTAGCTGGGAATTAAATACTAGAGCATACAGGCCCCACGGTCACAAAAAAAAAATATGGACAAGCCCGAAGCAGTCTGCTCTCAAATCACAACTAAATTCTACAGAATCACTGAAGGCCCCACGGCCTACACAAGACGAGTCACCCCAGATGTCAGAATATACTCTCTACTGGTACTATGGGTTTAATATATACTCAGACTAGACTCTTAGCCCGCTGTCTAAAGGTAAGACCACAGTACACAATAGCTGACATGAATAATGCAATAACACCTGAAACAGGTTTGGTCCCTTTAATAAATATTGCGCACACACAGAAGCCACACACGGCTAATAATACACATAGAATAACGATGCAATGGAACTGCCAAACTACTTGCCATAATCAACAGCTCAATATAGCAGTAACATAATCACCGATCTAATCTATCCAGTGACTACACAATGACTTTCGCTCACTAGTTAAGCCCTGTACTGAAGCAAAGCACTACATGAATGCAAGATACTTAACATAAATAATATCCAGGAAAAAACCACTAGAACTTACCCCAACGTTCTAGCAGTATACCAAATAATCCTGACCACCTGAAAATCGGCAAGAAGTATAAACCAAAATGGCATTCACATAATCCCAGCACCACAGCTGACAAAGGGACAGCGTCCTCACGGGACGGTAGACATCTCCTAGAATGCCTTCCCTCCAAAAGTTTCATATCCTCTTCCGTTCTAGCCCAACTGACCAATTGGTTTTAAATTAGTATCAGGGTCGACACTCTACAGCATGACCAGCTTAATATTTTATAATATTTATACTGTAACAGCCACTTTAGAGCATGTTACATAATGGTGCTCACACATGACTCATCAGAACATCTTACTTAATGGTGCTCACACATGGCCACTTTAGAGCATCTTACTTAATGGTTCTCACACATGACCACCTTAGAGCATCTTACATGGTGCTCACACATGACCACATCAGAGTATCTTACATAATGGTGCTCACACATGACCACAACAAAGCATCTTACTTAATGGTGCTCACTCAAAATAAACGGTTGCCGGAGAATTGTTGAGTGTAAATGAGTTTCGAGATTTTATTTCAGGCTCTGCGTGCTGAATCTGAGAAATTAGGTAATCAACTGTCTGCGTTCGTGCCAACTGTCCTTAATTATGAGGATTAAAGTTCACGGAGTAGACAGAATGGAAGGTCATTTATCGAACATAGTTTTGTGTTATCCTAGTAAGTCAGAGGTGTATCACTCTTGAAGTGTTGGACTGTGTAATAGGTTATCATGCTTGAGTTATCTTATTTTGTATCTAGGTGTATCATGCTGATATTCTGTATTGTAACTATTCATCATACTTGAAGTTCACACTTTTATGAATCATACTTGAAGTAGTGTAACGTGTATTTTGGCGTATCATGTCCGAGTATTGTGTCGTGTTCTTAGCTGTATCATGTTTTAACTATTGTGTTGGGAGCCGCGCTGGTGTAATGGCTTCGGCGTTGTACTGGCGACCAGGTGTTCATGGTTCAAACCCGGCCGTCGGCGTTTGAAGAAATGTTTACGGCCGGAAATTTGACTGAATAGCCTGAACGGCTCCTGTGATAAACCCTCTGTGGATGGGAAGGAGCGAAGCTCCTGACCGGGTTGGAAGGAAAGTCCTCAGGTTCCCCAGCCTCGCAATGACATGTCATTGGGCCGAAGGGCTGAAAGCCCAAGTGCCGCTGGTTAAGAAAAAAAAAAAAAAAAAAAAAAAACTATTGTGCTATTTTGGTTCCAACGGTTGTTATAGCCGGGAGTTGTAGTCAGGATAAGCTCTCACTGCAAATACATGCTTTTATGGCACGCGTCTCAAGTAGCCTCTGAAAACCAAGTCCAGCTCCCGGCCTTCACGTGAGGCTCAATTTGAGCCCAGCGGAACTGTTTCCACTGACGGGAGAAGGGGCAAAGGCGAGCGACTGGCGCCTTAAAACCAGCAGCTTCGGCCAGATAGGGCTCGTGATCCTTGGTTGGCAGCTTATCTAAGAGAAGGTTAAACTCTGAATTCAAACCACCGCTGCCTAGCGGGAATATCCATTTATGGAATTGGCTTCGGGGGTAAACCCTGAGGGAAAATCCGGAGTCGAAGGCAGTCTAATGTTGATTTGACATTATTCTGGCGACTACTGCGACGTGGCTGGTACCAAACTGTATCGGCTACTGCCGTTCCTTTGGATCTACCAGCTGCGTGGAGAGGGGGAACGTGCTGCATGGGCAACAGCTTGATCTCCATATAACTGTGCCCAAGCTCGCGCCCTGGAGAGGACACTCCAGCTTCACCCTATAGGTGTCGGCAAAACACGGGAAGTAGCAGTTACCGGTTATAAGCATTTTGCCCAATTGGCGTAGGGCATGGCGCCAGGGGCTACTTCCGACAGTGGGAGAGGTTCTACGATCTCACTGGACAGCTACCGCCCACTTCAAGCTGGGCAGCCCCCAGTCAATAAGGTGTTGTCCCGCCACTGTCTGCTTTCCCCATTGGGTGCATGGGGATTAGGGTCAAACTAAAACAGTGGACAGATAATTTTGCACCAAGCAATTATCATAATAGAAATAAGCAAACTCTCAGATTGGGATGTTGGAACGTCCGGATTATGTTGACTGGACTATCCGAAAACCTACAGTACATAGATGATGTCAGGAAGACAGCCATAATCAATGATGAGCTTAAACGACTTCAGGTGGATATAGCTGCACTTCAGGAAACGCGCCTAGCAGGCTCTGGAATGGTGAGTGAGAAGGACAACACATTTTATTGGTAAGGGAAAGACCTTAACAAAACTAGAGAACACGGAGTAGGTTTTGCGGTAAAAAAATCGCTAACTAAAATGGTTGAACCAGGTGAGAATGGATCAGAACGCCTGTTAACGCTCCGCCTGCAAACTAGCGCAGGTCCCATCACCTTTGTCAGTGTGTATGCTCCTACTCTGTACTCTGCCTCAGAAGCTAAAGATGAGTTCTATGAGAATCTAGCAGCAGTCATCAAAAGCATACCTAGGCAAGAACAGCTTGTACTTCTTGGTGACTTTAACGCTAGAGTGGGTGCCGATAATGTTTCATGGCCTTCATGTCTGGGCAGGTTTGGTATTGGCAAAATGAATGAAAATGGACAACGGCTCTTAGAGTTGTGTGTCCTTTATGACCTCTGCGTGATTAACACCTACTTTCAGACAAAACCCCAGCATAAGGTGTCATGGAGACACCCACGATCCAAGCACTGGCACCAACTGGATCTGATTCTCGTCAGAAGGCCACTTCTCAGGTCTGTGCTCTCCACGCGCTCATACCATAGTGCAGACTGTGATACAGATCACTCCTTGGTTTGCTGTAAAATCAGAGCACAACCAAGAAAAGTCTATCGTGTCAGAGATGAAGGGAAACCACGCATTGATACCAGCAAGATGTCAGACCCTGTCATGATCGCTCAATTCACTGCGACCTTCAAGAAAGTGCTCAGTAGCCCTCAGCATGGTGATACTGTTACAGAGAACTGGGAGCACATGCGGAACATCATTCAAAGTACTGCACTTGCCACCTTTGGTAAGAAAACAGCCAAGTTAAATGACTGGTTCGATGCTTCATCAGATGTGATGACCCCTGTCATTGAAGCTAAGAGCAGTGCTGCGAATGAATACAAACGTTCACCAAGTGCTAGAACCCTACAGATCCTGAAGGCTACGAGAAGCAAAGTTCAACAAACTGCTCGACGCTGTGCAAATGACTATTGGCTCCAGCTCAGTGAGATAATCCAGACCGCAGCGCAAACAGGCAACATTAGACAAATGTATGACGGTGTAAAGAAAGCCCTTGGTCCCGCAAAAAGCAAGACGGCACCGCTAAAAACCATCAGCGGAGAGAAGTTAACCGATAAGGGTAGACAGATGGAGAGGTGGGTCGAGCACTACTCTGAGCTTTACGCTAGAGAAAATACCGTTACGCCTGCAGCCATTGATGCTGTCAAATGCCTGCCAACTATGGAGGAGCTGGATGCCGAACCAACATTAGAAGAACTCAGTAAGGCCATTGATAACTTGGCCTCTGGCAAAGCACCAGCCAGTGATGGGATTCCTCGTGATTTAATCAAATGCTGTAAGAGCACGCTATTACATTCCCTGCATAGGGTGCTGTGCCAGTGCTGGGAAGAGACAACTATTCCTTAAGACATGCGAGATGCCAAGATTGTAACACTGTATAAAAATAAAGGAGACAGAAGTGATTGCAATAACTACAGAGGCATCTCTCTTCTTAGTATTGTTGGTAAGGTTTTTGCCAAAGTCATCTTAATGCGACTACACAAGTTAGCTGAGCGCATATATCCAGAGTCACAGTGTGGATTCCGAGCTGGTAGATCAACAACAGACATGATCTTTTCTCTCCGCCAGCTTCAGGAAAAATCAAGAGAGCAGAAAAGACCATTATATATCGCCTTTATAGACCTCACAAAAGCATTCGACCTGGTTAGTAGGGATGGACTCTTTAAAATCCTCCTGAAAATAGGCTGCCCTTCTAAAATGCTGGAAATGATAAAGTCATTCCATGACGACATGAAGGGAACAGTCCAATATGCTGGAAGCACGTCACAGCCCTTTGACATACGAAGTGGCGTTAAACAAGGCTGTGTTCTGGCTCCGACCCTCTTCGGGATCTTCTTTGCCTTACTCTTGAAATATGCATTCAGAGATGCAACTGAAGGAATATGCCTTCACACTAGGTCAGATGGCCGTCTGTTTAACCTTTCAAGGCTGAAGGCAAAAACAAAAATCAGAAGGGTCACCATAAGGGACCTGTTGTTCGCTGATGCCACTGCAGTCGTCACTCAAAGCCAACATGAGCTTCAGAGCTTGATGAATCGCTTCACCCAAGCATGCAAGGACTTTGGCCTCACAATAAGTCTAAAGAAAACGAATGTGCTGAGTCAGGATGCGGGTGCTGAACCAGTTATCACTATCGATAACTATGAATTGGCAGTGGTCTACCTGGGGTCTACCATCAATGACAAACTCTCACTGGACACAGAAATTGACAGCCGCATTGGCAAAGTTACAGCTACCTTTGCCCGCCTCACATCGCGTGTTTGGCGAAACCCCAAACTCACAACGAAGACCAAAGCTGCGGTATATAACGCCTGCGTCACCAGCACACTCCTATATGGCAGCGAGACCTGGACGACCTATGCTAGGCAGGAAAGAAGGCTCAATACCTTCCATTTACGGTGTCTGCGCCACATCCTCGGCATCTCGTGGAAAGATAAAGTGACAAATGTCGAGGTGCTGTCACGTGCTGGCCTTCAAAGCATGTATACACTGCTTAGACAGCGCAGACTACGCTGGCTTGGCCATGTCCACCGCATGGAAGATGGTCGCATCCCGAAATATATCTTCTACGGGCAACTAGCAGATGGCAAAAGAACAGTTGGGCGACCGCAGCTGAGGTTCAAAGATGTGTGCAAGAGAGATGTGAGGGCACTGGACATAAATCCAGCAACGTGGGAGGATGAAGCTGCCGATCGCACAAAGTGGCGATGCTATCTGCGGCGCCACCTCAGATTGGGCGAAAAGAAGCTCACACAACAAGTCAAAGAGAGGAGAAAACGTCGAAAATCATGAAAATAAGCAGCTGAGGGCTTTCACCTCAGGGGCACATTCCCACAGTCAGTTATGACTGAAGGGGCTATTATTATTATTTTTGTTTATCATTCTGGAAATGTACACTGTACTATGACTATCATGTTGGAAATGTAGTTATCTGTCAGAAATGAAAAAAAAAACAAACAAACAAACAAACGAACAAAAGAAGACGATGTTATACACAATAATTCCATGCAGGCCCAGGTAAGTAAACACTGAGAGAAATCAATATAAATTGTTTCTTCTGTGCCTTGCGTATTAAAATGTCGGATATTTGAATTTTAAAATACGACTGCAGGGAGGATAGTGTGATTCGCTTCCGTAGCTAGGCTGGGATGCCGCACGGAAGGTCCTGGGTTCGAGTCCCCGGTAAGCCACTCACGTCTGTTGTTTTTCTGTTGTCTAGTTTTTTACTTCTTTATTTCTCACGAGTGCTTGAAAACATATCTTTGTGTGTGTGCAATATTTACTTAAAGATACGAGTTAGAAACCTGTACAACTCATAACAAACTTAAAATGTGACATTCAGAACAAAATTTAAAAAAACAAAAACATTTAGCATTGAATTTTGGAAAGATTTATGACCAATAAAAGCAGCCGAGCGGCATATTTAAAATAGCACTTTAAAGATTAAGGATTATCTTAGTTCAGTAGTTTATGCTCAGATTTCCCACCCATCTGTTTCCAATGATGGCGGGTTAATGTAGTTTTATCTCTTACACAAAACATAACAAGAAACAATAATGTTTTTATGGCATATAGAACACTTGTAATGGCAATTTAAATATGTAATAATACTGAAATACTGAAATAATCAGTTAAACAATAGGTATTAATTAATATGTTATCAACAGTTAAAGACACATCATGTCCTAATTATAACACATGACGGCTTGAATAAATGATTGTATCGATTAATTTAAAACACAAATGTCTACCTACAAGGTCCATGTTTGTTGTAGGAGATGTTGACAATAAAGTCTATCACCTTCCATTCTGGTCTCCCCATTCCAAGAAATCTTTTGAGGGACGTTGATGCGTTCACTTCAAAAATGTTTCAGATATAGGTTGATCTTGGTGCCGGATGCCGGATCGTGTAGAAACTTAATGCAGGACCTTCAACAACACGAATGTCATCCAGGCGTTGGGTCTCCTGTTGTCTTCTGGGAAACTCTTCGGACTGGGCACGTGAGATGTTCCAACACTGACAAATAACAAGAAATGGAGTTCAACACAAGTATACGAACTTTCAACTCAAAGGTCAAAGCAATCCTGTTGTATGATGCAGAAAAACACAAAGACCAATTTAAAAAAAAAAAGACACACCGAAAGTAATTTCATAAATATCATAAATGGGACGAGAAAGTGTTGCAAGAGTGAACACATTTTAGGAGAGAACGGGAGAATGTTAAATCGGGAATGAGATTAATTCAGTCTGATTTTGGGAACCCGAAGTGGCGAAGTAAGATAGGCCCAGCGAAAGTTATCGCTGTATTAAACCTTTTGTTTAGTGGTGAACGCAAGCTTATAGCTTGACTGCTGGCGTCAGGGTCAACAAACCAGAGCTGACCAAGACCCTACTCCATCTCCACGTGGTAGTCCTGGAAACAGGCTGCATCACTGCAGTCTGGCTGAGAGAGTAGGGATCGAAGAGGGAAGGCAAACCCGGTCCCAAAAAAATGCCGTGCTGAAGTCGGATGTGCCGGCCGAAAGGCGCAGATATCGCAGCTCCGCTGTAAACAGACACAACGCAACCAACGTCCTTTTCAGGGCGAACGAGGAAGAAGAAGAAGAAGAAGGCAAGCTTGGATGGTGCACTAGAGCGAATAGGCCACTGGAGGTGGTTGGCTTCTGTGTTGTGTAGAAAACTATGTTGTCCAGCCATCAAGCCGTTCCATGTAGCCACTTTGATAGATGTAGGGGCAGGTCTCTACTATGGTGTTTGGTTATTCATGGAGCAAGAAAGGCAGTGTTGTCTGTCAAGTATTTTTGATGGTCAGCCCAAGGCAAGAATTTACAGGTATGTCAAAACTAGCAAATATTATACAATCGTGAAGTTATAAGGTGAACTTTTATACAGCACAGAAAATAAGAGACTGTAGAGAAAATTAGCAATCGGAGACTTGGTATACACTGTCTGCCCTGGTATTAGACCAGTCTAGATATAGATACCTTAAGATACTCGAACAGAGTCTAACCACTGACATAACAGCGGTAAACAAGAAGTAGTGAACACGATATAAAGGAGAGAAAGGAAAAATGCCAGTATCATTTTGTACAGCAGTCATTTTAGTAAAAAGGTGCCACCAAGTGAAAGTCGGCCATCCAATGTTGGGTTGAATTTGACTCTTTATGTAAATAAAGTTTGTGTTGGTTCAGCTGATGTTAGCGTGAAGTCGATACATCTGAATGTAACATCATCATCTTCATCCTATGTATTCGTCAACACAGTGGAGAATCATTAACTGGTAAAAATTAACTCTACATGATCTAACTGACTGCCTACTGTCGTGTAGTGAAACGAACTATACGAGAATACAACTCTCTCTCAATTATTACACATCCGCTGTACGGCCACAGAACACGTACTTAGATAACCAGTTGAGAGTTAAGGCAGTCCTTGTTATGGACTTTGGAGGGAAAGTTTAGTAGAGCCACAGACTGCACAACACGAAAAAAAAACAAAAAGAAAAAAGTTGTATTATTATCTCCTGAAGTAGCCAGTCGAGAAGGGGGGAAAACCTAAATTTAAAAGAACAAACATCGCATTGTGAAAATGGATTTATCAATGTGGCGACAAAAGAACCACAGCCACAATCAGTTTCCCAGTTTTATTTCTGTATCATCATCATGTGACATATTCTTTCCAGAACGTTGTCTCCATTACAGCTGCTCTGAACGCATCACGATTCTGGGCAAGTCGACCTGCATCAGCCAAAGACAAGTTCAGACTCTCTGTGATGTCCTGGGTCCACCGTCGTCTAGGTCGACCCCTTCCCCTTTTTCCAGGGACCATGCCTTCCATCACTGTTTTTTCCAGACTATTATGTCTTTTTATATGACCGAAAAATTTCAGCTTCCTTATTGCGATGGTATTTAGGAGCCAATGTTCCTGTACGTTTAGTGAGTGCAGTACTTCTCTGTTGGTCTTTTTTTCTGTCCAGGGTATTCTCAACATCCTTCTGTAGCATTTCATTTCGAATGATGTAATCTTTTTTGCAACTGTTTTATTGAGTGTCCAAGTCTCGCAGCCGTATGTTGCTACTGGGAATATACATGCTCTGATCAGTTGTAACTTTGTTTCTTTGCTTGTGCCTTGCCATAGGTTTTTCATCTGTATTAGCTTATGTGAAGCAATTGCAAGTCTTCTTTTAATTTCTACTGCACAGTCGCCAGAGCTGTTAATGATTGATCCTAAGTATTCGAATTCATTGACACTTTCCAGTTCTTCGTTATCAATTTCAATTTCTGGTTTGGTCTTTACTTTGTCTGTTGTCAATACTTTGGTCTTCTTGGTGTTTAGGTATAGATTCTGGGCCTCGCTGTGTTTTTTGGTGGACAGAAGTAATTGTTCAAGTCCTTTTGGGTTGGTCGATAGGAGGACTGTGTCGTCAGCATATCTGATTTCCGGGATCTGGTACCCGCCGATGTTAAATGAGTCAAACTCTGTGTGTTCTTGGTCATCTCTTACGTTTCTCATGATATTCTCGGCATAAATGTTAAACAGGTAAGGAGAAAGGGTACAGCCTTGTCTTACTCCTTTCTGTACTTCAAACCATTCTGATGTTTCCCCCTCTATTCTTACGGCTGCCTGTTGTTCTTGGTACAGCAGTGCGATGAGTTGTATAAGGTGGTTTGGAAATCCCATATTTTTCATAATAGCCCATAACTGCTGATGTTGTACACAATCGAAAGCTTTGGTGTAATCAATGAAACAAGTATGTAGGTCAACGTTGAATTCTCTACACTTTTCTATGATGATCCTCATGTTGAATATATGATCTCTAGTGCCTCTACCTGGTCGAAAACCCGCCTGTACTTCATTTATTTCTGTTTCTAGCTTTTGTTGCATCCTTTTCATTATGATTTGTAAAAGTATTTTGCTGGCATGGCTTATAAGAGCTATAGTTCTGTAGTTTGTGCACAGTTTCAGGTTGCCCTTTTTTGGCAAGGGTATGTAAATTGATCGTTTCCATTCCTTGGGCCAAATTCCGCTTTGCCAGATCTTGCAGCATAATGCATGGTATATACGAGCGCTGCCTTCTCCTCCTGCCTGTATCATTTCAGCTGTTATTTCATCACAACCAGGAGATTTTCCACTTTTTAAGTGTTTGATTGCATTCCGGACTTCCTCTATGGTAGGTTCTGGTTCACGTTCCGCTTCATTCATGACGTTGTTATCTGCCGCTTTGTTTATTTCCGTATACATTTCTTGACAGTACTCCTTCCATCTGTTCAGAATATCTTTACGTTCTGTTAGAGTGTCGCCTTTCTTGTCGTTTATTGCTCGGGGTGATGATTTAAAGTTGCTGTTTTTCAATGTTCTTACTTCAGAAAACATATTCTTACTCAATCCCTGTTCGCGCATTTCCTCTAGTATAGTTTGGTATAATATTAGTTTATGGATAACGTATGCATGAACTCCTCAGCCACGCTGACCCCCAGGTCACAAACAATTCAAGAAGCACGCACAGACATTTACATCATTGTCTTTTTATTACGAGCAGTCAAAAAAAATCTGAAAGATTTGACCTGAAAATTGACCTTACTTTACAAAACTAACAATGTGAAGAAACTATCGATTTGGTTCGGCCATTAAATAAAACCTAAAGAGAAAAATAGGCAGACGGAGAGGCAGACAGAAAAAGACACATATAAATAAATGGTGAGAGAGAGAGAGACAGAGAGAGAGAGAGAGGTGTAACGAAAAATGCAGTGTCATGAAGACAGCAACGCACGATGATAGACAGACAGACAATACAGACAGAAATGTGAGAGAACCAGCACAACATATGGCACAGATCATATGGCACAGATCATATGGCACAGATCATATGGCACAGATCATATGGCAGACACAAATTGGTTATCTCCTGTGTTTTTCTCTGAGGTGGTACATTTGTGAAACAGTCACAACTTATTCAGACTGAGAGAGAGAGACGGGGAGAAAGAGAGGGAGAGAGAGAGTGAGGGAGAGAGGGGGAGAGAGTGAAAAAGGGAGAGAGAGGGAGGGAGACAGAGCGTGAGAGAGACAAAGAAATAATAGGACTACTGTAACGTCACTGAAGGGGAGAGAGGGGATAGGGAGGGAGAGGGGAGAGGGGGATAGGGAGGGAGAGGGGAGAGAGGGAGAGAGGAAGGAAGAGGAGGGATAGGGAGGGAGAGGGGAGAGAGGTAGAGAGGAAGGAAGAGGAGGGATAGGGAGGGAGAGGGGAGAGAATGAGGGAGAGTATGAAGGAGAGAGTGAGAGAGTGAGGGAGAGAGAGTAAGAGAGAGGAAGACAGATGGAGAAAGAAAGAAGGAGAGAGCGAGAGAGAGAGGGAGAGAGGGAGAGATAGAGGGAGAGAGAGAGGGAGAGAGAGAGGGAGGGAGAGAGAGGGAGAGAGAGGGAGAGAGAGAGGGAGAGAGAGGGAGAGAGGGAGAGAGAGGGAGAGAGAGGGAGAGAGAGGGAGAGAGGGAGAGAGAGTGAGAGAGAGGGAGAGAGAGAGGGAGAGAGAGAGGGAGAGAGAGAGGGAGAGAGAGAGGGAGAGAGAGGCATAGAAAGAATAAGACTCTGTAGCGTCAGTCTATCCACACTAGGCGACTGTTATGAAGTTGTACATGTGGCTGGAAATGTCATCACATAAAAACATATTACTACAGAAACGACCTCAGCTTGAGAATGTGAATATCTGTTGTAGACTTTCTGTAAGGGGACGAGCTGTAGTCGTGGTTCCATCCTCCATCAAGGAGCCCAAAGGAACATGATGATGATGATTATTAGTATCAATACAATAGATAACACAATAATTATATATTATTAGTAGTAATACAGTATTATTAACACTGCTTTCAGTCTGTAAAGGTCAACATCTCCAATCCGCGCATATTCGCATAAATATACAACATCCAAAAATTGTACACATCTGCATAAGTTCTCTAGAAAAACTTTGGCGCTTCTTACGAGCGATAGATCTGTCACATTAATAACTGACTGCTACGACCATACGCTGGCAAGAATGTCTAGACCAGAGGTTTTCAAACTTTTTTGGTCCGCGGCTCCCTTGACCTGTGCATAAATCACCGCGGCTCCTCTCTATACTACGAAGATCTATATTTATTGATGGACCTTGGCTCATAATATCGAGCCCAACACTTTTCCCAAGCCACCGCGACGCCCTTACCCGAGGGCCGCGACGCCCCTGGGAGCCGCGACGCACAGTTTGAAAACCTCTGGTCTAGACACTATGTCAGCTTATTGTTTGTTTGAGAGAAAATTTGTTGGAGCAGCGGCGCATTCGTTGGGGGCTTCAGAGCCCCCATTTTAGTTTTTTTTCTTCCACAATATGGTTTATGTTGTCCTAAAAATAACCACGTTGTGCAATCTTGCGCTATAAAAAAGCAGAGCATGTGAGGTCAATAGTGAGGGGCATGTCATAACACGGGCAAAGACACTCTGGAATTGTCACGTAAACTAGTGTTTTTGAAGATAAAATTGCACAACAGAAATCCCGCTATAACTTTATAATTATTGACCCGATTGAGATAATTACTTTTAAGGATTTGAACAGCAACTATAAATACATGTAGTTATGGCAGTGTGAAATAATTATTTTTGGTATTTGACGAGGAAATTAGGTTTTTATCGGAAAATTAGCACAACAGCATTGAAATCCCACGACTACAAGAGGAAACAAGTACTCAGACGCGGACCTCCGAGAAAGAAAGGGATAGATCTAGATTGGGTATATAATCCCGTCTCAGACACAGTAATTACACACATATGATCTTATCAGCCCTACAGGTCTTTTATATTTAGACACGCGCCCTAATATAACCGACTAGGTTGAAACGGGACGCGCCTCGCCAATACGAAGCAACATTTTATTTTAACACCCCAAAAAAAGTTCCTTTCTTCCCCAAATCAAGTCGATCTGACAGAGCTAAGAAAATATCTAGAGAGCTGCCCACAACACAACTAGATAACTGAGAAGAAACCACAACTGACCGCTATTGTGAGCGATTTGTAGATCGACGCTTTAAGTAGCTGCAGACTTCGCAGTACCACTGTTTTGAGGGTATATCTCCATATATCGTTAAGCTTACAAAATATCTTAGTGAATTTATGTACATTTAAATGTGATGAATGTTTAAAATGAATGTTATGGTTAACATAAACCCACATGTCTATATCTTACTCTGTGCCCGAAGGAAGATGGCTTCCACCATTATATAACCTCAATCCTGGACAGCATTGACTCAGCTAGAAGTCCTTGTTAGGACTGACCAACGCTAGCAATAAAAGCTTACAGTCCTTTTTAAGGCTTTGCTTGAGGGCGCTGTGCTTAAAGAGTTCGTCTTCTCTTTTTCTTTCTTGTATTTATTTCGGCACATTTAGTCGATGTAAGGGAAACAATTTTGCTAACTTTGGCATAACTCTAAGCCAAAGGGGAGTAATCACAACTGGGGTTGGAAAATTATTTTATTGATGTTAAAATATGTAAATGTATTGTAATGTTGTACGACGTACCCCCATTTGACTGACCTAACGGCAGCCTTAAGCCAGTGTTGTCAACTGAGGAGTCTGATCAACATCGTCAAGTCAGCATCAGAGTGACGACTTGGTTATAAACCACAGATGCCATAACCTGGTCATATTTTGCAGGTTCAATTAGTGGTGAAAAACGTGACACACTGTTTAGGAAATTGTAAACCAGTGGACCAACATTGTTGCTGGCATAAGTAAAACCTAATGTGAAAACAAAAAACCAAGACACCCAAGCCAATATCATGATGAAAATGACCAAACGATGACACTTTACTTTTTTTTTTAACTGGGTAAAATTTTGTTATATTGATATACCAAAGTGATAATTTTTATTTTTTACTATACATCATTAATCAATAAAGTGCATTTATTTGTTTAGAACTTCATGTTGTTGAATTATTTAAATTTCCAGTTATAATTTTGTTGTGTGGTCAAAGAAATATATATAATTTAAAATTGATAGGGAATTGTCACGGAATTTTGGGTTCGATCCATTCTCCACTACGGCAGTACTCATTTTCAATTGAAGTGAGGACTGATTATGAGAAATTTCCAGGTCGACACAATCTTCTTTCTGCTCTTATCAAATAGATATTTGACACTCCTTTTGGGTGGTAATTCATCACATTTGCTTGGCGCTTCATGGCTTTCCTGAGATTAGCGCAGGTAAAACCCATATGGGCCTGGTCAGTTTTCACATAGTTTTGTTTGTCCAAGCCGTGCCAGGCGATAAAATTACTCGCCAGCTGACGGATTTTGTGTGCAAAAGCGACGGATAAAGAGATTCCTTGTCTGTGCGACACATTTTGGACAGACATGAATGACATAGTCGTTTCCTGTCCGACTTTCACGAACAGATTACTTTAGATAAATGTAAGATGTTGTATTTGAACACATTGCTGAGAGAGTGTACGGACGTGTCACTTCCATATATGGGAGACGTGACCATTTGCATCACGCGCATAATTTTTCCTACGTGGAAAATATTTTGAATTACCCCACAAAACACGCATGTTTGAAACGACTAGAGCCCTGCTTAGCATCGTAATAAACAAATGCGGGGGAAGAAGAGCCATATAACCTGACTTTTTTGCAAGTCTGGTTCACTGTGAGAATCGCTTGCCAAGACTGTGACGATATTGCCTCCCCTGCTTTGCAGTAGTGGTCCGACAGTGGCTAAAACTCAAGAGTATCTAATATGGGCTTCAAAGGTATCTACCTTCGCACAAGATTACTCTTGGCAGAGATGTACAAAGAATGGTGATGACACTTCTATTATAAAGGAAGTCTTCACAAGATATTCAGAATAAGCGAGAACAATACTGCTTTGGCTGAGTATGTTAACTCTGTAATTCTGCCGACGCTTTTGTGGAGGAGTTAAGCACTTATTACTTTCAGCTCGTTTAAGCCCCCACCACTGATTTACTCAGTGGAATTCTATTATTCTAGTATAGCTCTGTTTAGACTGTGTGTAATAATTTGACTGAGATAAACATGCAGTAACTTTAAAATGATTAAATCGAAGTTAAATTTGTAACATTACAAATAACAAAATTTAATAATCACTTTAGGTTTTAACAGTTGGAAAATAATTTGAATAGTTATGGATCAAGAAAAGTTATCGTCACAGTCTTTAGGGAATGTGAGATATTATAAGAAGTTCAAGTGGCAGCATATATATGAACTTAGCTGCCAACGACGGTTCTGCTCCTTCTTATGGGTTGGTTCTTCTCACTCTGCTCACGCTCGTCTCTGATCAAGTTTGTCAAGGGTACTCGTTTGCCCTGAAATGTCAAGGAGAGTCTACCACGAGGGTCCTTCGTCTTAAAGCTTAGGCCACGGTTCCCTTTTTGTTCCAGAGATAGTACTTTCTGTTGGTACCACCAATAACTATGGTAAAAGAATAGAACGAAACGCTCTTCTGATTATGGCGTTTTCCACCCCATAGTTATGGGTTCATATCTTCACATACCACCATCCCAATTACTCAGACTTTACCCTCGATGAGAATTAAATTTAATCCCTCGGGATAAAACTTCCTTTAAATTCAAATAGAATAGCTTTCATAGTTACTTTTGGAGGATTCGGGCTGCATTAGAGTGGTAGTACCTTTCGGAGGAGAGCGGTCACACTGTTGTACTATAGCAGTGGCTCAAATCAACTGGTCCACCTGGTGCAGTCAAGATTAGTATATGGCTCCCAGAAGATACAGATAGTAGCGGCCATCCCCCGGTAACAGTCTCGACCGACTGGCAAAACTATGCTGAACGCTCCTGTAGTGCCGGGGTCCCATCGCTCACTTGCCATAAATCCTAAGTACAAAGTCCCACTCGTGAGTAAACCCAGCCCTTGGCCCGATACTGCAGATCCCTTCGTGAAGGCACCTAGATGCATGACGTGACGATCCTTCTGACTAAACAGGAAGCACTAGAGCTCTCCTAGAGGCTGGACATTAGTGGTACTAACCAGACGAACAGCAAGTCATTAGGTGGCGGGGATTGCACATTGGTGAGCCCCACATAGACTGCAGTGATTGACGCTTGAGGACTGCGACAAAACGTCTGAACATGCTCTTTTGTGTAACCTCTTACAACTTCAGCCCTCCGGCAGTATCCTTTCTTTTTCTTCATTTTTCTCACTCATCGCTTTTATTTGGCATAAATCATGCCTTTTTATTCGTTATTTTCACTATTTTGCTCTATGCTGGACATAGCATGGTGAATTCTCTAACACGCCACTCCCCTATGGCAGTATTTGCTACGGGAGTAATGCGTATCTTATTGTTTTACACTCCACTCCCAGACTGTTGTTACGATTCGCCATGTTTGGTGACCCGGCCATCGATAATATTGTATCGCTTAATCTGTCTGACCGCCTGTAGAAACGAGGCGGTCAAACATGTAACCTCATTGGAAAGCTGTTGATCATGTTGGCACAAGCCGGTATTGTGATACAATGAAAGAAGACCATACGGACTAACCAGACATCTGTCTAGCGGAGGCACGCAGATAAAGGTGATAAACACAGGTGCGCGGAACTCTTAGGTTACGAAATGACATCACTGTGTAAGAGGCCACGCGTGTATATTAAATTTAATATTTTCAAATACGCGTGGGATGAGTAGTGATAAACTTCCCCACCCAAACAGTGCTAGATAGATTGGATTGGTTCGCCAGAATCTACTATGATTTGATTGGAACTTTCGGCGGAAACACAGCTGGGATTTGACACTAAGGATTGTGAGATATAATCTAACAAAATTGGAGTCACACAGAACAGACAGACTGCATCGCAGCGTCAACTCAACACCTCCTACAAGCTAGAGGAAAGAGGATAGGACTAAGAGGAATTATCATTCCAGACCAACTGTCATGGAGCAAGGTCTTAAACTGTATTTATCAGAGGAAAATGTAACTTTACTTTACTCTCTTGATGAACACCGTGAAAGCAGCCTAAACTAAATTTTAAGTACATAAGACTTTTAAAGAATATACACAGATTGTACACAACTGTGTGTAAAGTCAATAACGTGCTTATGAATATATTCAAATATTCAAGTTCTGATTGTGTGAACCTGAAGTGATTTTGTGTGTGCAGAGTGTCAGTAACATAGGACCTGGCTTCGACCTCCCTCAATTTTGCTGAGCCCAAAAATCAAGAAGGGACAGGGACTGAATCTTCACCCCTGAGTGTGAACCAGACATCCTTAAAGACACTAGTGCCACACAGGGCAGTCAGTCACCACCACGTGCTCTCATCAAGAAGTCACAGCAGAGTGTCCTCTCAGCCTACATCCTACAAGAAACACTACGATAAGTATAATAAAGCGAAGGAAGATCACATACACCCATAGCCATCAAACGCTCAGACTTAGTCAGGGAAGAAAATAAGGCACCCCACTGGGACCTAGATTCCTGTTTATTTTTCAGATTTAAACGTCCATATTTTTTTTTCATCAGATGTAAAATAACCCTTTGTAAATGTGATTCCCTTAATAAATAGCATATTGTTTATTTACTTACTACACGTCTGAGTCAATTTGATAAAATATCATAAGCCTGTCCAGGGCTCTCTTTTTGTGATTACTTCCCTTTCTTGTTTACTGTCCTTTTTTTACTGTCGAATTGTCAACATCGTGTGGTGTATGTTAGTTGTGGAACAAAGTCACGTGGGAGAACAACTTGTCTGATATTCTTATATGGTATTTAATTACCCTTGATTCCAGACAGTTAACCTCTTGGTTTCATAACAAATAACATCATTATTACAGTATTGCAAGAAAATCAATCTATATTCTTAGTGTTATAGTGAGCAGTTGACCTGTGTCGACCTTGCTCTCTCCCTACGCGTGACAAGTGGGGGCTCGCCTCGAGATTTAAGTATCCTAGCGCACAGTAGCTCTCGCTGGTGATACGAATAGCAAAGAGCTGAGGCATAAACCATTGCCTTTGCTCAAAAATATTGCTTTTCTTCACCTTCTAGAGTGAGAATCTTTTTCTATCCCCTAGACTTTATCGTTGTAGCATCTGGACAGGATATTAAGAATTAATTGAAGCTAGTAGTGTGGTGGTTTTCCTTTTTCAAATAACTTTCTAAGAAGTTAATTTTAGTTAAGGAGTGAGTGAGTGTATGGAGTTAATGTGCTATTAGTCATATTCTATTCACTGACTAACATTATTGCTTTGGTAAAAAATTGTTCTTGTATATTGGGAGATAATTTACCCACAAGATTTATTCAGCACCAACAATGGCTGAATTAGCCAAAGTAAGATCTAGTTTAATGGAATTCGCTAAGGACATGGGGATGGTAGGTAATGAGTTAACGAGTTTCATTAGCGCCGAAATCGATAAACATCTTGACAGAGAAGAGAGATTAGAAAGGAGCGAGCAGAGAGAGAAGCACAGGAGAGGAGAGAAATTCGACAAGCAGAGGAGAGAGAAAAAGAAAGGCAGCATGAAACTAGATTAAAGGAATTAGACGTAGAAGCTAGAAGAGTTGAAGTAGAGGCTAGTCCCAGTACATTAGAATCTTCTGGTGCCTCTCCTTCAGCAGATGGTAACACAATTACCAGTCATGCTACAGGAACTAATGCTATGTCATTTCCTTTAGAAATTTTCTCCAACAGCGCCGAGAAAATCGACACGTACCTTGATAGATTCGAACGATTTGCCTCGTCGTATGGTCTGGACAAAGATAAATGGGCGCTCAAACTCTCACAAGGATTGCGTGGAACAGCATATGAGGTGTACATGAAGTTGCCAATTACTGAGCAAAATAAATATGATACTCTAAAGAAGGCCCTTTTACAAAGATTTGAACTTAATTCAGAAGCTTACAGGAAGCAGTTTCGTCGGGCCAGAAGAGACATAGGGGAAACATTTGCACAGTTTGCATCTCGCCTCGAATCCTATCTGCAAAAATGGCGCACGTTAGGAAACTTTCCTGAGTCTCTGGAAGGGATTCAGGAAATGATTATTATGGAACAACTCAAGGACACAATGACACCAGATATGAGAAGGTTCCTAGCAGAGCATGGGGCCGAAAACCTTGAGTCGTTACTCACTCTGGCTGAAAGGTTTCAGGGAGCTTTGGCAGAAGCTCAGTCTACAAGACGGAAATATACTGATATGCCTGCAAAAGCATCTACACACCCCTGTTCCGACAATCACCCTAAATCTAGTGGATTTTCCCATAAAGCACAGAACACATCACAAACTTATAATAGGATAAAACAGGAGAGGACCTCTACTAACCAGGAGACGGGGAGGAAGTGGTGTAAGGTGTGTAAGACAAACACACACCACACTCAAGAATGTAAAATTAAACCCGCTCCTCAACATGCTGCATTCATACAGACAAAATCGCCAAAGAAGAATTCAATGAGGCAAACGAATAGCCTCAATCGACCGTCCGTTACCGACACAGTGAAGGTAAATGGACAGCACGTATTATGCCTCTATGACACGGGACTGGAATTTGATGCAGTTGTCGCCTCATCACTGGTAGACCCTGGCCAGGTAACACCAGACACTGTGGAACTTCGTGGAGCCACAAAAGGTGACAAGACAATGACTCTGCAAATAGCAAATATCCAGGTGGAATCCCGCTTTGTGTCAGGACAGATCAGAGCAGCAGTCATGGATGACCCAATCTATGACCTGATCTTGGGTTGTAGATACGTATTCCTAGGTGAACCAAAAGAACCTCTTGTTATTGCGGCAGTGACAACCAGAAGTAAAGCTGCGAGTGAACAGGAGCCAGCACCTGTGCAGAATCCCCTCCCTCAGGAGTTAAAGAATGCTCAAACACAGGATACAACTCTGGCCTCCTGCTTCAAGAAACTGCCATTTGCCAATACTCCCCTGCAGAAAGGAAACTTTTATATGAAATTGGGATTAATATATCGTAGAGCAGGAAACATAGGACTAGAACATGGGCAACTAGTCGTTCCATCTACGTACAGGAACCAAATCTTGGAGATGGGTCATGCACTTCCATTCAGTGGTCACATGGGTCAAAATGCCACCATGCAACGCATATCAGCCCATTACTATTGGCCGGGGATGAATGCAGATATCATCCGATTTGTTAAGTCCTGTGCCCAGTGTCAAAGAGTGGCACCTAAACATTGGACATCCCCAGCGACGTTAGGAGAGATGCCAATAATAGGAACTCCCTTCGAGAGAGTAGCTGTGGATATCATAGGACCTCTTCTGAGAACTAAAAGGAGGAACCGCTGCATTTTAACACTAGTCGACACATGTACAATGTGGGGTGAAGCCATTGCACTACCCTCATCAGACTCAGTGCATGTAGCAGAAGCATTAGTGAGTATATTCACCAGGCTTGGTTTTCCTCGACAAATACTTACGGATAATGGGTCACAGTTCAAGGGAAAGTTAGCGGAAGAGGTTTTCCGAGTATTTCGTACACAGCATATTCACAACTCGCCCTATCATCCTCAGTCCAATGGACAAGTTGAGAGGTTCAATGGAACTCTCATCACTATGTTGCGCAAATTGGCTCAGGAAAAACCAGAAACCTGGGATTTGTTTCTGCCTGCAGCACTATTTGCCTACCGAGAAGTGCCACACTCTTCGACAGGTCTCTCTCCCGCCACCTTATTGTTCGGGCGTCCAATCAAAGGACCGCTTGAAGCTCTTCTTCGGGCTATGACAGATGAAAGTGCAGACGACAGTATTGTTACGGCGTCAAAATATGTCCAGGAACTCAAGGAACGCTTAAAGGTTGGTTGGGAGATGGCATCAACAAACTTGCGACGAGCGCATAGTAAGTATGCCAAACATTACAACAAATCAGCCAAGGACAGGGAATTGCATATTGGGGAGAAAGTACTTTTGTTGTTGCCCAGTGGCAACAATAAACTTCAAATCGGTTGGCAGGGACCATTTGAAGTGGTACAGAAAATTTCTCGTACTAATTATAAAATCTCCAAGAAGGGGAAACATAAGATTTATCATGTAAATCTTCTTAAAAAGTACGTTGAACGCCCAAACCCCGAACCAGCTCATCTTATGACCCTGGCGGTTGCCACAGAAGTGGATAATGAAGACAAAATATATGTTGAGTATCCGCTTCGTCCACAAGAATCGCACAAGGATGTGCAAATAAGCTCAACTTTAGGGAGTGCAGAAGGTGAACAAGTCAAACAACTTTTAGAAGAACACTCAGAAGTGCTCACAGATAGGCCGGGTCTGACAAATCTCGTCGAGTTTGAGATGAAAGTGACAGATCCAACTCCTGTCAGGGTGAAAACATACCCAATACCGTATGCAAAAGCAAGTGCATTTCAAGAGGAAATTGAGCAATTACTAAACGCCAATATAATATCAAAATCTGAATCACCCTATAGTGCGAGTGTTGTGCTCCTCCAAAAACCTAGTGGAGAAGCTCATCTCTGCATCGACTATAGACGACTTAATGCTGTGACAGAGTTCCAACCAGAACCCTTACCTGACCCCAATGGACTTTTCACCAAATTAAGTAAGGCCAAATTCTTCACAAAAATTGACCTGAGCAAGGGTTATTATCAAATCCCGGTCAAGAAAGAAATTAGGCCGTTGCTTGCTTTCAGTACGTCTGAAGGACATTATCAGTTTAATGTTCTGCCATTTGGGTTGAGCAACGCTCCGGGTATCTTCACCAGAATGATGAGGAAATTACTCACCCCATTGCAAAATAATGCCATCCACAACTTTATGGATGACATATTAATATCAACGAGCACATTTGAGGAACATTTGGAAGCCCTCGCCCAGCTGCTCCAGCGACTGAAAGAGACGGGACTTACGGCGCGACCCAGTAAATGTTTAATTGGTTTCAAGGAGTTAGAATTTCTGGGACACACGATCACTCATGGCTGTATGTGGCCTGTGGATAAAAACGTTGAGAAAATAAAACAAGCCCCGCGTCCTATTACCAAGAAAGACACCCGTTCATTTCTGTCCCTTTGTGCATATTACCAGCGCTTTATTCAGGGTTTTAACACACTGACCGCCCCGCTGACGGATCTGACCAGGAAAGGCCAGCCAGAGAAAGTAGTTTGGACTCCGGATTGTGAAGAAGTGTATGCTACACTTAAACATAAGCTGACATCACGACCTATACTGAGACTACCGGACCTAGCAAAGCCGTTTGTGCTGCGCGTAGACGCATGTAACATTGGAATTGGGTCTTCACTGATGCAGACAGATGATAACAATCCTGACTTGTGGTTTCCTGTAGCCTATGCCAGTCGTAGGTTAAACTCAGCAGAGAGGAATTATTCAACAATTGAAAAGGAGTGTCTTGCCTTGGTATGGGCGGTACAAAAACATCAGCCATATCTCTATGGAGTAAAATTTACAGTACAAAGTGACCATGCCCCACTTATGTTTCTAGCGGCGTCAAAGAAACTTAATGCACGACTCATGCGTTGGGCTTTACTACTTCAGCCCTATTCCTTCAAGGTGGAATACATCCCAGGGAAGATCAACGTGGGAGCAGACTTTCTGAGCAGGCATACGCTGGCAGAATTAGACACAATCGAAGAAACACCATCGGATTCAGCATCGCTGTCCGAGAGGATCGTAAAAGTAAATGAAGAGAGTGAAGTTTAGACGTGACGTTAGAATCATACGTGATAGAATGCACAGAGAAAGTTAGACTCGCGTTGTTAGTCTGACCACTAACTTAAATGGGGGGCTATCTGTCATGGAGCAGTCTATCCTTTCTCTTCCTAAATCTTCCACATTCCTTTACTCAGTCCATCCTGTCACTGTTTTCTAGTCTTCCCTATGACCCCCTTCTTTTTTTTTCCTACGAGAACGCGAGATCAGGTGAAGTTCTTGTATTAAATTTCGTTAACAGGCCATTTAGATTTCGCAGGTAGGGTTTTGCGAAGACGCGATGGTAATGGTGGGTTTTTCTGGGTGACATCAATTAACCCGTGACCCATAGACGACCACCTATTTCCGGTCTTAAACTGTATTTATCAGAGGAAAATGTAACTTTACTTTACTCTCTTGATGAACACCGTGAAAGCAGCCTAAACTAAATTTTAAGTACATAAGACTTTTAAAGAATATACACAGATTGTACACAACTGTGTGTAAAGTCAATAACGTGCTTATGAATACATTCAAATATTCAAGTTCTGATTGTGTGAACCTGAAGTGATTTTGTGTGTGCAGAGTGTCAGTAACATAGGACCTGGCTTCGACCTCCCTCAATTTTGCTGAGCCCAAAAATCAAGAAGGGACAGGGACTGAATCTTCACCCCTGAGTGTGAACCAGACATCCTTAAAGACACTAGTGCCACACAGGGCAGTCAGTCACCACCACGTGCTCTCATCAAGAAGTCACAGCAGAGTGTCCTCTCAGCCTACATCCTACAAGAACACTACGATAAGTATAATAAAGCGAAGGAAGACCACATACACCCATAGCCATCAAACGCTCAGACTTAGTCAGGGAAGAAAATAAGGCACCCCACTGGGACCTAGATTCCTGTTTATTTTTCAGATTTAAACGTCCATATTTTTTTTTTTCATCAGATGTAAAATAACCCTTTGTAAATGTGATTCCCTTAATAAATAGCATATTGTTTATTTACTTACTACACGTCTGAGTCAATTTGATAAAATATCATAAGCCTGTCCAGGGCTCTCTTTTTGTGATTACTTCCCTTTCTTGTTTACTGTCCTTTTTTTACTGTCGAATTGTCAACATCGTGTGGTGTATGTTAGTTGTGGAACAAAGTCACGTGGGAGAACAACTTGTCTGATATTCTTATATGGTATTTAATTACCCTTGATTATAGACAGTTAACCTCTTGGTTTCATAACAAATAACATCATTATTACAGTATTGCAAGAAAATCAATCTATATTCTTAGTGTTATAGTGAGCAGTTGACCTGTGTCGACCTTGCTCTCTCCCTACGCGTGACAGTGTCTCACCCGTCATTAGAGGAATTATAGATTTCCAGACCAAGTGTTTCACCCGTCATAACAGGAATTTCTCAGACGTAAGTGATTCGAACAGCATCTAATTACAGGGCTGTGGGTCCATTCTAATCTGCGCCAAGAGAAGTGTGCATTCCCAAAATTTTGGGGTAAGTGTAAACAATTTATTTACTAATGTAAATTTTACAGGTTTCTTTATATATATATATATATATATATATATATATATAGGTGTATATATATATATATATATATATATATATATATATATATATATATATATATATACCCAATGGGCTGATCACCCGTTGGCTTGTCACACCGATTACGGAAACAACGGCAGATGGATCTATTTGTTGTTGCCCTAAAGACGCCGCTAGGCGTGATGGGAAACTACAACAGAGAAAATCAATCTGCTGTTGCCCTTAAGACGCCACAAGGCGTGATGGCCTCTGACTGCTTGGTCGGTCTTTGGCTAAGGACGGAAGAAGAAGAAGAAGATATATATATATATATATATATATATATATATATATATATATATATATATATATATATATATATATATTATATGAGGCTGGCAACCTCAACATATGAAAATAGTATATGCATGAACCATCGGGAATTTAATTCTTCTGAGAGGTTAACATTCGTAGGTGGAGCGCATGAAAATGGGCCTGTTAGTTTGCGGAGAACAAATGTCCTGAGGCATTTGTTTCTTTCTAATTTGTCACAGTTCGTGGTTACAAGACTTAATTACTGAAGTTCCTACGCCACTAGAGTGACAGAAGAGTATCACCACCAACCGCCTACAGTGGACGAATTATGTAGAGAAGTGTACACATCACCAAAAGAAGTGACGGAAACCACAGCTGCAGGACTCATCTGGAGCTAAGTATTATATAACAGGCTACAGCAAAAATACGGACATTATTATTATCGCCCTACCAAAACCTCAATGAGGAAATATTTAATATAACTTTCACCCAATTTTCGATATCTATTTTCCCATGTTACAGACTAATTGACTATTAAATTTGTTGTTTGTTATTTTAAACTAAACAATAATAGTTTATTCAGTTTATATGTACGAAAGCAAACGTATGAGCCAGTTCTTCCTAGAGCGGCTAATTTTATTTTAGACAAGTAGCAATTGTAATTTTCGTGTCGCTTGTGAACACTCTCCTGACACAGCATGGCCGAATTACAAAATCTCTATACTTTTTATTTAAATGTTGCTAAAGAGATGGGCTTATCGGGCAAAGAATTATCTGATTTTGTAGCCACTTCTGTGAAAGAAGATAAGGAACAAATGAAAGAAGATAAAGACAGGATAGAAGCCGAGAAAGCCGCGGCCCGAGAAGAAAGAAGATTAGAAAGGGAAGAGAAGGAGAAGCAACGGGACATGAAAGAGAAGAGAAGGAAAAGCAAAGAGCTTTTGAAAAGGAACAGGCTGACAGACTAAAGGCCGAAAAGGAGGCTGACAGACTACAGGCCGATACGGAGGTTGACAGACTACAGGCCGTAAAGGAGGCCGAAAGAGCCCACGCAGAAAGGAAGAAACAGGCAGACAGAGCTCACGCACTCAGGCTTAAAGAACTAGAGATCGAAGGAAGAAGAATCAAATCCAGTTCTGGCACTAATGGGTCGGGGAGTTCCGAAGGTAGTGATGGGATAAATATATCTTACGCGATTGTTCCAAGCGCGGCCTCTTTTTAGTTAGATGCTTACTCAGAAACTTCTGTAGAAATAGACATTTATCTTGCTAGATTTGAGTCTTTAGCTGCCACCTATGGATTAGATAGAGAGAAATACAACATGAAGCTTTCTCAGAGTCTGCGAGGACCTGCGTACGACGTCTTCCTCAAAATGGCACCGGAAGATAACAACAATTATGAGTTGTTGAAGAAAGCTCTTCTGCAACGTTTTCAGCTGAATACACAAACTTTTCAGAGCAAATTCCGGGATGCCAAGAGGCAAAAAGATGAATATTATAAGCAGTTTGCTACACGTCTGGCAATGTACTTGGAGAAGTGGGGATCACTAAGCACCTTCGACGAATCGTACGATGGATTACAAGAAATGATTATCGTGGAGCAGTGTAAGGACTCGCTCACCCCAGACATGAGACGGTTCCTGGCTAAGCATGGGGCCGAAACTCTTGATCAGGTGGTACTGTTTGCTGATCGGTACCAGAGCGCCCAGTCGGAAGTGAACCCAACTAAAAGGCGCCAACATAATAATCACCCCAAACGAGAGGAGCGCCCCTTCACTGACTCCAAGAGTACGACCACCACCTCACACAACACGACACAACACCACACCACAGCAACAACAACAGCAACAACAACCACAGGATCACCATAGGCAGAAACAGAGCAATTCAGCCCAGGGAACTGGAAGGCGATGGTGCAAGGCGTGCAAATCTGACACGCACTTCACATCGGACTGTAAGAGGCCTAAAACCGGCCATTTATAATGTCGCATGTCTGATCAGGGGGCCGATAGGGAAACATGACTCCCAGGCATATGAACAAAATTTCAGCCACCCTTCTATTACTGAGCAAGTAACCGTGGGTAACCAAACCATACGGTGCCTCTATGATTCGGGTCTTGAATATTCCGCTTTAGTATCCCCATCTTTGGTGAAGGCCCACCAATACACTGGTGAAACTGTAGAAATACAGGGGCCCCGGAAGAGCATAAAGCCTATGACTCTTCCAGTTGCAGAAATTGAAGTTTCAACCCGCTATTTACGGGGGGACAATCAATGCTGCAGTAGTAGACGAGTTAGTCTACCCTCTCATCTTAGGGAGGAAATATGTGTTTCTTGGAGATCCCTCACGTGACTCCAAGTCAACACAAGAGAGAGAGAGAGAGAACACAGGACACGCCCAAGCGGCCCCTGAGCTCTTATCTCTAAACAGCCTGAATATGTCAGAGCTGAAACAGGCACAAAGGACCGATAAAACCCTAAAGCCTTGCTTTTCTAAGTTGTATGGAAATCACTCCCATACTTCCCAGGGAGTATTTTACAGGGATAAAGGTTTGGTTTACAGACGGGTAGGGAATAAGAGACAGTTAGTTGTCCCACTCCCATTTCGCACCCGACTGATGCAGAAAATGCATTCCACCCTGCCCCATCCCATTAACTGTTCATATGCCCTGGAGGAAAATGTATCTCTGAATCACTTCTGGCCAGGAATGCGAAAGGAAATTAGACAGTTCGTGAGACATTGCTCGGTTCACCATCACCCGGACAACCAGAAGGATGAAACTACCAAGAAAGAGTTTGAGCAGAGTACCCAACACTGAACATGGGATAAGTCTTACCTCAACTCGGGACCCAAGACGCATCAAAAGTGAGGAATGCAGTAAGCGACCCATAGCTTGACTGCCTGCGTCAGGGTCAGTGAACCAGAGCTGACCAAGACCCTACTCCACCTCCACGTGGTGGTCCTGGAAACAGGCTGTATCACTGCAGTCTGGCTGAGGAGTAGGGATCGAAGAGGGAAGGCAAACCTGGTCCCAAAAAATGCCGTGCGGAAGTCGGATGTGTCGGCCGAAAGGCGCAAATACCGCAGCTTCGCTGTAAACGGACACAACGCAACCAACGTCCTTTTCAGGACGAACGAGGAAGAAGGAAGAAGAAGAACCTCAACTCAACATTTATGTGAAGTAAAACAGAGTTACGCCAAGCGCAGAAGGACGACATAACTCTAGCGCCTTACTCTGAACAGAGTCGGATAGAAAGAACCCATGCTTCAGCTGGAACTTTCTACACCGAGGATGGAATTATTTATCGACGGACTAGGCAAGAGAAGCAACTCGTAGCGCCCCTCCCTTTAAGACCCTCCGTTATGAAAACAGCTCACATATCTTCATCGGAGGAACTAATTGACCGCACATAATAAAAATCAGTACCACAAATGTACCGATACTGCCGGAGAGAAACAAAGATCGATAGGGGCCGCCACGTTTTGTCACAAAGACGACCTCCGGACTACCAGATTTAGAATCATAATTCCACTTTATTAGACCGGACTTTGTTGGGGCATTTTGAAGTACTTAAACAGCCCTGGACAACTCTATCATTTTAAACAAGGAAAACCGGGATCTGAGAAAACTGAAAACACGGAGTCATAGTGGGAATTTATTGTTAAAGGTAACGACCCCCAAGAACACGTGAAAAAAGGCATCTGTTAGTGCCTTCACCTACTTCTCTGAGCAAACAGTCTATGAGCCAAAAATTGGCTTGGTGGTACCAGTTGAGGGTACTATCTCTGGAACAAGAAGGGTACCAGTGGCCTGACGTCGAAGCTAAATAAAGGTTATCTCTAAACGTGTCTGATATATGGTTCCTGTCACGTGACCGAAGTTTATTTTACCATTTCGTTCCATATGTTATTAACTTTTTTAATGTTCTGTTTTCCTAGACATTTTGTATTCTTAATTTCTTTCATTTTCACCTTCTCAAACCCCACCCGAGGTGTTTACGTTCTGGCGTTCAGTAGAAATCCCCCACTGGTCAGAAACGGTCAGCGCAGCGGTAATATTACATACACGCACCTGGTCCGTCCAGGGAAATTTCTCTGGTCGCTTTAAAACGTTTGATCACGAGCGGCTGGTACCCTTTGAGGCGGGGTAACGAGTTTGATCTGTGTCAGGGGGAGATAAAACCCGCTGTTAGTCCTGTGTGGGTTTTAGCCCTTAGAACACATTAGCGACCATAATATTATGTCAATCGGGGGGAACTTTCTTGCGGTTGTTGACTTCTGATGTCTCTAGAATAACCTTTGTCTTACTCTCTTGATTACGTCTTTCGCCGAACATCTGTAGAAATATGCAGGCCAGGTGTCCGGGGGGAGCGTCCTTTGTAATCTATAAGAGTAAACGGGTTTAATAAACCAACACACTCGTGAAGATATTCCTGGCCCGAGATGGACCATAAGTACCGATTTCCATCAACTTACTTTTGGATTAGAAGGTCAAGTGCCGAAACAACTCAACACACAGTATTTCAGAAGCTCTTGTACCATCGTGTTAGCAGTGGAAGCAGTTCAGATGTGCCATCATCGTTGGAGCTTCGCTCTTTAGGACGTTGATTGACATCCGTTTTTCGGCTGTTCTACGATTGGAAGCCTATAAGTTAAGTGGCCTGTTTGTATGTAAACTGTGCCCTTATACTTCTGCTGAGTCTTCTGTGTATCATCTCATTCTATATGTTATATGTTTATATGTTATTTGTATATTTATATGTTTATATTTCAGCGGGTTCTCGGTTGGGTGGTGTCTCCGTTAGATTATGCCACGTCATAGAGGTCGTCTATTGTGAGCGTTTTCTGTAAGGTTTGCAAATTTCCGATACTGGAATTTGCTAAGCGACTTCTGTTGCTATTTATGTTAGCTGTGATGACATGTTTTAATATTGTTTTCGTTATTATTTCGCATTCTTTAGTTTTGTTTTGATTTGTTTGTATTTGTTAGCCTACTCTTGTCTATAATTTAGTTTCATACAACATTTTTGTTTATACACTGTGGTGTCATGTATTTTGTTTAATTCTATCGCAGATATCGTCTCATTTTTTGTGATATTTCATTAATTTCTGCTTTATTTTTAGTTGATTTCTGCGAAAGTTTTTGTATTGTTGCTGATCTTTGTTATTGTTTACATTGTTATTGTTTACATTGTTTGTATTGTTTACATTTTCAATGTTTACATTCTGCATGTGTTTACATAGTCATTGTTTACAGTTATAGTAATTAGTTAATGGGCTATGCTAATGCACTGTTACTACTATACTGATGATAAATGAATGATGAATAGTGTCGTGCACTATTGAATGAGAAGTGCACTTATGATCAAGAATTGAGTGCTGATATTTCATATACAAGTTCTTTGATTGGAGACTTGTTTCCCACAGAGACTGGGATAATATAAGGTGATGTGAATATACAAGTGCTTAATTAAGACTTGTTACACTTAGGTTTGAAATAAATTAGTTAATTATTTCAGGTTTTGGACTCATATGTTAGACAACATGTCTACATTTGAGCACTTTATTCAGCAGGGTAAATTGCTTGGGAAGACTGGTGATAAGTTAGAAGAATTTGCAACTGCTCGATATGATAAAGCAATGGAAGCTGAACAAAAGAAACTGCAGATGCAGGTGGATGAAAAAAGATTCCAAATGGAAATGGAAAAACAAAAAAGGGAATCAGAAGCTGAGGAGAGAAAACTCCAGCTACAGCTAGAAGCTGAAAGACTTCAAAAAGAGGCTGAGAATAAAAGACTTGAAAAAGAGGCTGAGAATAAAAGACTTGAAAAAGAGGCTGAGAATAAAAGACTTGAAAAAGAGGCTGAAAATAAAAGACTTGAAAAAGAAGCTGAAAATGAAAGACTTCAAAAAGAGGCTCAGGCTGAGGAAAGAAGATTACAGAGAGAGTCTGATGAGAGGAAAGAGAAAGCAAAAATGGAACATGAAGAAAAGGTCTTAGCTTTAGAGTTGGAAAAATTGAAATTGACAAGCATGAGTAATGGTAATGATTCAAACAAGGGTTCATCTTCTGGTAAGGCTAATAATGATACTTTTAAGATTAAGTTACCAACATTTAGTCCTTCCAGCGATGACATAATGTTCTATCTGGACAGATTTGAACAAGCATGTACAGCTCATAACATAGACAAAGCAAAATATGTTTATCAGTTATCAGGGATACTGACAGGTAAAGCTCTAAGTATATTAAATATGGTGGATGAACCTGACAAGAACAATTATGAGGTTGTCAGGGCCGCTTTGTTAAAGAAATATCAGCTTAACGAAGACGGCTATCGTCTACAATTTAAAAAACATGTTACCTGAAAATGGAGTTGAATTCTCCGAGTTTATTGCAAGAATACGCATTACTTTCTCACGATGGGTTGAACTATCTAAGACGGAAAAAAAACTTATGAAGGACTTATGGACTTAATACTTAGAGACAAAGTCATGTCGTCTGTCAATGAGTCTTTCCTTGCTTTCCTTCATGAACGTAAACCTAAAACAATAAAAGAAATGGAAGATTTCTGTTGCCAATACGTAACTGCGCACCCACACATAACCATGGGTAACTCTAAGGTGAAAGAAGGTTTACCAGTTGCTTCGGCAGCTCCGTATGGTCAAAACTTTGCTCGTAGATCCCAACAAAATTTTGATAGAAAGAGTAGCGGTAATTTCTGTCAAAATCATGGAAATCAATTTCATGGTGATTCTTCTTCGAAGAATTGGAGACAACCTGATAGTACTCGTTACTATCACCCTAATAATTATAAGCATTTCAAAAGAGGATATGGTAATAGAGGTTATTCCTGCCGAAGACCTCAGAACCAAACAAATAGATGTTCGCATCAATGTGAACATGATAGTAATCGTGGAAACTGGAATTCGAACCAGTATAACAATTACAATAGAGACAATAATAACTGCAGAGATAATAATAACTTTGATAACTTCAGAGGTAATAATAGTCGGGGTAGATCTCAACACAAAAAAAAAAGAGATATCAGCAGGCTAATGCTGTACAACAGGAAACTGAGGCAGCCTGTAATCATGTTGTTGATAGTAAAAACTTTGACGCTGTCACTAGTTCTGCTTTTGACTTTGAGAGAGCAAACAAATGCCCCCAATGCAGTACTTTATTCGAACCGGGTACCATAACTACTTTGAGTTGTGGTCACCCACTTCCCGCTCTTCCTGCTGCTGTTGCGCATGACGGGAGGGGTTCTTTAATTCTACATAAGGGTCTTGTTAATGATACTCCGGTCTCACTACTTTTCGATTCCGGATGCACCACTATTGGTGTTAGACAATCGCTTGTAGATCCATCTTGTGCTACAGGAAGGGTTATTAAATGTGTCACATTTGGCGGCACTCTAGAAAAATATCCTACTGCTGTAATTCGCATTGCCACTCCTTTCTTTACTGGAGATGTGCATGCTTGTCTCTTACCTGATCCTATTGCGGACCTTATTATTGGTCGTATTCACGGAGTTAGGGAGTGTACCCCACAGCAGATTGCTGCTTGGGAAGATAATAACATGCAAGCTACAAATGCAGTAGTTACAAGAGCACAAGCTCTACAAACACCCGAAACTTCACTGAATAGTGATAATGAAGTTGATAGCCAAGATAGTCACTTAGTAATCACTCGTGACTCTTTCATAAAATTGCAAGAAGAAGATTCTTCTTTAAAAAAAATTCTTCGTTCTTGCGAAGAAAGGTGATCCGAATCAGGATACAAATAGAAAATCTTGGATTGCAATGAGAAACGGCGTACTTGTACGTATGGTACAAGATTCGGCTACGTCGGCACATTCGCAAATTCTTGTTCCCAAGAGCATGAGAGTCCAAATATTGCAACATGCTCATGACTCGCAATGTGCTGGACATATGGGTTTTGCCCGTACGAAGTCGAGAGTCCTTGCGGCTTTCTTTTGGCCTTTTGTCAATAAGGACATTCGTATTTACTGCCGATCATGCAAGGTATGTCAGGAGGTCAAATCTAGAGGACCACGACATGCTGCGCCTATCCAGGCTGCTGACATTCCTATTCGGCCGTTTCAGAAAATGGCCATAGATATTATTGGCCCTTTTAAGGTCAAGTCGGCCAGAGGACATCAGTTTATCCTTACATGTGTCGATTTGTGCACACGTTGGCCAGAGGCTATTCCTCTTAAGAGCATATCTACTACAGATATCGCAGATGCTCTTTGGTTGATATTTTCTCGCTTGGGGTTCCCCAGAGAAATATTGTCAGACCATGGCACTCAACTCATATCTGACACTATGTCACAGGTAATGTCTACCTTACATATTGAACGATCTCTCAGTAGTATCTACCATCCTATGTCTAATGGGTTAGTTGAGCGTCTGAATAGAACGCTCAAGACTTTGCTTGGTAAGATAACTGAAGATCATCCTCAAGATTGGGACAGGGTTTTACCCGCGGCTCTCTTTGCCTATAGAGAAGTCCCTAATGAACACACAGGATTTTCTCCCTTCGAACTTGTCTTTGGCGCGCGTCCACGCGGCCCTATGTCTTTATTACACGATCTCATCACTGCCGATGATATTAGCGATGAAACTCAATCCTCATATGAGTATGTCATTGCTCTTAGACAAAAGATCATTGAGGCATGTAAGCTAGCAACTGCTTCATCAGAAATTGCTAAAGAGAAGGCAAGGCAGTTTGCTAACAAGAATAGATGTCTACGACAACTTTGTCCAGGTGACAAAGCATTCGTCCTACTCCCCAGTAGGGAAAATAGACTTCTTATTGCATGGAAAGGTCCGTATGCAATAGTCTCTCGGATTTCCGATGTTGACTATGTGGTCGATATTGATGGAAAGCATAAAACTTTCCACATAAACATGCTTTCGGAATTTCACGAACGTCCGGACTATTTGCTGCCTATTTTCCAGGCAACGGATGATGCTCCTGCACCTCACGGTCATTATTCATCCCTGTCTGTCATTCAGGATGAGGAAGCTACCTTCTCTGATGTCAACCTTCCCCTTCCAGTGGTTCCATTACATTCCACGGAATCTTGGAAAAAACGTTTCTGTTTCTCCTAATCTTTCTGGTGACGAACATCGACAAGTCTCGTCGATGTTACAAACATTTCAGGATGTTCTCACTGATCATTCCTGGACACACAGATGTCATAGAACATGACATAATTCTTACCGACAATAATCCAATTAGGGTTAGGCCGTATCCTATTCCTATACACTTTTCAGTCGCAAGTGGAAAAGGAATTGGATGAAATGATTCAATTAAATATAATTGAACCATCGACTTCACCATATTCTTCTTCCATGGTTATTGTCGGAAGAAGGATAAGAACATACGAATTTGCGTTGATTATCGCAAATTGAATCAGGTCACAAAGTTCGATGCTGAACCGATGCCTTTGTTAGAAGATCTACTGATTAGACTTTCTAATTCTAGATTCTTCACTAAACTTGACTTGTCTAAAGGTTATTGGCAAGTGCCTTTAGCAGAGCATGCCAAACCTCTTACTGCTTTTTCTACACCTAGGGGTCTATTTCAATGGAATGTTATGCCTTTTGGTCTCATGAACGCCCCTGCCACTTTCGTTCGCATGATGCGTCGAATTCTGTCACATCGTTCGGATGTCATCGCATACTTAGATGACATCTGTCTCTTCAGTGATACCTGGGAAGATCACTATTTAGGGTTATATGACTTACTGTCCACTCTACGTGAGAATAATTTGACAGCAAAAAACCTTCTAAAGCTTTTGTTGGTTTTGGTGAAATCTCTTTCCTGGGTCATCGTGTTGGTCATGGTCTCTTGAAGACAGAAGACCACAATACTTCCAAAATACTGAACATCTCTGTTCCTAAAACGAAGAAACAAGTTAGGAGTCTCTTAGGTTTAATTCAATTTTATGGGAGATTTATTCCAAATTTATCTTCGATCATGGCACCTCTATCAACATTGTTGAAGAAAGGTTCGCCTAATCTGGTCCGTTGGTCTGAAGAATGCCAATCTTCACTAGACCAAATCAAGAATATATTTTCTTCTCCTCCATCTTAAGATTACCTACTCTTGATAGGACTTTTGTTCTTCGGAGTGATGCTTCATCCACTGGGATTGGAGCAGCACTGATGCAAGAATATGCAAATACTCTGCATCCTGTTATGTACATTTCTAGAAAAACTAAATGCGGCAGAGAGGAACTACTCGGTTTTAGACCGTGAGTTGTTAGCGATGGTTTGGTCAATTCTAAAGCTACAAAGATTCCTCCTGGGCGCACATTTCATTCTAGAGACTGATCAGAAAGCTCTTACAGCTATTCAGACTAAGAATTTGAAGAGTTCGAGATCCACTCGATATGCTATAGCTCTTCAACCTTTTCACTTCACGGTACGAGCTATCCGTGGTGCGGATAATGTGATGGCTGACATTTTGTCTAGATGCCCACATGACTCCAACTAATACTTCTGTCCTATATTTCCATATATTACAGAGTCATAACACACCTATATTTCTACAATAGATTAGCACATCTGTACTTACTTTATATGTACACACTATCGTGCTTTGTTGTCATCTTCTTCTGTTCGTTTTTTAAGATGATAGAGGAGGACTGAGTAGTTAATATAAGGGCCGTTAGTTTACTAAACAGCCACAATTATTAATAATGTATTGTACCTTATGAAGCATATTAGTTATTAATTAGCATTATATTGCTTGTACTTTCTCAGAATGTCATTGTTGAGCTGAGGACTTACCTTACGAGTTCTAGATTGTGTACTTACCCTCGGAATACCAGAGCATATGTCCTGGATCGTCATGTAGTTTAACTTTACTATGTACTTATGTCATTACATGTCAAAGAATGTACTATTTAAATTTTCCTATCAGATTTGTACATCCATTTTTAAAGACAATATTAGAGTATGCTGTTTAATGATGATTATAGTAACTTGCATACGTATATTGTGTTTACATGCTAACGTGATGTGTGTTGGTGACACCTCCCGATGTGAATATTTTTTGAGACATATTTATTTTTCTGTTGAGGTATATCCTCACCAGACACTCTATAATTAGCCTATTGTTTGGCAATTTAGTTAATTATCAGCGCATAATTCGTGCGTTTTGAGCCGCTTATCGCTTGCTCTTTGATATTGGAAAAAAAAAAATATGTTCCACATTTTTTTTTTATCGGGAGGAGGTGGTGATATGTTGCGTGATAAATTCTCGCAACATCGTTTTATTTCAATATCTGTTTTATAACGCAAGGGCAACAACTGCTTGAAATTTATAGTCACTTTTCTCGGTAAGCATTTGTCTTCTCGCGTTGGTATCGAATGCAGTTAAGTTTGAGCTGTGGTCATTTTGCGCTGGACTGCGCATGACTTGTCTTGCTTCTTTGTCGATCGGTTTCCGCCCACCACTAGTGGGAGTGAGCGATTTGGAATGGCGAAAGAGATGCCTCGTTGAAGAGGTGATCTCCGCTATTTTTGTTCTGTCAGGGATGTGTAGTCCTCTTAATGGATATTTCGTTTATTCGAGATAATACCTCTAGTGTTTCCCACATGTCGGGAGGCGTGATATTTCTGTGTATTTCTTGAAAGCAAGGTAAATTAACATTTTCATTAACACTATCGATTTTTGGGTCGTGAGCGATTTCGATTCATAGCCTGTCTGCGAAAGTCGTCGTCACGAGATGTTTTTTCCCAGCTCACATGTCGCTGCATTGTACTGCATCGGTTGATGCAGGTACCAAGGACCATTACTTGCTACTTTGTTAAATGAACTAGGTTTGGAAAACCTTTATTATCTAGAGGATATTTTTGAGGACATTATTTATACTTCGGCAGACGTGTCTGTCTTGCTGAAGTCAAACTAAGGAGAGTGAACTGATTTCATACATCTGGTTATCTCCTGGCTGTTATAGAAAAGGATGGAGTTTTCCACCTGACTACATTTACAGCACTATGAAATATAACATGCATCTGACTCATCATTGTAATGCTGTCTACCGTTTATTGCTGTATTGAATGTTGCTGTGATAATGACTGTTTGATGTGCCTACACATTTGCGTAACCATTTTGTCACTGTGGCGTCCACAATAAATAATGAAGAAAAACGTCAACGGCTGTTTCAAGACTCATTGACTTTATACGTCGTGAGTTTACTGACGTCCTATGTGGATTGCCCTGTTATTGTTGCATGAACATTGTTTTGACTGAACACATCTACACACTACACAAAACCAGACATGCGGATGCCATCCATCATCATATGGCATCACGCATCAATGATATATTCATGTTACAGAGTTATATATATATATATATATATATATATATATATATATATATATATATATAATATATTATATATATATATATATATATATATATATATATATATATATATCTGATAGGAATGTGAGGACTTCTCCCAGTAATTTACTTCAGTGATAGTGTTGTGCCGTATTCAGCCTTAATTAAGTGGTGTTTAAGTTGTTTTTGGTTTATAATGGGTTAAATGATAGACTTACAATGATAAACATTCACTAGGCGTAGAATAAGTCCACAGATGCTTATCATGGGTTAAGAATAGGCATTAACTGTCATTTCTGTAAGATAACGTCAGAGGTTGATTATTCACTTAAACACTGAATTATAGGAGATAGTCGCTTATTCCTTGTTGATATATATTTTTAGTGGCTGGGGAGAATCATTTTATGCTTACTTGTGTAGCTAGACTCTAGCCATAACTTTCACTGAAAGCAGTCACCAGGCATAGATATAATTATATCTTATGATTCAGCCACAACTGTATTATTATAGCAAGAACATTGCATTTTCTTTGTACTCATTTTGTGGAATATTAATATATTTCCCCAAAGGGACATATGATTTATTTGTGTAATGTCAAATGCTGTAATCTGTTTATGTAAATTCCGTTAACGTCGTAAGATGAATAACATAACCATTCAGCTGTATGTTTATTTTGGAGAAGAGGAGTAGATTTTGCTGTCAGAACATGTTACTGACAGGTACATGGATGTACAAAAGATATTAAGCCTATGCAGGCGCTTGCGGAGTATTGATAGTGTGGGAGGAGCGGAGTATAACTATTTTTATGACATTTAGCGTGATTTTGTTGTTGCTTGAGGTAAAGGGTGTCTCTTTTTGGTCTCAGTTTCAGGGGATACCGAATTGCTAGTCTAGTTTCCAGTCAGACGAAGAATGTCACCGTCTCTTCGTTCTAGAGGGATTCTGAGGATATCTAGCCCCACGAGTGTCACAGCCATACCTGAAACAACAACCCTTTGTAGACGCCATGTCCCTCTCACGGGAGTTCAGCTCACGCATTGTGAAATGAGCCAACGCAACAATCTGAAACCGTCTATTGCAGTAGTAGTTCCCTACTCGCCTATTGGATTACCAGTCAGGGCATTGCGGCTTCCAAAATCTCAAAACAGCCCATCATGTCTAGAGCAGAATTCAATTCACCAGTCTCTGTATGCCTAAACGGGGCACTCAGCCAAGCCACAGTCAACCAGCCAAAACCGGATTTAAAGCCAATTCTAGCGCCGGATAAGCACGCCTTGGGATCAGTTGTCCTCAAGTGACTTCGTCCCATGGCTTGTTTCTGGATTATGTAGAACCTCGCACTTAGGAGCGGCCAGCCAAAGACATAAACAGAGTTCCAGCCCCGCTCGCGCCAGTAGAGGGCACTAAAGTTAGCACCAACAAGGAAAGGTATGCAGTTTATCCTATCGCCTTGAAGGACATCTGCACGTAAGACTCTTTCTTGGAGCTAGTAACTTTCTTCCCACGAAGGCGGACCGGCTGTCGCTCAGTTTGTTTATTTGGTCAGCAGGAAATAAACAGCGTCCCCCAGCCCACCTCGCGCCAGTAGGGGAGGGTCACCAACGTTTAGTACCAACAAGGACAGTTTTGTAGGCTTAGTCCCTCACGAAGGATCTACATATAAGACACTGTCTGGACTATTTCATCTGGTCCCCGAAAACGGAAGGACTGACACGCAGTTTATTCATTTTGGTAAACAGGAGGTAAATAGAGTCTTCCAGCCCAACTCGCGCCAGTAGGGGAGAGTCACCAACGTTTAGTACCAACAAGGACAGTTTTGTAGGCTTAGTCCCTCACGAAGGATTTACATATAAGACACTGCCTGGGCTATTTCTTCTGGTCCCCGAAAACGGAAGGACTGCCACTCGATTATTTATCTCTCTGTGTTCTACAGGTTCATGTCGGTGGTCTGTGTGTGTGTTTGTTGGTGTATTTTGCGTATTTGATGACTATTGATGATTTTGATGACTATTGATGATTATTGAGATTGCTGATGATTTTTTGATGTCATTTATGATGTTATGATGAGATGCATTAATTCCATGCTTTTCTTCTTTAATAAAGTTTACACATTTATTAATGCGCTGTTCCCGACCCTTTTCATCCATAATTAACTTGTTTTAGCTCTTTACTAGAATCTCTATGTTTGATAAGAGAAAAGAGTGAGAGCAGGAGGTGCTTAGACAGTAAAAGTGAGTTGAGGCTTGGAGAGAGAGATCACTTTGATAAATCTTCTTCCAGGTTGTCTCAAGTCCATCTCCTATTTACACCTTTCTATGCGTGTAATCTATAACTCTGTCAGTCCACTATCCCTTGTCGATTTCACTACTATTGTCCAACTCGACAAATACTCTACACTTTACTCAACCACGACAGTTCCTAAGTATCCAAACTGTACAACAACAACAATTCAACTTGAAGAAAGTAATAACCTCCTGTAGTCCATTAAAAATTGTATTTAACAACAAAGCATTTCCATGACGATATTTACAGGGTCGTGGTTTCATACAGCGAAGTTTCCCGTTGATTACCTCAATATATTCTGCTGTGTAAACGAAATCTGTTTGAATGATTAATTCTTTCTTTCCTGTCGATTTCTTAATACTTATCAGTGCTTTAATGTTCCGTTGAGCCTCTCCTACAATATATGTATTTTCCAGCAATTTGGATATCTCGTTAACTTGACCGATGCCTGTGTTCATATCCTAAGCATCTCTAGTTGAACATAAAATAATGTAAAGAAGTTCTAAACGAGAGTGCAGTAAGTTCAAACTGCTACTTACTTGGTATGTAATAAAACAGGATTATGTGTATCACAATACTCCACGTAGTGAGATCTTCACTCTGTTAAGTAAAACTGCAGTTCTTGTCTTGAATATCGCAAGAAGAACTTAGAGAATGACCAAGTCACGATATCTCAAGGTGCGTACTTCCTCATGGTCGGGGCCACTCCTTGGATAAAATCGTGATTATGCAAGTGGCTCTTTATCTGGAACTGATTCTAAAATCTTCGATTTAGGCTGATCTCGAAAGTGGTGCGGGGACTTGCCACTTTCGATTGGTTATCCAAAATCGTAGGGATTTATTTCATTATCTGCCTCTATTGACGTCAATGCGTTGTCTTGGTAATATCGTTACCTACTTAACATAAAATTTAACTAAGCTTATGTAAATTAGATGAAGTCAATCGTTGCCAAGCAACTCCCACCAAAGGTAGCGTCTGGGCGGCCCACGTAACCTGCATACGCAGTGTTATGTGAGAAAACGCCGTATTTGCTATTCTCGTTCTAACTCCTCCTATATCAACTAATGGTACGGATAATGCTAAGGTGGGCCATCCGGTCACAACAGCTTGACTTCTGAAATATCTTCTAAACACTCCCTTGAGATAGAAGCATCATTATCCTTCTATCTACAGCTCTGCCAGGAGTAACTTGTGCGAAGGTAGACACCTTTGAAGACACATTTTAGATACTCTTGAGTTTTGGCCACTGTTGGACAACTACTGCAAAGCACGGGAGGCAATTCCGTGACAGGAATAAACGAGCTGCACCCACATGTTTATATAATACCCTTGGAGCATAGCATAGGTCTAGCAAGAAGGTGACTTACTTCACAGCTCTCTTCTACAACTACAATCTAGAACTGTGCAGTTAACTACCTGGCTTGTCATGTGCCATCCCTACCACTAGTTCACCAGTTCTCTTCTCCAGTTCTGGGAACTATCCTTTCTAAATATCTACCCAACATCCATCTTTCCACAGAACAGAACACTCAAACGCTGTAAGTCTCGTAAGTAATAAATAAAAAAATAATAGTAATAATAAAAACCCAATAAAATGCTACCACAGTTTTAAACAGCTTAAATTACAGATAAATAAGTAAAGAATTACTAGAGTTAGATTATTCTGAGCTTGTACTGAATACGTGGGCGCCTTGTCCTTGTTTCGTCGTCGTTGACTTCTGGGATTCTTGACGCTTACTTATGTTGGGAGTCGCATGAGAGCAGTGGTTAGTGCACTGGCTTCCTAGCTCGGTGGTCCATGGTTCGATCCCCAGTTGAGGTGGGATTTTTTAGACCGCAAACGGCTCTGGGGTCGACTCAGCCTCATGAACTGGGTACTAGAGTAACTAGAGGGAAGGTTAAGGCGGCTGGCGTGATGCTGACCACATCACCCCTAGTGTACCGATGGTCAAGAAAATATGGGTCTAACACCATACTCCCAAAATGCCTCAATGGGCGTGTAACTGGTTTTTTTTCCTCCCCTTTGCTTTGACTACTTGGATTCTCATAACCAGGACGCTTACTCATGTTTGGGATGCTTTTTTAAAATACTTATATATAACAAATTACAGAAACTGGGGAGAACAACATGATACAAACTATCAAGGCATAAGATTTGTGTGTGTGTTTTGTATATTGCTCCACGGGTCTATACGCTCAGCTGGGTAGCATTTTTCTCGGTCACTTGTTATTACTCAGTAGCTCATAGTATAGTCACCTCGCGAAATATCGCGCAAGAGCTAACACGATTTCGCGTTTTGGTGATTGTATACCTCTCTTTATCTACCGCACTTGAACAGGCTCGTGCATTACAAACACGCGCTGTAACTAACAGAGGAGACTGTATTTGCTGTTTGTTTAAGATCTGGTGTTTTTCACCTGTAGACGTATAATTATGTATCTATTGTGAATAATATTTATTCACCTTTCAAACTATACGCTAGGTAAGATTTAAAACGAATTTATACTAGGAGGTTGATCGGGACGGGCTTTCGAGGCTAAGCACTACAGTCTATTGCCTTATGCATAGAACCACCAATACTCTCCTGGTACTTTCCGACAAAGTTTACTTACCTATACATAAACAACAATCTTAGACATTCTCTGCGTGTTTTAACATAAACACCTACACACAAATTATGTCTAGCTAACACGTGACATTGAACAATTAGTATAAATTTAGATATTTGCCCTGTGTAGTTCCCGGGAACATTGGGTATAGATTGAGATATTTGCCCTGTGTAGTTCCCGGGAACATTGGGTATAGATTGAGATATTTGCCCTGTGTAGTTCCCGGGAACATTGGGTATAGATTGAGATATTTGCCCTGTGTAGTTCCCGGGAACATTGGGTATAGATTGAGATATTTGCCCTGTGTAGTTCCCGGGAACATTGGGTATAGATTGAGATATTTGCCCTGTGTAGTTCCCGGGAACATTGGGTATAGATTGAGATATTTGCCCTGTGTAGTTCCCGGGAAGGTGTCTTGTCGGGCAAAGACAGAATAGGACCACTCTCAGGCATGTCGTAGAGGGCAACTATTATAAGGTTGTACAAGAGGCTAACAAGTTTATCATTTCAAACTTGTAGCTAGAGAAACCACCTGATACTGGAACATGCCAATACTTTATGTAAGGGGAACAGCTGGTAGTGATTGTTCCGTGTTCCATAGGGAGTGATAAGGAACATGATGATGATTGAGTTATGTAATTATACGAATAAACATTATTTTTGTTTGATATAATTTTAACATTAACCCGCAGTGTTTATTTGAAGTCATTTTTTTACGAAATAGTCCTCATCGTCATAATCATTGTTGTCGTCATCATAATGATGATCATCATCATCACGTGACATGCCAACTGGCGTAGGTGATCATGTATCTCCAGTACTGTTTATAAATTCTGTTGCTGACATCTTCCTTGTCAAGTTTTCAAACTGTCCAGTATTGTCTCCCTTTGTTATACTCCATGTATTTCCTTCCATCTTTCCCGTTGTCACATGACTATGTTTGTTATACAAGTTTTCCTTTTCTCATAACGAACTGACAGAAAGTGGATTGCTTCCTTTTGTTATGTGTAATAAGCTTCCTGTGCACAAATGCTTCTTCCAGGACATCTTCAGCCATCTTGTACCTGTCCATGGAGTTCTTAACATTCTTCAGTAAAACCACATGTCTGTGGCCTTCAAGAAATGTGTTGCTTGTCTACTAATTAATTGTCAATAGCTCACTTCCGTAAGTCAGGATAGGTTCTATACAACACTGAAGAACTCCCTTTCTTACTTCCATTGGCTAAGATTATTGCACAAAACACTTCTCATTTTATAGAATGCTGCTTTTGCCTGGACCATTCTAGTTTTCACATCTGACATGCACCTACGATCTCATATTTGGGCAATTCTATTTTTCACATCTGACATTCATCTACGATCTCATATTTGGGCAATTCTAGTTTTCACATCTGACATTCATCTACGATCTCATATTTGGGCAATTCTATTTTTCACATCTGACATTCATCTACGATCTCATATTTGGGCAATTCTATTTTTCACATCTGACATTCATCTACGATCTCATATTTGGGCAATTCTATTTTTCACATCTGACATTCATCTACGATCTCACATTTGGGCAATTCTAGTTTTCACATCTGACATTCATCTACGATCTCATATTTGGGCAATTCTAGTTTTCACATCTGACATTCATCTACGATCTCATATTTGGGCAATTCTAGTTTTCACATCTGACATGCACCGACGATCTCATGTAATTAATGTATCCAGATACTTTGAATCTTTTGACTTGTTTCAAAAGTCTTCCATTTACTTCCATGGTGCGTCCTAAAGAAATAATTGTATCCGAGATAGCTATTACTTTTGTGGTTTTTGCTACTTAGGCTAGGGCCTTTATTTTTAATTTCTGTATTTATTGTTTCAGTCATTTCCTATTACTGTCACGGATTGCATCCCCTTAGCTCTGCAGTAGTAGTCCACCAGTGGCCAACACTCCAGAATATCTAATATGGGTCTTCAAAGGTGTCTACCTTCGCACAAGATTGCTCTTGGCAGAGTTGTAGATAGAACGATAGCGATGCTTCTATCTCAAGGGAGTTTACACAAGATTTTTTCAGAAGTGAAGAACAATGCTGCAAACGGCAGAGCACTATTAACTTATATCTGATCGTCGCCTTTCGTGAAGAATTAAGCAATGGTTTTAGCCTGTTCAAGCCCCCAGCTGGTGTAAATCCAGCGAAATTCTTGTATAAGTATTTGCTCTATAGATGTAAATATATGTCTAGATGTGTATATATATATATATATATATATATATATATATATATATATATATATATATATATATATATATATATATATATATATATATATATATATATATATATATATATATATTAAAGAGTCTTGTGCATACGTTTGCTTTCATACTTGTAATAACTGAATCAACAATGATTGTTTTGTTTTCAAATAACATGTAACAAATTTAATAATAAATTAGTTTTTAACAGGTTAAAATATCGATGGAATGATGGTGAATTTTAGATGTATATAAAAAAGTGTCTTCACTGAGACAGGGGTGAGAATTTATATAAATTGTTGTCCTTTTGCTGTTTCCTTTAATAAGAACTTAGCTATCTAAGTGAGTCCTGCTGCAGTGGTTTCGTCAATTCTTTTGCGATGAGGGCACTTTTCCACACAACCCGTCCAATATAGGTGGTTTGTTTTAACCCCCTGCTCTTGGCTCACACTAGTGGCGTAGAAACATTAGTCTTGCAGCTTCGTACCACGAACTTTAGGAAAAATAAAAGAGCAAATGCCTCTGCTAAATACATTTGTGGGCTGCAAATTAACAGGCGCATTGTCTCGCTGTCCACCCTAATGTTAGCCTCTCTGAATAATTAGACCTTTTGAGTATACACAGCGTAACTCACGGATTATGATTATAAATCACCGCTATTCTGGGTATTCTAATGAGAAAATATGTGCTTGGACAGCGTGAGTACAATGATTTGTGCCTCAACTAAAATTATCAATTTACATATCTCACAAAATGATACGATACACTTGATGCACATGGGATGTAATCATCACTCATCACTGCTCCATTCGGAGTATGGGGTTGCTGCTGCTGTCGCTTTTCTGAGCGATATTAGCACAAAACAAACACCAGCGCTTGCTGTATTGGTTTATGAACATACTATTTTCATATGTTGAGGTTGCCAGCCTTCTATCACTTGTATAACCGTTTAGCAAGTACAGACAGGTCACATTCACATGGTAACATAAATGTTTACATTTACCTCAAAGTAACTTGTGGGAACACAATCTCCTGGCATAGATGTATGGACACAGCACGTTGATGCGATGCTTCGAATCACTTGTCTGGGCAATTTTATTATTCCTCTTGTGACTTGATTCTGATTCCTTAAGTATCCAGTCTTTGTATTTAAAAATGCGGGTTCTCTTTTTAAGTTATAAAGACACCCAAATACTTTGATCTGTCACTTACAATTTTTGAATTCTTTGTCCGATCCTTCTCTCTGGCTCTGGGGAATTGCTAGCTGGACGTTGCGGTGCAGTCTGATTTGTGTCTCCGATTTCGCTAGATTATATTCCCATTTCTCAGTTCAAGTCTCAGATTGTATTTCCGATGTATTTGCCAATGAAATCCAATGTTTATTCCGTCTCTTAAATTAAACCAATCAAATCTCTCTAGAACTAGGTGGGTCAAGGTGTTTAATCATTTCCATCCCACGCGTGTTTTAAATTTATCACTTTAAAAAATTTAAACACATTACCTATCTCTCAAAATGGCATGTTTACTTTTGTCGCTATTATACAGAGGGGTGAACACATCTGTGATCTCATCCCTCACTGATTGCCTGGCTCAAAATATCTCCTCAGACGTATTTTATTTGTATTAATCACACAGAAAATGTCTGGGCTAAAGAGATAACCCGATTATCAACAACGTACTCAAATCGTTCCCGAGACAGATAATTGCTGATACAGCACGGCGCACAAACATTATTCTACGACACACCTGGCCATCTATTGTTCTTTCCGCCCAAGGTGTCGGAAGGCGCTGTGATAAACCTCAAATTCCAGGTGGTCATTCGATCTGGGCCAGAAATGAGTAATGACAAAGTCGCTATTACTCTTCACGTTTACCTTCTGCATTCAAGGTGGCTAGATCACTTAAGTGATTACATTTAATACTCAAGATAGTCAATTCATCCGTGAAATAACATTATTGCAGTGTGAATAGAGGTTAACAACTGTAAGAGGCGCGACTATTGTGTGAGGAAAATGAAGAAATGAAGTGATACTGCCGGAGAGAACGAAAGTTATAAAAAGTGCACAACTGATCTCATCACAATTACTTACGACACAAACTGCCAATATAATAAAATTCTAGGAGGTGTGTCGAGAAATCACACTAGAGACGGCAGACTGTGTCAGATAATAAATTATGTAAAAGACAGTTCTACATGATCACAAATACAAAACAAACTACGTTACGGTCAAATGATCTTCCTCGGGGCAAGCGAGCAGAGATCACACAAATAGAAGCATGTAAGGAATCTAACGGAATAAAATAAGAACAAATATGCTGAAATGATAAATGATGTTTATCTGGTAGAGCACTGGGCGACCTTAAGTAATGCCCTCTTCTTCTCTCTCCCATTATTTTCGCAATCATTTTCTTAGCGAAAAGGAAGAACTGACAGATGCAGGTTTTGAGAGTAGGGCGCTAAGAAATGGAATGAAAAGTGTTAACTGGAACTAAACATGCACATTAGAAGAGGTATGCAGAGAACGAGAGAGGGAGAGAGAGGAGAGAGACAGACAGGCAGACGAGCGGACAAACAGTAAGACAGAAAAACAGACAGGCAGAATCTATCTAGAGAGAGAAAAAAGAGAAAGATAGTCAGAACATAACTAGACAGTAAAGAAGAAAGAACAGACAGAAAGGAAGAACAGAATATTTGCACTTAAAGTAAACGTATTCTTATATAGAAGGTTTCAGCCTGGCTAACAGACCATCAGAGATGTGGCCAACCTTTGGCTACATTTATTATTCGATAGACTCAAGTCAATCACAGAGCTCCGGTGATGGGAACCGTTCGACGGCCTTAACTTTCAACAAGAGTCACGCGCGTGATGGAGCGGACAGCACGTGATTATAGCTTTACACACTCTAAATATCGGTTCTTTACCCTCGTGGGTTCCGTGTCTGCACGCGCGGAGAGTGCTCAGTTGAAGACGAGTGCAGGAAAACAAACATCGTTCTTCAGGGATGTTTGTTTATTTATTATCCGCTGGCTTTCCTGTAGATATAAATTACAGATCTGCAGTCATCTATAAAGTGGACAGAGTGCGCACGCATGCGCCGATAATTTGTTTACCAAGGCGTATATTTTAGTGTTTGTGCTTAAATTTGAAATGTCTGAAAATATCTGGAGTATGTGAGTGTTAACTTAGAGAGATGAGAGATATACAAGATATATGAAAATATCTGGCGTATTACAGAGTATATGAATATTAATGTAGAGAGATGAGAGAGATACAAGATATATGAAAATATCTGGCGTATTATCTGGGGTATATGAATATTAATGTAGAGAGATGAAAAAGATATGAAAAGATTATAAACATTCTTGTTTCTTCTATATTTTCATTATAAGTAGCATTAGTCAACTAATGTTGTTGGCTCTCTCTCTCTCAACAAACTTGCACCCATTACTTTTATGTACATCTGCAGTGTTGATTTCTAGAACAATTTGTTTTATAGAATAAGGCTGCCAGCATCACACAACTATTTTGTCTATAAGAAATAGTGCAGCGAGATTGACACCAGAACAGTCGCTAGTACCTGGTGACTAGCATTACCTGATGATGGACAACACGGTACAGTAACAAAGGCAGACAGCGCTGACAGCTGCAAATCTGGCTACACTGAACCAAATCTAGGGATGACGTGTCACTTTTTAATTACAACTATAATTCTGGCTCAACTGAACCAAATATGGGGATAAAGTGTCAATTTTTTAAACAAACTATAATTCTGGCTAAGGCCAGTCACTGGCGCCTTAAAACCAGTAGCATCGGGCAGATAGGGCTCGTGATCCTTGGTTGGTAGCTTATCTAAGAGAAGGTAAAACTCTGAATTCAAACCACGCTGCCTTGAGGGAATATCCATTTATGGTAAAGGCTTCGGGAGTAAACCCTGAGGGAAAATCCGAAGTCTGAGTCCCTTAGGCAGTCTAATGTTGATTCGACATTATTCTGGCGACTACTGCGACGGGGCTGGTACCAAACTGTATCGGCTACTGCCGTTCCTTTGGATCTACCGGCTGCGTGGAGAGGGGGATCGGAAAATGCTGCATGGGCAACAGCTTGATCTCCATATAACTGTGCCCAAGCTCGCGTCCTGTAGAGGACACTCCAGCTTCACCCTATAGGTGTCGGCAAAACACGGGAAGTAGCAGTTACATGTTATAAGCATTTCGCCCAACTGGCGTAGGGCATGTCGCCAGGCGCTACTTCCGACAGTGGGAGAGGTTCTAGGATCTCACTGGACAGCTACCGCCCGCTTCAAGCTGGGCAGCCCCCAGTCAATTAGGTGTTGTCCCGCCACTGTCTGCTTTCCCCATTGTGTGCATGGGGTTAGGGTCAAACCCGAACTGTGGACAGAAAATTTAGCACCAAGCAATTACCACAAAACAACAAGTAATAGAAATAAACAAACTCTCAGATTGGGATGCTGGACCCTCCATACTTTGTTGACTGGTGTCACATAGAGATTATGATCAATACATTTTCTATATTTTCTTTCTTTTTCTACCCGTGTCCTCCACTTTATTATCGCTCTTTTATCCTTTTCCTGTGTTTTTCGCATTCGTACGTTTGCGACTATAAACATTACTATCTTCCCATTCAAACTTTCGCCTGTTTCTTTTCTCATTTTGAAACGCACACGCATGTTATTATATAACGTGTCAGTCGCCGCAGTCAGACGAGATGTGTGATTATGTTTCATACTCAGACATAGGAGCAGACTTTTGGTCTAGCATTTTCACCTGACACGAAAGTTTCTCCGGCGTGAGGTGTGATAACCGACATCTGCATGGCGCAGAATGAGACATTTGTCTGGTATTTTCCTCTGTCACGGCACTCTCAGACAGTTTCGTTAGCAGTGAGGTATCTAAGACGCGTTTGGCATATTATGTCCAGCGTCTAAGGTACGTAGGTGTTAGGAAAGGGGAGAGATCAGGTTTTTGGAAATAGTGGGATCTTTGTCTGGTTTAAGATATTAACCAGAGTTTTAAACTTGATTTCGCTCATTCTCCATTTGCAGTAGACGTGGTCACTTCGTTCTAGATACTTAAACTTATACTCTTAGTTTCGATGTGATACCGTAGTTCTGGGTTGAGGTAGTTATTATATTAAGTATCTAATATTTTGTGAGTGATTAAGTGTTGAATCGACTATTTTTCACTAGTTCTTTTGTGCAGAGAGAATTAAAATATAGTCTATATTATTTTCTAGCGACGTGTTTCAGTGGAAAGCAGAAAAAATTGTATTTCTAGCTTAAAATCATGCAGCTATAAATGAATTTGATTTTACTGCTAAATAATCAGACGAGAATATAATTTAAAATTAACTTATAACTGAAATGCTACATCAGTGAGTATTGACGGGATACGTATGTATTCCTAATTCATTATGATTGATTTTATGAATATAACTTATTTCACGGGAAGTTTTAAATGATAAGTCAAGCTGTACGCTTGCAGTTTAAAATGTAAGTTATAACGAGTACATAGTATGTATAATTATTTTATATGTGTTTTTTCCTCTATTTAGTGAAGAAAACTGGGGTTAACCCAAACTTTGCCAGCGTTAAGTACTGATGAGTAATATCTGAGAAGAACTAAAACATTTTCTTTAAAAGACTTGGTGTAAAATCTTTACAAGAACTTTAAAGGTGAAATGACATAACGGGCCTATTGCGCCAGATTTTATTCTTCCCGAGAACACTTAAGTACAGTTCAGACCTTGTGGCAAGTAAACTATTACAAACAGTAACGTTACGCAAATTATGTCAACTTGGTGTGTGATCAAGAATTTTTTTACATTTTGATCGAAGTTACAAACCTGACATTATTCCTAAGTAGTGGAAACCTCGTGATTCTGATCCCGTGAGCCCGCTTGAAAACTAATTCTTACATGAACTGATAAAGTGACACTAACTTAAAATCTGAACAAAATCACCGCCTGAAGAGGACGCTCCCAGGACAAATTGGATGAAACCAAGATCTGCAGAGCTGGGTATCCGCTTCATCAAGCGATAAAACAGATTGTGTCATAACGTGCGCCAGACGGCGAACAACAGCAAGCTATAGGGTAAGAAAGTGAGAAATGCACGACAGTGCCCTGATGAATGAACCGAGAGAAAGCAGGAACGAGTGACTCTTTTTTTATGGTACACCAAATTTCACCCACTTTGTAATTTCTTTATGCAAGTTTTTGTTGCAAACAAGATACTTTTCCTTAGGATAGATCATTCTAATATCTAAGTCTGTTCATACCTTTAAAAGGGGAAATTCATTAGATTACCGCTAATGTGTCCTTGTTTCCTTGGGGCTATCACTTTCTTCTAACAGGACTGTGGGCATACCTTGAGGGATAAGATCATACTGTGGGTCTATCATTCTGGTAGAAATTCGTTGATTTTTATGACTATGTGTATGTTTCTTGATGTAATTTTTGTGTGTTGTGATGAAATTTTAGATGATAATTAAAATTTTCTCTTGAACTTAATCAGCGCGTTGGTCAGCTCGTTCCAAATTATCTGTATAATCACTGTTATAGTTTTCCCCACGTCTGTGCGTCTAACTGTCGTCACTTGTGTGCGTGCACGTGAGTGGTACGTTCATATATATTAATATATGTTGTCACTAGACTGTCTGACTCCTCTAAATCTGTTGTAGAAGATAGGCTGAGAAAGAGAGAAGATTCTCGAGTTCTCAGGGACAGCCTCTATTGATTCTACCATCTCACTCGTGGAAATCTATTTCTATTATTATCTCTCACTGTGGCTATCACGTATTCTAATCTAATCAAAAGGGACCAACCCAAGTCTTAATCCCCCTATCAAAAATCTACGACAACTGGACTATCTGAAAACCTACAGGACATAAACGATGTCAGGAATATAGCCGCCATAATCAATGACGCACTTAAACGACTTCAGATGGATATTGCTGCACTTCAGGAAAGCGCCTGGCAGGCTCAGGAATGGTGAGCGAGAAGGACTACACATTTTATTGGCAAGGGAAAGATCTTAATAAAACTAGAGAACACGGAGTAGGTTTTGCGGTCAAAAAATCGCTAACTAAAATGGTTGAATCAGGTGAGATTGGATCAGAACGCCTGTTAACGCTCCTCCTGCACACTAGCGCAGGTCCCATCACCCTTGTCAGTGTCGTAAATTTTAGATAGGTTTGAAATATATTTATGGTCCCGTCTGAGTAGAGAGTAGCGTTGATGGTGATAGTACCGGTACGGTACGTGAGAAGTACAGGGGTGAGAATAGATTTCACGAGTGAATAGTTCAAGCAGAAGATCTGTCTCTGGAATGAGTAGTTTCTCTAGTCCAGCCTATCTATACGACTATAATTTAGTATAAGACAATCTTGCACCTCCATATATATGTAAATATAAGTTTAACTAAACACACACTCAATTATGTGACAGCAAGACACACACTATATAGTTGCTTTAACCTGGGGGACTTCGCTTCTGTTTTCTTTCTTTTCATTTCCTTTCTCATCTTTATGGTGTTTAGTGTTTCTGGTGTTATCCAGTCTTGCTTCTTCCTTTCCTGGAATCCTAAGCATGATTTGCTACTTTCCTTATATACTGTTGAAATGGTGTTGAAATTCTGGTCTATATCATCAGTCAATGTCTTTTCCTGGCTTTTGGCAAATTGATATCGTTTCTTAATGTCGGCCACAAAAGCTTTTCTGGTAAGGGGGTCCTTCAATTTGCTGATGTCAAACCTTTTCTGTGTAGTTACAGTTGGTCCAGCCCTTCTTAGTTTCACTTTCAGTTTTGCTACTACTAAATGGTGATCACTTCCCACATCTGCACCTCTTCTTACCTTCACATCTTGTAATGCATGTCTCCATCTACCGTTAACCATGATGTGGTCTATCTGGTTTCTGTCCCGACCATTTGGTGATTCCCATGTTAACTTGTGAATTTCCTTATGTGGGAAAAGTGTTCCTCCAATGACCAGGTTGTTAATGCTACAGAAACTTATTAGCTTATCCCCATTTTCGTTTGCTGTTCCGCTGCCGTATTTCCCCATTGTTCTTTCATTATATGTATTGTGTGTACCAACTTTCGCATTGAGGTCTCCCATTACTATAACAAGATCATATCTAGGTGTGTCTTCCATTTCTTTCTGCAGTTGTTGATAGAATTCATCCTTGACCTCCTCATCGCTATCATTCGTTGGTGCGTAGCATTGTATTATTGTAGTGTTGGTGAATCTCCCTCTCAATCTCAATCGTATCAGTCTGTTGTTGATGGGTTTCCATTCCAGTAATGTCCTTTCTATCCCTTTCTCTAGAATAATGGCTACGCCTTCACTGTGCTGTCCATCCTCTCTTCCAGAGTAAAGTACTGTTTCTCCTGTTGCTGTTTTAACTTTTCCTGCCCCTGTCCATCTGCTCTCACTTATCCCCAGGATGTGTAACCTATAGTTTCTCATTTTTGCCATGACCTGTCTTAGTTTACCTGTCTCGTACATTGTCCTGACATTCCAAAATCCTATTCTTGTATCCTGTTTTGCGGTCAGGACATCCGTTTTCATGTCAGTGGCTTCCTTTCGGCTTTCACCACTGACAGTCATACGAGCCACAGACTCCGAATGTCCATCCCGCAGCAAAGTTTGTTCATTTGATGTTGTTTCCGTAACTTCATTATTTTTTTTACATAGACAGGGGTGTCAGCCCTATGCTAAAACCCCCAACCTGGAGGACCAGGGTACCAGCTTTTGTCTGACCCCTACCCACACAGACCAGTCCAGCTTGGTTGAACCTACCAGGAGTAAAACTCCCACTGGCATAGCTCTGGGGATGGTCAGGGTACGCAAGCTGCCATACCGCTACAAGGTATAGGTACCATTGATGGCTGAAAACGATCTAGATGTAAATACAGACATTCCACGAAAAGAAGAAATCATCACAGCAATCAAAGGGTTAAAGAACAGTAAAGCTCCGGGCCATGATAACTTAAATGCAGAGCTATTTAAGACAGACCCTGAGCTAGCAGCAGAACTATTAGAACCACTATTTGCACAAGTGTGGAAAACGGGGACAACACCATCAGAGTGGAACAAAGGAATAATTGTCAAATTGCCCAAAAAGGGAGATCTTGCAGACTGCAATAATTGGAGAGGAATCACTCTTCTCTCAGTTAAGGATCGAAGAAGAAGAAGACACACACTAACGTAAAAAAATATGGTAAATTGGGTATGGGTCTGACCAACACACAAAGTTAAGTTCTTTTGTTGTTTATTATCATTAAACTTTACAACATCGAATATCTAAAGAAAAAATCAAATAAATCAGAATTCATACATAGAAAATATCAGAGTACATGTGCCCTCCCCCTTATTGAGAAAGAAAGAACCCAACAAGTTAATAACCCCAAAGGTCAAAGGTTAGCACTGTGTTACAGAATACAGTAAAGAAAAGAACAAAATTCCTACTAAATGCTATCCCGTAAAGTAAACAATATGTAAGCAAAGAAAATAGATGATAGTACAGTTTCTGTAACTAAGAAAATATTCACTCTCTCTGTCATACGTGGCCACATCAATCACGCTTACCCTATTCTGGTGATGTCCATTTGGAATTACAATGGTTCCTGAATATATATAAAGTGTCAGGAGTATTATCCAAGTCGGCCCCAGTCCACCCTCTATAACAAATAAGAGGTTTAGGAAGGGAACGCCAAATTTGGTGGTGTATTCCTGGATCAACAAATGTCACCTCGAATAGTTAGTGTAGAACCGAGATCTGGTGTTCACAGTACTAAAGAAACACCTGGTTGCTAAAAACTGTTATTTATGATGGTGATGGTAAATCATACCGGCTGGCTCTGTGGTGATTGCCGATTTTGAAACAGCGTAACTCTTCTGGATAAAATCCACTTGGATACGACTATCAACAGTCAGATAGTGATGTTATAGGTATTACGCCACAGTGGGCTGATAAAATTGAATGAATATCTGGGTATTTGTAAGTCCAGTTAACTTTACTATTTAAAATGTTAATTGGTCTC